>OZ023241.1:264817-556036 GCA_964006365.1 Trididemnum miniatum
GAGTATGATCTCCGAAATCACATCTAACAACAAAGAGAAGCTCACAACCATGCTTCCCTTCGAAAGTTTTATCTTCCCTTGTGCAATTTCAATGCTCAGTCCTACACTGAAATCGTTGACATTTGTGAAAAAGGACAAACAGTTACTACCTATCTTTCAAACAGTAAAGGAGTCCTAAATTTGCATGAACCACTATTGACAAAGACTTGCACTAATATCATGCAATTTCTCAAACAACCGCTGGAACTTAGTTATCCAAATCACACTGAAGCGGTGGAATGTGGAGTAAAACTGACAACGAAGGCAAATAGCCGAAAAGCTGGACAGAAGCGCCAAATCGGTGAAGCATTGTATAATTTGGCAGCAAGAAAAAAGCGATTGTTACGAAAATTTACGAGAGTTGCAAAATCATCTTTTGTACGATGATAGTGGGTCACGGTTTGCGCATTGTGTGCTGTACATCGTTCATGTGTCTGCTTTTGCGTAGTCTGATACCTTTTTATGTTGTGCATTGGTGTCCCCTGTGAATTATTTGTATCCTGTTTTGTGATGATGACTCGTATGTACATATTGGTTGCAAAAAATTAATTAATTTGGTGGTTCAGACGACTGTTTTATTTCATAGCGCATCGAATTCTGACTAGGGTTGGATCCATTCATTATTTTCTAATTTTGAAATTCAAATTCAAATTAATTGACTTTGAAAAAACGAAATTCAAATTCATTGACTTTGAAAGAACAAAATTCAAATTCATTAGCTTTGAAAAAACGAAATTCAAATTCATGAAGAATTTGTGAGCGGATTCAAATTCAATCCAACTTACCTGTCATCGGTGTCGCCACTCATCAGTCACCTCTACTAATTCCATACTTGGTCAGCTAGGTTATTATAATTATGCGTTTAAAACAAGAAATATTTTTAAGTACGGTAGGTTTAGCGAATAGCAACTTGTTCAAAATATTTTCACTCTAGAAATGCGTAAAATAAAGTAAAAGTGTACGTAACATCAAAAATGACAGTACAAGATGCAAAAAACGTAACTTTTATTAGAAAACAAGAAGAACAATTAACGAAATCGAACAGATAAAGCAAGCACACGAACAAATTTTTAACGACTACAAAACATTTTTATTGCATTTTATAAGCAACAGCCTCTGAAACGTCTCCGCGCCAGGTGAAACCACTACTATTGAAACCATAGATCAAATACAGCTATTTCACATTCAAGATCGCTGCGCATAAATGTGCATTCTACTCTATATATGAGAGGAGAAAGCATTGTCCGACCATCCGACCTTTATATTAATAATAAGCTACTGTAAATCGTTCTTATCTTGCACTTATAATTAATTTTACAAAAACAGTTTGAAGTTGAAACTTCGTATCTTTTCTTTCGCTCGCCTGTTGGTAAAATAAATAAGCTTTACTAATCTCATGTTGAAAATTGCAGATGTAAAGACGAATTTCATTCTCGGCAATGTCACCTCAAGTTAAAATGCTATAAAAACCTTTAAAGATATGAAATCCGAGCGATTGAGTGTAAAGTCTATTCTCTAGCAGGTGCACTAGGGAGGTTACTGTGGCCCAAAAACAACTTCAAAGCGCCTTGCAGCATCATAATTGCCATCATAAACTTTCTATTGGCTTGACAAAATTTTATGGAACATTTGCAACATTAACTGATATAAACCAGTTACAAATTGCTACATTTGCTTTGTAAGGTTTAAATCGAAAAACTCAAAGTTCGTCAATTGTTTAGTCAAAATATTCAAATTCATTGACGTTGAAAAAACAAAATTGAAATTCATTGACTTCGAAAAAACGAAATTGAAATTCATCAAGAACTCGTGAGCGGATTCAAATTCAAAATTCAAATTCAATCAAACCCTAACTCTGACATCTAAGTAAATCATGAAAAAAATGAAGTTGCTTAAACCATAAAATCAAGGTTACAATTGTCCTTCTCTCTAAAAAAACATTAAAAATGAATACCAACAATGCATATCTAGCACTTCCTTATTTAAATTGGTGCTTATAGCTAGTTTGTTTCGGCCTGTTACCTGCTTGAACCTATGTACGGCTCTGATATATATGAGAGTACTGAGTAGGTTGTCGTCTTTTTTTCTACTTTTTTCTTTTCCGGTTTAAATAAGCACCTCTTTGTATAATTTTGTTTGTAATGCAAGATGGAATGACGTAGCGAGACTTTTAACTATGACGTAGCAAGATGGAATGACGTAGCGAGACTTTTAACTATGACGTAGCAAGATGGAATGACGTAGCGAGACTTTTAACTAGTTTGATATATTTTTCTTTTTTCAACGAAACTTTTTATTTCGATTAAATGCATTTAAATTAGATCTCAATCAAATTATGTGTTTCCTGCACTAATACTGTCGATTACCTTGCTGCGTCAATTTAATTTCTTCGTGCTTCTTTTCAGCTTACTGCACCTGCCTGCCTCACTCGTTAATGAGTAGTCACGGCAATTCTTTTCCGAAGGTTCGAGACCCGAGAGTGCTTAATGATTTGTTTACAATCAATGACTGCTTGAAAGATGATGCTTTTTTTTGTTTCATAACCTTTCCGAAAACCCATTAACACAAACTGACTGCGTTCATTCTTCCGCTGCTAATTTTGAATCCTTCCCAAGAACCAACAATGCTGACATTTTTTCCAACTTTTGTTTAAACATGCGGTCACTCTGCAACTCAAAAAACCTTGACAGCCTAAAGAGCGTCCTTGAGTCTATAAATTTTTATCCTACAGTTTTGGGCTTTACGGAAACCTGGCTAAAAGAAAATTCTCGCCATCCCTGCAGCACTGAATAACCAAATTATGCATTTTTTTCCAAATCTAGATCGAAATTTAAAGGTGGTGGTGTAGGTCTTTTCATTCGTAAAAATTTAACACATTAGCTTTGTGACGATATATCAATGTTCGAAGAAGCCTGTTTTGAATAGGTATACTTCGAAATTAAACAGGGCAAATTTAACATTATTCTGCGGTAAACGTCTACAGACCACCTTCTAACAATAGCGATTTAAACAATAGCTTCTTTGATATTCTTTCTCTTGTCCTTGGTAAACTGAAGCGTGAAAAAAAACTTGTCTTTTTAATGGGCGAATTTAACTGTAACTTGCTTGATCCTGATTTGCAGACTGATTTGTTTGTATTTCCCTTATTTGATAAATCAACTCGTATCTCTACTACCGCCACCCTCCTTGATAATATTTGGACCAATAATTACATGCATCCATGCCAAAAAACCATTTTTTTCATTTCGCCTCCACCTTGCGTACATCAAATACTGAAAACATTAGAATTTTTAATGATGATAATACCCATCGCTTTCAAGAAATGTGAGATGATGTTAGTTGGCATGAAGTTTATGGGCAAAATAACCTTAATCTCGCTTTCACGATGTTTCTAGAAAAAATACAATTATAACGAAGCCTTTCCCATTATAACACGCATGAAGCCAAAATCTAGAATTTGCGGCTGGTTTGATGCCGAACTTCGTTCGCTGCAAAAAGAAAAACGGACCGCGTACGAACGATCCTCACGCAAAAACGATCTCGAATCGCAATTGGCATATCACAGAACTCGAAACCACTACGAAATAGGGTGGAGTGAAAAAAAATTATTTTTGAAATCGAGAAAAGTGTATTTCTCAAATCCTGGCAAATGGTCTATAACTTCTTGAAAAGTTGATTTTGGGGGGTTGCTTCCATTTTCCAGCCGGCTACCCCCCAAAATGTTATCGCAACTGATGACACAGGGGTTAATTTTTATATCTCGGTAACCACTGGTCGGAGAGTAATGGTATATGGCTCAAAATCTGCGCAATCACCATTTTCCTATCTGTGCTAAGAAGAAAGTTTTCTCTATTTGCACCACAAAAAAAGTTACAGCCGAAAAACAAATATTACGATCATTTTTGATAAATTTTTCGGAAAATTCATTTATGAGTTATCGTGTAAGAAGCACAATCGCTAAATTTTGATCTGTGAAAGTCATTCCTCTCGTATAACTAACACTGTTTATGATTTAATGCATTAATGAAGGGACGGATGGTGACATCCACTATTGCTGAAATAGGATGAGTAGTAACAATTGCCTCAAATCAGCAAGTACATAATAACCACAAGAGGAAGTCACTGAAATACGCGTACAGCTAATTTAGTAATTTTGTTCAATTGGTTTTGATTCGATGTGAAATTGTTTTAAATGAAACACGAAAAAAGTGTAACGTATAAAGGCTGGGTGGTGTCAAGACTGACTTCACGGCAAAATAATACAAGATGAAATAGTTGTTCTTAGCAGCCAAAAAATGCTGTCAACCTTGTATCTTTCCAAAATTTGAGTTCTAAAACCTTAACAAATAATTACGGACACGGGCGCCGACTTCGGGTATGCGGGCATGCCCACACGTTTGGTTGTATTATGAAAAATTATTTGCTAAAGTTTTTTCTTGGTTTAAATAACATAACTTTCTGCTGAATCTCCTTTTCCACCACTTTTCATGATGTGAGAATTTTGTGATTGAACGCCCTCACAAATGGGTCTCGTAATCCCACCCGCGGTTTGATAAATTGTAGTTTTGGCGATGAAAGCCATTGTTTTAGTGTCAGTCTAACAGCTTCGTTTATGAGTAATAGATTTAGTTGAAGTATAAAGTGCTTTGCGAACTAAAGTTCGCTTCCATTTGTTAACGCAATGCTTTTGATTAGCGCTAATTCTGTTAATTGTATGATAACATTCTGAATAAGATTTTTTTGGGTTAACCTACTTTTGTTTATAATAATTTGACTGAGATTGTGAAAAAATAGATGGAAAATTTTGTTGCGAACAGGTTACACTTACGAAAATAAAGCAAGCTAAACTAAGTTTTATATACTAGTTTAGTTTTCGTAAGTTTGCAACGGTAGGCCTGTTTAGAAAACAAATGACCAAATCCCGACATGCAGCGTTTTGAATTGAGTAAAAAACTAGGCTAAGTAAAGTTTCTGACAACGAAAAAAGTTGGTACATTGATATTTTTTCAATTATTTGCTTCTGTGACGTTGCAATGATTACTGCTAGCGCATCTCGTATTTATTGCATTGATCTAAGGCGGCTATGCCAAATCCGCAGGCCGCATTAGGCTCTTTTGTTGTTTCTGTGCGGCCCACTTACCATTCACGCGAAAGCTCTCAAAGCAGTGAAGACCTATTTTTCTAAAGAAACGAGGATTTTTTAGCTCTAGAAAGCAACGTAGAACTTTTGCGGCCCATTCAAGGAATTAAGGCTAATCAAGCTCTTAATGCAGCCCGCTACAAAAAAAGGTTGGACATACTTGATCTAAGGCTTCTCCGAGAAAATACATTATTTTCCATTTCGCAGTAAAATTCACTTCGTACAGACGAGAATTTTCTCAAAATTATTGTTGGTGGAGCTGAAGCAGCTCCACGTAAATTTTTCAGCACCAAAATTTGCTTTTGCGGAGAAATACCAAACATCTACGCGTAATACAGGCGCGTACGCAGCATGCATGAGTTTCTTCTCGATTTTATTCTTTGAGCTATTAAAAGTGTACTGCGTCAGTCAAAGTGATTACGCATACAGGGTGACCCAAAAAAAAAAACGGGCCCGTGTATTTAGAATAATTAGAATTGGGGCCCGTTTTTTTGGGTCACCCTGTATATAGCACGCGGTAGAAAAAATGTATGCTTATGTGACAACGATGTTAAGATAAAAGTTAATCACGTGCCAAACGTTTGAAACTTCTGATTTGGCCGAATTTCAAGTTGCAACGTACAGTCTAAGCAGTAATAGAGCCTAATGATTGCAAACAAATTAATTTCACCAATTTTACTACATCTTAAGATTTAAGTAATCACGTGATAATGCTTCAATTTTGACGTCATAAAATTACCGCATGCCCGGTAAAATCACAAACTCGGCGCCTATGATTACGGAGTACCCCAAGGAAGCAATTTAGGACCTTTACTCTTCCTTATTTATATCAACGCTTTAAATTCAATACCTAACGCTTTAAATTCAATCCCCAGACTATTTGCCGATGATACGTGTTTAGTACTTCATTCTGCCAATCCTGGTTTATTAAGAAACAACATAATTAGAGAACGGCAAAAGATGCATATTTGGACAAACGCCAATACAATTACCGTCAATCCCCAAAAATACTATGACTCTAATTGTACCTCCCAAGATTACCAAACCAAGCCCACATATTGAAATACAATTCCTGAACACCTCAATTTCAGCAAATGATCAAATTAAGTACTTGGGCATCACTATTGACACAAGACTAAATTTTGAAGAACATATTGGCATAGTGGCGAAAAAAATTTCTAGATCCTTAGGTGTAATGTGTAAACTTAGAAACGTGCTACCTCCAAAAGCTTTGCTGGTCTTATATTATTCCATGATTCATCCACATCTGCTATATGGTATTACTATTTGGGGGAATACATACAAAAAGTATCTAGAAAGATAAAGAACACTCCAAAATAAAGCTGTAAAAGTATTGGGCGGAGGTAGATGGCAGGACCATGCCTCTGCTTATTATTCACAATTAAATATTTTAAAATTAGAAGATCTTTATACTTACGAAGTAGCTAAATTGATGCATAAATATTCGCAAAATAAACTGCCGAAAAAACTTTCTTTTTTTTTTACCCCCGTAAATGCGATACACTCACGAACAACCCGGTTGGCATCATCTGGACTTAATCTGAACTTACCGTTTTACAGAACAGAAAAAATGCAGAGATCTTATAAATTTCAAGGAGTCATAATTTGGAACTCGGTACCACAAGAGATGAAAATACTGTCTTTTAATCAGTTTAAAATTAGATTCAAGAAGCATTTAATTTCAAAGTATTAGACTAATAGCTTGTACTATCTAAATGTGATAGCATTCAAATCACTTAAGATTAAGAGAAATACAATGAAACGTAATATAGCACAAAAATTAATCCAGGAAACATATGTAAACATCCAGCAGCCTGAATTGACTACTAGGGAGCTGCTCGACTCGATGACCGAGAGGTCCCTTCGCAGCTTCCTGCTACAATTCATGAAACCTTACCTTTTTGTTTAAGTGCGCGTTTATTTTCCGTATCCGTTTATTACCGTTGTTTAATGTAACTTATATTTGCTTAGTGTATTTTTGTTGTTATCTAAATGCGTTAGATTTGTTGTGGTGTATTGAGTTGTCCAAAATAAAATTATCTTATAGGGATAGTTGTGGCAAATTCCAGAAGTTTGGTGCGGTGGTGCACCTATTTGGTAAAGTAAATCGCTTAGAGCAAAAACAACTGCAGTGAGATCAATTTTGGCCATCCGGTTTGCAAGAGGTCACACCGTTTGCTAAAACACTATTTTAAACTGCTTTTTGCTGTCAAATGTTATCGCAAGTTAGCGGGATTTGATTTTTTTTGTCGAGTGACTCATCTTGTCGATCAAATCTTTCAATTTGTGCAGATGCTTCCGCAACCAGTTTGATGAGCTGCTCCACAGATTGGCCATGTGCTAAGACAAATAGGAAGTGTAATACCAGAGTTTTCTCCAGACATCTATTTCTGTATCTAAAGGTTTGCAATTGCCGGAGGCTTTTGCTGGTAAGAATCAAAATTGGCTTATTCGTAGTAAGCATTTGCTTCCAAATTCAGCGATGGTAAATCGAACAAGCGAATCAAACTGCTGCTCGATGCATGGGGGCACTCATCGTTATTTGCACTTTCTTCAGCCACTTGTTTCCGGCGTGCTAGCATTTTCGCCACTCCTACATTTCTCACATTTTTATCATAATCCCCTAACATTGTAATCAAAGCATATATACTTGGTGTGCAAAATAACTATTCACTCAAAGAGCCGAACTTCTTCAACACGTTTGTTTGAAAAATTCTTAATCATCTGATCTAAGTTACTGGATCTGGATCCATGGGTTATCTGATTATGTGATGATGTTAGGAGATGATAATGAAAGGGTAAGAAATGTAGGAGTGGCAAAAGTGCTAGCACTTCGAAAACTAGTAGCTGAAGAAAGTACAAAATTATGACGAGTGTCCCCATGCACTGAACAGCAGTTTGATTCGCTTGTTCGATTTACCATCGCTGAACACTGAAGCAAATGCTTAATACGATTATACGAATAAGCCAATTTTGATTCCTCCAGCAACAATCTCCACCAATTGTTTGAAGCTGCGAGTTTGGCTGCCAAGAGCAGCCATTTATTTCATCTTGTATTGTTTTGTTGTGTAGTCAGTCTTGACACCACCCAGCCATTATATGTTACACTTTTTTCGTGTTTCATTTGAAAACAATTTCACATCGAATCAAAACCAATTGAACAAAATTACTAAATTAGCTGTACGCGTATTTCAGTGACTTCCTCTTGTGGTTATTATGTCCTTGCTGATTTGAGGCAATTGCTACTACTCATCCTATTTCAGCAATAGTGGATGTCACCATCCGTCCCTTCATTAATGCATTAAATCATAAACAGTGTTAGTTATACGAGAGGAATGACTTTCACAGATCAAAATTTAGCGATTGCGCTTCTTACACGATAACTCATAAATGAATTTTCCGAAAAATTTATCAAAAATGGTCATTATATTTGTTTTTCGGCTGTAACTTTTTTTGTGGTGAAAATAGAGAAAACTTTCTTCTTAGCACAGATAGGAAAATGGTGATTGCGCAGATTTTGAGCCATATACCATTACTCTCCGACCAGTGGTTACCGAGATATAAAAATTAACCCCTGCGCCATCAGTTGCGATAACATTTTGGGGGGTAGCCGGCTGGAAAATGGGAGCAACCCCCCAAAATCAACTTTTCAAGAAGTTATAGACCATTTGCCAGGATTTGAGAAGTACACTTTTCTCGATTTCAAAAATAAATCTCAATATTTTCAAAAATGCCTTGCTTCTTGTCGAAACGACTTGAAGCAAACGTGGAGTGCAATCAATGGTGTCATTGGCAAAAAGTCTTCCATCTCACCAAACTGCATAAAGATGATGACAACTTGCTTACTGACTCATTTGAAATTGCTGAGTCGTTCAATGATCATTTTTCTTTCATCGCCAGTAAACTAAGAGCCAAACTGAGTTCACCTGCCAGCCCTTCGAACCTAAAATCCAAATCTAATTCTTCTAAAATTTCTTCCTTTATTTTCACGCCAACAACCGTCTATGAAGTTAAAAAGATTATCTCAGGTATTAAACCCAAAAACAGTTGTGACGTGGACGAATTCCCAACCAAACTCTTACGGCATCTGCCATTTTCTACTCTTGAATTACGGGCACACTTGTTCAATCAATCCCTTTCTACTCGTAAATATTTCTTGGTTTTTAGAGTTGCAAAGGTTACGCCAATATACAAACATGGTAACGCTCAAATGGTTTCAAACTATCGTCCAATAAGTGTGTTAAGTGCCTTCTCCAAAATATTAGAGAAAATAGTACATAAGCGCATCCTACCTTTTCTTAACCAAAACAATATATCCAAGTTACAATTTGGCTTTAGATCTACCTTTTCAACCCATTTAGCCTGTTCCTACTAGTCCCCAAAATCTCTGATCCCTTTAATGACAATAATTTAGTTTTGGCCATCTTTTTAGACTCAACAAAAGCTAATCTCATTTGGAGTGCCGCAGGGTTCTACTCTCGGCCCTCTTTTGTTCTTAATCTATTTAAATGATGTATTTCAAGACATTGATTATGAAATCATTTTGTATGCTTATGATGCAACGGTTGCCACATATGCTAAGTCTCTATCTGATTTTGTTTTGTGCTGCTAATGAATCCTTTAATATAATTTATAATAATCTTCTTGTCCACAATTAAACCTTAAACATTTCCAAAACAAAATTTATGATATTGACTCCACGACCTCATCGCTTGGCCCGAAACCCTGATCATGTAATCTTCGTTAATAATATTCCGATTTCTGAGGTACACAACTTTCGTTTCCTTGGCGTCACACTTTTTAGCAACCTCACTTGGAAATCCCATACAGAATCCATCAGCTGCAAACTTCGTTTATGCTTGGGAATAATTTATAAAGCACGTGATTGTCTAAATACAAGTTGTCTATTATCTATATTCCATTCGCTTCCATCAACGCACCTTAATTACTGTATCACTACGCGGTGTTCTGCTAATTTTTTCTGAAATTCAGAGCTTGTACAACAGAATCCTTCGGCTAATTTTCCACCGCAATCCTCGTGATAATATCGACGACATTTACAAAAAATTTGCCATCCTCGAAGTTAGAGATAAGTTTACATTCGAAATTTGCTGCTTTGTTTATAAATTTCTCCACCGCATGTTACCGGATTGCTTAAACAACTTTTTCAGCTTAACTCAGAAATTCATTCCCGCCAAACTAGACAATCAAACATTTAACTCCTCAAGCACTCTCGGGACCCTCGCACTTATCTTCTTCACAGTTATATTTCTTCTTTTTGTTTTTGCTCCTATTTTGATTACAGAGTCTACGAATCGATAGTTCCTTGAACAATCGATTAAAAGCCATTTTCTGGGCTTCTCATAGACTCTGTGGCGTCGCTTTATATTTTATGTCATTTCTTCCTGATTAGTTTTGTACTTTTAGCAGTCGCCAAAATAATAAACAAAACTTTCCAGTTAACTTTTACGCATACTTAACTATTCTAGGGGGTGCGATGTAGAAATGCTAGGGGAGGGGGCAGGGTCTAAACGCGGTTCAATTTCAAAAAATTTGTGTTTCCCAATATTTCACCCTAAGGCAAAGATCTACAGGAGGTAACAAAAGTTTCTCTTCTCAAAAGAAAACTAAAATTGACAAGATGGCTTTATTTGCACATACTATTGTCAGTATACCGACCTCCTATGTCACTAAAAATTAAAACAGTACCGTCAATATTTAGTATGTTTTTTTTTCATTTTTGGCTCATTGCAAAATACTTGCGCGGAAGGAGTCACAAAAGGTCCAAAGTTCGTTTTGGATTATTGAACTCCATTCTTTCTTGACGCGTAGGATAAGTTGCTGTCAATTTTTTGACTGAGATTCTTTCAGCACAGAGTCCTGCAGCTTAGCCCAAATGTGTTCTATCGAGTTTAAGTCTGGGAAATTGCCTGGCCAGTCAGTTCAAACTTTCACATTACTTTGCTCAATTTGGTTCAGTGATGCTCGAGCAGTGTGACAAGTTGCCCCTTCTTGCATGAGCGCTAGGGTAGATCGAAAATGACCGACCCCCCTTTTATCGGAATTTAACCAAAGCCGGGGCCAGGAAAGTTGCAAATTGGTGTAAAAACACTATATTCAAAATTTTATGCATTTTCATTAACATCTTCAGGTGCCGCCGCAAGCTAAAAATATTCAAAACTGACGAAAATTTTCGAAAAAGTCGACTTTTTGAAGCTTATTCATTTTTAAGTTTTTGTTCAAATTAAATCATAGCCAATTGTTTGGTCACTAAAATAAATGTCAAAATTTGCATAGAACTCAATATATTGTCTAAAAGTACTTCTCTTGAGGTGCCGCTATTGCTTAAAAAAGAAGGTAATTTCAATGAGATACAAAAAAGATTCGGCTTGTTATTGACAACCAATGGTGACCGGTGAAGGTGACGCTTGACAATTTTATTATGAGTAAATAGTTCGCTTAAAGCTGTGTTTACTTTTACAACTACACTCCAAACAACTCCCGTTCAAAATTTTGGGAGAATAAATAACCTGGCATATTTCCAAATTAACCAGGAAACTTAAACTACAACATTGTGACGTCATCACTTAGCAAGAAAGGGTAGTCGAAGTTTTTTTTAACTAAGATTATTGAGTAAAAATTAAGTTTGGTCTACCCAAAGCCACCAAAAATTTGGAGCTAGATTATGGATGAAAATAATAGGGTCTTGCTAATACCAGAAGACAGTCAAAATATCCGATATTCGGGGATCCATGCGGCTACAGCGAAAATTAGTCACCAAGTTATAATGCAGTGTTATGAAATGCTACTTATTAGTAAGGAACGAAATGAAAAGTAATAATGGGAAAGATTATCCCGTGTCTGTACATTGCGTCCGAGGTGGCTAAAAAAGTTCAAACAATTTACAAAAGAGCTTCTATGATGACAGCTCCATGTATTACAAAAAAGAGGATGATTGCTAAAACAAAAGAATACAATCAATCATTTCGAGCCATTATGAAAACTTATCAATCCGTGAAAACTGCAGCTGCCTTCTAAACCACATTGGGAACGTTTAAAAATGAAAGCAAAAAACTCTTTGATTTTGCTTCTTGTAAGTGTAAAGATTTGGACAATTGCAGTTGTGCTGAGAAGTTTAAAATTCCAATTTTGAAAAGAGGTTTCATGAAAGATCAACTCACCGATCACAAGATGTATGTTGGAAATTGTGCTTATATTTAATTGTGAGCATATTGGAAATGATGTATATTTAACAGCAACAAAATTATTGAAGAAACGTTCTTAGCTAGGTCAACAATTAAATTGGCTCAAGCAACTTTAGACAGAAGCCAGACATCATCAATATTTATTGAGGATTCAGAGCAAGATTTCTCAGAATCTGATAAAGACTATTCTAATTCACTGTTTGCGCCCCTCTAGACATAAACTGCTTAAGTAGCTTGCAGGTTTATTATTAAGTTGAACCCCCAAGCACAAAACGGCCCCACAACCTTGCAAAAAATTTTAACGCTTTGCTCTAATTCATTTGAAGATATCTTGCAATAGTCAAGCCTGTTGTGCAAAGAAATGCATACCTTGCACACCCGGAAATCGTACTTATCGCTATGATCAACGACGAAAGATCTTCCATCAGAGAACTCGGATGGAGGAGAATTTTAAAAGCTAGCAGAAATGGGTCGGATGGTGTGCGTCGATGTAAATTCCTGCGTCGATTCAAAATCGGGTGCTGCAACCATGCTTTTCGAGTGCTGCAACCATGCTTCTCATGTTACTTTTCTTGATCTCCTATTCTCCCCTTGCATGTTACAGCGTTTATCGTTTTGTTGCTTCTTTCCTTTTCTCGTGCTGTCCAATTATACTGTATGTTATTCATGCATATTATTCTTGTGTTGACGGTACGGAAATAAAAGACACTAACTAACTAAACTGTGATTTGCAAGTACGGACTATGTCAGCATGATTAATTGGCCAGAAAACGATATTACTGAACCTCCACTATGCAAAAAACTTACTGACGCCGAACTTGAAAGCAATATTAGGAGTAAAATTCCTGTTTGCTTTTCCTTGCCCTACACAATCTGTCGAATGAACCATTGAGCTGGTAGCGGATGCTTCACAAAAAATGATAAGAAATACGTTACTCACATCCCGCTACATAAATGAGACTAATTTAACACTAAAAGAGACTATTATCTTCTGTACTTTTGAATGAAGATCTAGCTCCTGCTGTGTATCCTACCCTGTGTATCCCTACCTTGATTTATCATATAAAAAACATACTTTTGTCAATATTGTAAATTTTCGCGCTTTCTATACTTATTTTATTACTATTAATATTATTATTTTTTCTTTTCGCGATAAAATTTTGCTTTTACTGACTTAAATCGTACATCCTTCACCTTGAGACTAATACTGTAGATGGTCGCTTGGCTAGAAGACCTAACCGGTTCCTTCGCGACTTTCCTTTGCTTATTTACCAACTCACCTCTCACATAATATGTATGTTCATGAAGTAATTCAATTCTCCAAATTCATTTTCTTTATGTAATGTGTTATCGGCCAGAATTTTGTTTTTGAAGTTGTTGCTTTTTTATATTTATTATTATTTTTTGTTGGTAAATACCCCGTTTTCTAGCGTTTGCATAAAATAAAGCTGTTTGATTGATTGATATGCTTTTTAATGCTGCCATACGAGGAGAAGCAATATCACTATTGTTTGTGTACCTGTCACCACTCGAAAGATTGCTTTCTGTGCTTTTTTAATCGAAGTGGGTTTGCGTTGTTAATTCAAGGACTTCTTTTTTTGTGTTTTGCAATATTTCGTAAGTGTGCTGCTTTTTGGGAGGTTCTGTTTCTGATAGATGATTAATGAGACTAACAATTACCTTCCGCACATTGTTCAATTTTTCGTAATCTAACTTTTTGAATTTCATGTTGCAAACTTATTAATTTACAGTTGTACATAGGTCTTTTGTATACACATTGCATTACTTTGAGGTTGTTTGGGTATTGTTGATGTATGAGTTTACAAATGAGAAAAACAAGCCATTTTATTTCACAAATGGAAAGCGAGTAAAATAATTAACGAGAGCGGCAGAAATTATCATTGTGCTTTTGAAATTAGACAAAAGGATCCCTATAAAATATTTGTTAAATGCACCCAACTATGCTGTAAGTCAATGTCTTAGGTCTTGGAAAAAAGTGATTGCGTGAAATATGCTAGAAAATGAGCTCGACACTCCTCATAGGGGAGTTAAGCGTGGAACAGCGCAACAAAGAAAACAACGCATATTGCGCGCTCATTATCAGCAGCCAAAAATGACGTGATATTTAAAAAAAATTCGTTGAGTTTGCGGCAGTGGCGGCAACTCAAGCCATTTGTTTTCGAACAACATTTCACATTCTATGTAAAGTTTGTCATCTTAACTAACAAATATACACCCGGCTATGATTTAATTCCAACAAAAACTTAAAAATGAATAAGCTTCAAAAAGTTGAATTTTTTCGTAAATTTTTGTTACTTTTGAATATTTTTAGCTTCCGGCGGCACCTAAAGATGTTAATGAAAATGCATAAAATTTTGAATATAGTGTTTTTACACCAATTTGCAACTTTCCTGGCCCCGGCTCTGGGTAAATTTCGATAAAAGGGGGGGTCGGTCATTTTCGATCCACCCTAATGAGCACAGCCATGTCTGTGCGCGGGAAAACGTGCTTGTTGACGATAATGTTGGTGTAAATCGACGCAATATTCTTGCGATAATGTTTTCCATTTACGCTTTCACCTGGCGGTGCAATGTAAAGCTCAGTCTTTCCGCATCTGCTGATTACACCGGCTACCGTGATTTTCAGAGGGAATTTTAGTCGCATTTCAGGTGTGATTGAGCTTAGATCGCTCGCCTGAATTCGTTTATTCGGTCTGCTTATCTTCGGAGGGAGTTCAGGAGGCTCTCATCGGTAAAAAGAATGGGAGCTCGCAGTAATTTTCCATGGATTAATGAACGCTTATGTTCTCGTGATTTCTCCATTATTCGATCTTAACTATACAAATCAGCTTAATCTTCACTTATCCTACATGACTAAATCATTGCAAAATCATCAAGGTTAAAACTCGATACGCTTCTCATTCAATCAATCCTCTCTTTTTATTCGCTTTCACTGACAAAAAATGCGATAAATGACTGTAAGATAAATGACTTTCTTTCCATGGGGAGAAACTTTTGTTAGAAAAAAAGGTTGCAGCACAGACA
Organism: Trididemnum miniatum; assembly: GCA_964006365.1. NCBI lineage: Eukaryota > Metazoa > Chordata > Ascidiacea > Aplousobranchia > Didemnidae > Trididemnum > Trididemnum miniatum. The sequence continues at coordinate 280,267 of OZ023241.1, forward strand.
AACTGCAACAAGCATTTCCCAAATCATTCAAACTGTTGACAATATCAGTTTAATCATTTCGAACACACGCATTTATCCTTTGAAATCATTGCGGTTTGGGAGTATCAGAAACTGGCGCGATGCATACCATGATTTTAGTCATAAAAATCAATCGGCAACTTCGGCATAAGCTGGCCATTTCAATAAAAAGAGAAACAGCTCGAAAATAAGTTTCCAGATGGCTAAACTAACGTAAAAAAAAAACAAATCGTGCTTTGTATTCGTTTGGTGATATTTAAAGCGAAAAACAGGTAAACGCGACACGCTCTTGGCAACACCAATGGGGAGAAACTTTTGTTGCACCCTGTAACACCCAGCCAAGTAAAAAATAAAAAAAATTGTGCAAAAAAGGAGCACCCTAATGTACAGGCCCTCAATCCTACATCTACCGTACAGCCCCTCACTCCCCACATGCACAGCTCCTCACCCCTACATCTACAGGCCCTCACTCCTACATCTACAGCCCCTCACTCCCCACATGTACAGCTGCTCACTCTTACATCTACAGTCCCTTACTTCCCGCATGTACAACACGCCCCCACCTCTACATCTACAGGCCTTCACTCCTACATCTACAGGCCCTCACTCCCCGCATCTACAGGCCCTCACTCCAAGCATGAACAGCCCCTAACTCGCCGTATCTACAGATCCTCACTCCCCGCATGTACAGGCTCTTACTTCCCGCATGTACAGGCTCTCATCCACTCCTTCAGCTCTACAGCACCCTCACCCCCACATCTACATCCCATTCACCCCCGCAGGTATAGGCCTTCACACTGCCTGCATGTGCAGCCCCTCACTTCCCGCATGTACAAGCCCTCATCCTCGCATGTACAGGCCCTCACACTCCGCATGTATACCTGTATAGGCCCTCACTCCCCGCAAGTAAGGTCCTCACTCCCCGCATTTACAGGCTCTCACTTCCCGCATGTACAGGTCCTCACCCCTACATGTACAACCCCTCACTTCCCGTATGTACACGCCCCCACTCCTACATCTACAGGCCTTAACTCCTACATCTACAGCCCCTCACCCCTACATCTACAGACCCTCACTCCCCGCCACTACGGACCCCCACTCCCCGCATCTACAGCCCCCTCACTGCCCGCATGTACAGGCCCTCACTCGCCGTATCTACAGATCCTCACTCCCCGCATCTCACCCCCCCCTTCCGCATCTACAGCACCTAGTGCCACGTAGTTTATAAACATAACTTTATCTAAATCTTACAGGCCCTCACCTCCACATCTACAGTCCATTCACCCCCCGCTTGTATAGGCCTTCACTCCCTGCATGTACAAGGCCCTCATTCCCCGCATGTACAGTTCTCAATCCCCACATGCACATCCCTCATCCCCGCATGTATACTTGTATAGGCCCTCAATCCCCGCATGTACAGGCCCTCATCCCCAGCATGTACGGGCCCTCACTCCCCGTATATACAGGCCCCCACTACGCGCACGTACAGGCCTTCCCTTTACTTTCCGCATCTAAAGCCCTCACTCCCGCATCTACAAGCCCTCACTCCCGCATCAACAGCCCATTCACCCACCGCATGGCGCATGTATAGGCCCTCACTCCGTGCACGTACAGCCCCCACTACCCTCATGTACAGGCCCTCATCCCCGCATGTACAGGCCCTCACACCCCCGCATGTATACTTGTATAGGTCCTCACTCCCCGCATGTAAGGCCTTCACTCCCCGCATGTACAGGCCCTTATCCCCAGCATGTACAGGCCCTCACTCCCTGTATATACAGGCCTCAGTCACTACCCGCATGAACAGGCTTCACTTCCCGCATCTACAGGCACTAACCCTTCCATGGCGTCTTCGATCTTCTTTTTGCGGAGTTCAATTTGATCAGGCGTTTCCATTCCTGTAGGTACCGTCGATATGCCACTTGGTGTCGCCATGCCACTGCAAATACACCATCGCATAAAATCACGTTCAAGAAACACATATGTCTGGGGCATTTACAAGGGATGTGCCGATTAATCGGCATCCGAATCGGCATCGGCAAGTATCGGCAATTTTTTTGGAATCGGCATCGATAAAATATAGCCGATACTTACAGATTCTTCGTACATAACAAACTTGCTAATTTTTCCGAATAAGATAGTGTTATATTTGCCTTTTTTACTAGCCAGAAACAATTTTCTTTTTACGAAAGCGTTTACACAGTACACACGCTAAGTGAAGCGAAAAAATACAAGTGTTGGGAGAAAGCAAGAAACAAAGAAGTTTCTGTTGTTTCGCGAGCGCATTGTTTATTGTAGGGATGTACCGATTGAATCGGCATCGGCAAGTATCGGCAATTTTTTTGGAATCGGCATTTCAACAAGAATCGGCATCGGCAAAAATTTTGGAATCGGTACATCCCTAGCATTTACTGCCCCCCAGCACACCAAGCTCCAACAAACAATCAAGCAGCGCACCTTTCAGCAGGAGTGATAAACCCAGACTCATCGGCTACTTTCTTATCCTCGGCATCACTTTCCTCTTCCTCCGACGATTCTTCTTCGCTCTCCGACTCGAGATCACCCCAAACAGTCCGATCAACATCATCGCCTGAATATTCCATCAATTAGCCAGCACACTCTCAACCGCTGCTGAGCATCGCAGCACACTCTCAACCGCTGCTGAGCATCGCAGCACACTCTCAACCGCTGCTGAGCATCGTAGCGCACTCTTCAACGCTGCTGAACATCGCAGCACAATTTAACAGCTCAGATGGCCGAGTGTAAGAGCGTCCGACTCTTGAGCTGTACACTTGGGTTTGATTCCGATTCAGGTCAAACCAATGACTTGAAAATTGGTATTCACAGCTTCCCTGCTTGACGTTCACCATTGAAGAGACAGTCTGGAGAACAAGCCGGCAAGTTTACTTGTTGTTTCGTAGGGAAAAGCACTTAACGGCATTCCCCCATCTTGGTGTGGTAAGCAGGTGACTGGCAACTTCCAAGCGAGCTCGTATAACGCATTGATCGCTTCTCGTGATAGGAGGATAAATATGCAACTAAATACAAAACAAATACTATCTTCAACGCTGAGCATCGCAATCTTCAACCATGCTGAAGATCGCAGCGAAATCTTCAACGCAGCTGAGCATAGCAACCGAATCTTCAACGCAGCTGAGCATCGCAACCGAATCTTCAACGCAACTGAGCATCGCAACCGAATCTTCAACGCTGCTGAGCATTGCAGCACAATCTTCATTCCCACCGCATCCTAAACTAACACATTCGCCATCTTCCTCGTAATAAAGTTGCACACCACCGAGCAACGTCACTTACCTTCTTCACGATCTGCAAGTTCCCCGGATGTTGTGCCAAACACGTTCCCATACAAAGGTTGACCGTGCTCGTCAACAGGGGGTTTTCCCCATCCGCCAGCGTGGTAGCCGAATGAACAAGTATCTGGGATAGGGCAGTTTAATCCAGGTATCTTCAAATTTGGGTAGGAGGGTGGTGGGCCGTATCGCTGCATGGCAATCAACCAAGGCGGTGGAATCTTGTGGGCATCCTGACAAGAATAATCATGACATCACCGCAAGTCAAACAATCGTCAAGCCCAACTAACCTCCCCCAACGGCATCCCTAATGCCACTCGGAGATCATCAGAAAGATTTCCAGGTTTTTTCTCCTTCAACCGCGTTTCAAATTCTTTTCCTTCATAATACAAATCCCCATGAATTGTCATTTTTGGTTTGGTCTGATAACGAAAGAAAGCGTCGTGAAGCTTCTGGTAATCGATGTCAATTTTTCCCATCTTCGGTCGAACTTTCTCTCGCATTTTCGATTTCAGAGTTCGTTGATCCTCCTGCAAGCAAAACACAGAAATAACAATACAATCGACATGAAGCGATGCCACACAGAGAAATGACAACACAGTCGACATGAAGCGATGTCACGCACTGAAATGACAAAACAGTCGACACGAAGCGATGTCACACAGCGAGATGACAACACAGTCGACATGAAGTGATGTCATACAGCGAGGTGACAACACAGTCGACATGAAACGATGTCACACAGCGAGATGACAATACAATTGACATGAAACAATGTCATAAATCACCTTTTCTTGCAGAGCTTGTCTCATCTCCATTATTCCAGTATTCTTGATACACTCAGGCAACTCAAACGGGGGTTTCTCAAAGCCTCGTTTTCCTTGAAGGTATTTTCGTTTAAAACACCAATGACGAGGAACACTCACAGAGTTGCGGGTTGCTTTCAAATGGACAAGCAATCGCGGGTCTTGCGCTGGGATAAATAAAGTTGAAAATTGTTAAATAAAGATCAAGTTTTTGCTCACCTGTGACATCATGCATTTCGACTACGTCTGGACGAGCAACAAGTTGCTTTAGTTCAGCGACACTCAATCGATTCATACGACGAAGCTTTTTCTTGGAAATCTTTTCTTTGCTTTTCTCTGTACTCTGACGAAAGAAGCGCATCATTAATACACAAACAAACCCCCTCAATCAATTGCCATACCTCGTCATCCTCATCACTACTTCCAGCTCCAAAAGCCTTCACTTTTTCCACAATCTTTGCTTTATTCTTTTCCACAGGAATCCCGCTTACTTCGCTTTCCTTCTTCACTTTTTCAACCTGAAATCACGAAACCTGAGTTTACCGCGACACATCTTAACTAAGGTCAGGTTCCCAACAAGGGTCCAGTGTAATGCATACAATAGCAGAGATGAATTGACGCAGTCACGTAAAAACGCTCTGGTTAATCTGGATTAGCGTCAAATTATGTCTTGAACAAAAGGAAAAAAACATACGCGTTTAAATGGGAAAACACTTTGAACCTTTTTGCACCAACGGCAATCACATAGAAAGTTCATGATTTCATGCAACTTGAAAAATTACCTCATCGGCAATCTTGAAAGCTTGAAATATTTTCTTGAACATGAAAAGTTGGGGATCATTGAAGTCTGGGTCTTGTGTAACATACCTGCCGTAAAACGAGTAAATAAGCCGTAATGATACAAAAACGAAAGAATAGATTGGATTTATACATGATATAAAAACCAGGAAGGTTTCGAATACGATGAAGCTCATTTGTATATGTCAAATGCAGCAACTACTTCAACCATGTTCATCTATAGTATTCTATACAGAACAGAACAGCAATATTTTTATTTTTTGAGCTTTAACAGAATACAATAATACAGTATAGCGAAGTTTAATAGCAGCCCGAAGGGAGAGTGCAAATGGACTGATTAGGGTCTTCGAGTCAAGCAGCCCCCCAGAGGCTAAACCCATTCTTTGGAACAACGTTCAGCTGAACCCGTTTATAGAGCCATTAGGTAAAATCGAGTGCTTATTTGCAATATGTATCAAGAATTTGTTTTTTTATGCTAGTCTTAAATTGGTTAAATGATAGATTTCTAATATCTGTGGGAATAGCGCTCCAAATTTGACACCTTGAAACCTGATGGACCTTTGATAAGAAGAAATTGAGTATTTTGAAGGGTTGGGGGTTGTTTGGTGATTGGGACCTTGCTGCTCGACTATGAATTGTCCAGGTGGGAATAAATATATCAAGAAAACAATGTGGGAGATTTTTTTGAGTGCAGAACTGCAGATACATTAGTTTACTAATTTCAAAGTGATATAGATGGCACATTTTTAATATTTCTAATTTATGGAAAAGAGGTGTTGCAGAAATAACTTGTTGACAGTTGAAAATAATACACAAGGCTTTATTTCGAAGACGCTCTAATTTTGTTATGTAAGAAAAGTACTTCCCAAAGAGGCAAAGTATAGGAAAAGTACTTCCCCATAGAGTCAAAGCGTATAGGAGATGGGGATGTATGAGAGCATAGTAAAGAAGGATCAGAGTAAATTTGGGAAAAAGGAATCGTAGTTTACTTAATATACCAACACAGGGTTTATACGGAATTTTTCTGACATATTCCCCTGACTTTCCTCAAAATCGCACCTGTTTTCCCTGACTTTCGTTTAAAAATCCCAATGTTTTTCCCTGACCCAATCCTGCAAAACATACTTTTTCCCTGACTTAGAGAATATAAACGAACAGTATAATATCAACCAGCAGCAAAAATAACTACGTATACCTAATGCCTACATACACAGAAACATCAATTCAGCAGTAGAAATAAAGATTTCACAGGTGACCTATCGTAATTTTATCTTAGAAAATCGCAAGAAGCTTGGCTTGAATACCAAAAATAAGAAAAGTGATATATTTCACAAGTGTCTGGTTTCGCAGTTCGCAGCACTCTGCACTACTTCAAGTAAAAAATCTAAGAAAATCACAGCAATAATAACACTGAAATTACAAACCATTTTGATGAAGAGACTTGATCTCTCAGTAATTATGTGAAGTAAGGTGCAATACCATAATTCACAACATATTTTAATTTGTCTTTGCCAAGTTCCAGTATACTAGCAATTTTGCTATCAGGAAACATTAATTGAAATAGGTCCACAAAACCAGTAACAGAATTATCACTATATCTACCAACAACATGCTTCAGAACCCACCGTATTTCGGCATTCAATTTACCTCCATCTTGAAAGCAGTGTTGCCAACTTAGCTACTTAGTATCTAGATCTAGATACTTTATTAGTTCCCTTAAATACCAATTTTTTCGTCTAGATTCTAGCTACTAATCTATAGCTATCCAGTTTGTTTATTGTTTTATCCCTTCGCGGAAGAATGCCAGAATTATTGCTATAATTTTGTGAGCCCTTCTTCCGCGTGTTCAGCTCAGTACCGGTAGGCCTGCTAGCCTACAGGTATAGTAGGAATAGGATTTCAAGTATTTGTCTCGTCTAAGGCAAGTTGCAGCAAAATGACAATTTGTGTTATGAGGAGATGAACATGGCCCAATTCTCTGATACAACGGAGCTTCAAATTTTATGGTTTTAAATCATTAGAATGATAAGAAGGTAAAGTTAATCACGAGTACCAGTAGGCTGCTAAGACTGTAAGACTACTAAATATGTAGACTAATCTGCTAATGATATGGTAAGGGCAGTTTGAGTAGCGAAGCAGGCTACTACTGTACAGCTTAGGTCTAGCTGCCTAGTGTTAATGTTAGCCTAAACATTTGACCAATTCAGTACCAGTACATTATTTTGCCTGTTTGTACTTTGTAGACCTGTAGATATATACGCAGTACAGAATAGTTGCCTAGCTTGGAATAATTTTGAGTACGGTATGCATAATTCAACTCACGTATGATGTGTTTAAAGGTGTTTCGATGTCACTGCGACTAAAATGTGTCTTCATTAGGCAGAATATTTCTCGAAAAACTGAATGTGTGCTATTATTAGATGCTGTATATAAGTTACTTCATGTCAGACTCCGCAATATCGCTTGTTTTTTGTCGTATTAACCAACTTTTGTAGTTAGATACTGATCTAGATACTTTTGTTGTTTAGTTGTGGTTTAATCAAAAATCTAGCTGCTCTCTAGATTACTTGAGTAAATTGAGATCTGGCAACACTGCTTGAAAGACCAGTAGAATCGTACTTTGACTATTTGCACTGCAGGATGATTGAATTTCAACCAAATTTTCTGTATCTAAGAAAGATTGCAGCAGCTTTTCTTCAGAAGATAAGTTAGCAGGCCTAATATCACTTCTTTTAGCAAAGAAATTTTTAATTTCGGCCAGTTCCTTGACTTTTTTCACATGGGATTTGTTGCCAGCATGACTCCTCAATGCTCTGATTCCCATGTTGCTCAATGCTATATTTGTCTGACACAGTCGACATCTTGCTTCACCTTTGGTAGAAGCTTTACAAAGCCATGCCTTGAATTCTTCAAACGATAACCAACCATCTTCGAAATAAGTTTGTTTCGATTTTTTAGACATTCCAGACTACTTTTAGAGTAAGAAAATATCTAAATAAAGAGAAAAGTATGAAGTCAAGCTTGTTTGACATACAACAGCTAAAATAAACAATGGATCTTGATTCATAGGAGGTAAGAACTTTCCAAAAAAATTTCTCTGACTTTTTCCAAGTTTTCCCTGACTTTTTCGTTGAATTCCCTGACTTTCCCTGATTTTCCCTGACCATCTCGAAAAAGATATGTTTTCCCCTGATTTTCCCTGACCGTATAAACCCTGCAACAGCTTTGGCGACTTTTATTTCAATTTGGTTGATGTGAGGTTGAAAGTGCAATTTTGAATCAAGGTAAACACCTAAATATTTACAAGAGTTTTGGCATCCCATCAAGCAATCAATGAAATATATATGTTTAAGTCCAGACTAGGTGAAGTTAACTTAAAAGGAATAGTTAGAACAGAAGATTTTTGAGGGTTAATGTGTAAGTTGTTAGCATTGCACCAAATTTTAAGGCTTAGCATTTCTAGATTACAGTCTGTTTCAGACACTTTTTTTTGGAAGTATTGTAGCCATAACAAAAGACAATGACAAAACATAATACACAATGCAACTGCACAGGAGACTGTGAAGTGACCGCTGAGGGTCTTCGTATCAAACAGCCACTTATCGGAGAGACTATTAAAAACATCAATCGTACTTGTAAGTAGGTGTCACATTTGAAAATCTAAAAATCTGAATGTGATGGTACTGAGTTTAGATAGATCGCGACTAAGAACGAAAAGGTTTGCGACGAAAAAGTATATGACAGTTGGTCTAGAAAGATTATGAGGGTTTGTATCTTCTAAACAACAATTTTTTGTAGGAGACTTTAAATTTCTTATCGGGCTGGACTCTTAAATCAGAAGCAATGGAGTACCATATTTTTGGGCCTTGAAACTTAATTAAATTTTGGCATCATGAAGTAGTGAATTTTGTTTAGCGATGTGGATCTAGTCTGGCGATTGTGGATATCTGCTAAGGGTCTAACACTAGAATGCCCAAGGTATCGTATTTTACGGACCATAAGGCGCTCTGGATTGCAAGGCGCACTGTCAATAAACTGGCTAAATTCCATTTTTTTCATACCTAAGGCGCACCGGGCTATAAGACGCACAGGTTTTCAAGAAGTAAGACAGCGCTTTGTTTTTATAACAATAGTACCGGTACTAGTTGTGAGTGTAGGCAATAAAGCATAAAGCACTACCTGGTTCATACATTAGGCGCACGATCAATTTTCGCGAAAAAAAAGATTTTAAGTGCGCCTTATGGTCCGTAAAATAAGGTAGTCAATTTGACCACTTGTCCATCATAAAATTATAATATCTTCTCTGCTATTGTTGGCAGCCAAGTGCCCAGCTGCGACTTTTAATTATTTCGAACGCTTAATTGGATAACGACACGAAACTTTACAATTCATACCTTGCAAGGCCACACGGCCCACATTTTCTTTAATGCCCAGGCAGTCATTTTGACTACCAACTGGGTTTCCATTGTGTAAGCGGTGTTGCAAGCAAAATGAGTAAAGAAGCAATACTCACTCTTTATGTTGATTACCTGCTGGGTTCCCATTGTGAAAACTACGTCACAAACGAAAGCAGTGAAAAAAGGAAAACGATTTTGTTGCCGTTGCATTTCTGCTAGAAATCAAGTTACGAATTACAGTTATAGTTATGCCGCGAAAAAATATCGAAGACCAGATCAAATTCTTGCACATTTGCGTAATATTGAGGAGGATGTGTCTGAATATGATGACTGTGGATCTGAATCTGACGTTAATGACAGTGGGTTTGAGTCTAATGCTTCACAGAGGCCTGAATTTGACTCTGAGGATAATACTAGCCATGACGAACTAGAAGAGAACATTTCAGGGGGCGTCAATGTTGGATTTGATTCGTTAGAGTGCACTCGTTCGAATACAAGGCCAAGTTGACAACGCCTCCTCAAGAAAGTGCTGCAGCTTCTACTGATCACACCGAACAGGAAAGCAGTCTGATTACTGAGCTGGCGCCAGGCTTTTCACAAACCAGCGTCCACCTTCAGATCAGCAGTGGTGACGTAGCTCAAGATGACGATATAGTAGGCCAACTGATAGCTCCAGATGGAACAGAGTGGAATCAGCTTACTCTCGGTGAGCACTCTTCTGGGAGATTTTCGCATCAAAACATTTTGAGAGAAAGTTATGGCCTTTGCATTATGCAAAACGAAGTGTATGTGCTGGAAGTCCAGCAAGCGCCACTTTATTGTCCACCACATCAAAAATTGCGCAGTAACAGAAGCTAATTGACAATTGCAAAATCAGTCTTTTGCTCTTACAGAAGAAGAATTGAAGAGTTTTATTGCTGTCATGTACGCGCAAGGAGTTACAGGAAAAAGTAGCTTACCATTGCATGAGCTGGGGACTGAAAAATGGGGTGTGCAGTTCCGCAAAACAGCAATGGCTAGAAATCTCTTTTGTAAAGTTCTCCGCTTTCTTTTTGATGTAAAATCCAGTCGTTCGCAAAAGTTGCAGACCGACAAAATTTGCCCTTTTCTCGGAAATGTGGAATCAATTCATAAGAAAGTGCATTGCTAGCTATAAACCTGGAGCATTCATCACCATCGACGAGTAACTTTTTCTCAGCAAAGCTAGGAGCCTATTTACCCAGTTCATGGCTTCAAAGCCACACAAATATGGGCAAAAGTATTGGTTAGCTGTGGATAAGGACAGCAAGCACTTGGTAAATGGTTTTCCTTACTTTGGAAAAGATGAAAAGCGGCTCGCGAACGAGCAAGTTGCTGATCATGTTGTCATGCAGCTTATGCAGCCTTTTCTGTATAAGGGAAGGAACGTTACCACTGATAATTACTTCACTTCCGTCACACTCTCTTGCGACAATAAAACTAAATACGAAGTTAATGTGGTCGATCACATGGCGAAGAAATACATAGTTTGAAGTGACACGCGTAGGTGGCCCATGCACTCTTTCCACCACACCCTTGATTTGAATGCAATTAATGCCTGGATTCTCTACAAAGAGCTTACAAAGGAAAACATTTCTCGGAGAGATTTTACTCGCAAACTAGCGCAGGAACTAGCTGAACCATCAGTGCAGAACCAAAACAATATTCCAGCTCAGAGATCGCTCACTGAAAGTGATAGACACCAAAAAAAATTTTGCCAGGCCAAAGTGTCTAGCATGAAAAACCGCTTGGTTGGCGTGTGTACTAAAAGCAACAAAACTGTGTGTGGAACTTGCACCCGGCAACATTAAACGTGTGTGCAAGAAGTCTAATGATGTGACGGATTGAGCTTGACCGTTACTTTTAACATTGTATTGTGCGAATAAATAGACTATGGTTACTGAAATTCTGCTCATGAGAATAGCCAAAGTACGCGCAACTAATGCAAGCGAATTGTAAAGCAGAAGTTCATAAGCCTAGCGTAATAATCTACTGCAATATTGCTACCACCATCAGCACCATAAAAACAAGCTTAGCGTAAATGTTTTCAAAGAGAGCTTATATTTTCTTTCCAAAATAGATAGTAAGGTCGAAAAAATCGTAAAAAACGATGTCTCAGGACATAATAACAAAGTAGTCAAAATGACTACCACTGGGCATTCTAGGTGGTAAGAAAGTCTGGGCATTCTGGTACTAAAAACGTTGGAGATTCGGGGAGGGAGAGAATGCTTAGTGTGTTTTGCTTGATGCATCATTTTCGCGACTTAAAAAGTATAAAACTCACTAATTTTAAGTATTTCTAATCTACGAAAGTGAGGAGTGATAGAAGCTCTTTGAATAAAATTGGAAATAATGTGAATGGTCTAGTTTTGCGATTACTGGAGCTTATTAAGGTATGCAGGATAAGTGGAGCCCCATAGAGCTATTCCAAAGAGAAAGTGTGGTTAGATCAGGTTAGAATAAAGAACTACAATTGAGGAAGGGAATAAAAAGTGAACTTTGCTGAGGATACCTAGAGCTCTGGCAAGTTTATTTTCTATCATTTAAATATGTGATTGAAAATTAATCTTATTGTCAACCATTACCCCCATGTATTTCGATGAATTTGCACAAGGCAGCTGGAGATCATTATACAAAACCGTCAGATGAACAGGGGTTTTATTAAGTTTAGGTGGTATACAAATTGTGAGACTTGTTGGGATTAATTTACAATTTGTTCGCATCACACCATCTTCTAAACAGATGCACTTTTAAGTTACAAGTATGTTCAAGATGGAATTTCGATTAATTGTTAACTACTAAGCAAGTATCATCAGCATAAAGGTGAGGCTTGCAATTTGTAGCATATTGTAAATCATTTACATATACAAAACATAGTAATGGTCCTAAAATTGATCCTTGAGAAATGCGTATAGCTATAGGGTTACATTTCGAGTTGACATTACTGTAAACACAGAGCAGCGGCCCGGAGCAAACACAGAGCAGACAGTGGTCAGCAAACACAGAGCAGCAGCCCGGAGCCGGTCCGCAAGAAGTTCGGTACCGAGCTGCGATATTTTCCAGATTAAATGGTTTAAAACCTTTTTGTTACTTTAGCTAGAGCAGCGGTCGGCAACCTGCAGCTCTGGAGCCTCATGTGGCTCTTTGCCCTTTGAGCTATGTCTCCCTGACCTAAAGTGGCTACAGCAGGTTTTTGTTAGAAGCAGTGCGGATTCATGTAATAAAATGAGGAGCATAAAGCCAATTATTACTCACTAATCATACATCACAACGGTTTCCAAAGAATAAGTCGCTTACGGTAAAAAATGGTTTGTAATAAGGTGATTAAAATCTGTTAATACAACTTTTTTCTTTTCATTTTCAAGTTCCTTCCATTTCGTCATAAAATAATGAATTACTTATTGTTCATTATTCGTATTTAGTGCAAGATGAGTGCTTGCCACAGACGTACAGAGAGGGACATTGCATCACTTTCCTGTTTTGAAACAGTTTCAAGAAGCAAACAATCAGCTAAACACTGCGTAGTTTCATCGCGCTATTGTGGATATGTAAGATGCTTTTTTAAAAAGGTTCTGTGACTTTAGAAAGGAAAAAAATACGTTATCCTTTCCCATTACTCCCTTGAAGGTCGACCCATCGTAGCTACATATGACATCATTCACAAATGTTAGCCTGCCTGATCTTGAACTTGCGGACAGAGCCCACAAAAACGTGTGGGTATTCAAGTTCCAAAGGTGGAAGATCTTGCTCGCCATAAGGTCATGCTTGCTAAATCCTTAAACGGACTGACATCGAAAACCTTGTTAAACCGGAAAAACTTGTGTTCGATACGTGGAACGCCATACCTGACTCTTAAATGAACATGAGAAGGTGTGCATTCGGAGTCCTTTCGATCCTTAAATCCACGCATTTGTGTGAACGGAGTTTTTCCAGCATGAACCACATCAAAAGTAAAAATCGTTCCCGTCTCACAGATGAGAGTTTGCAGTCCTGCATGAGATTAAAATTGTCTTCTTATGTACCGGAAGTGGATAAGCTGTGCAAGGAAGTTCAGGGGCAGAAATCACATTAACTGAGTGAAACCAATAAAAGACTTCGTGAATGATTTTGTGTATTTTTAAATGGTCATGTCCATAGCATTAGTTAATATGTTAAAATACTGCTGATAGCTATGACTCCACGGCTCAGAATAAGTTTGAGTTTGACGGAATCGATACCAAATGGCTCTTTTAATGTTGAAGGTTGCCGACCCGTGAGCTAGAGTTTAAGACCCAATTGCTTTCGCACGTTTTGTTACATTTGATTGCTTGATTAACCACATACCTTGCTGGGATGCGGAGTGTGAAAACCTCTATCAGCATTTCCTGCAGTCACCTGGGGGCCCTGATTCGGATAGGGCTGCCACAGCCCTACTCACAAGGCTCAACGGGAAGCGAAGAAATCGCTGGTCACAGACGGTCCACAACATTGACTTTTCGCACTCCAGCCGGCTGGCATGGAATACTATAAGCAACTTGACTGGTAGGTCACGACAATCCCCTCGTCAATGTCCCGTTTCAGCTGATGCTATTGCTTCTCAGCTGATCAAAAACGGGAAATACGAAGGTGTGAATAGGCACTCATCTTGGCTCGTTTCACAGGAAGTGTCTGACCTTTGGAGGGCTGCTCCATTACATCCTGCGAATGTCTCCAGAACTTTCTCCCATCGAGAGTTCGCTGCTGCCCTCCAACATTCAAAACTAGGCAAAGCTCCTGGACCTGATTTCATTTGCCCGGAGGTAATAATCCATGCTGGAGCCGGCATAAAATCTTGGCTAAGTGGCTTCCTATTTTCCTGCCTGCACCACCTCAAAATTCCTAAGATCTGGAGAAGAGCGCTAATAGTAGCAGTCCCAAAGCCTTCGAAACCTGCAGAGGACCCAAGGAGCTATCGTCCGATCTCCTAGCTCTGTGTTCCCTACAAGATTCTCAAGCGACTTATCTACGCCTGCATCAAACCTTTTATTGACCCTCTGCTGCCACAGGAACAGACGGGTTTTCGATGCGGAAGGTCCAACTTGGATCAAGTCACTTTGCTCACGCAAAGCATTGAGAATGCATTCGAAGCAAAAAAGGCCGGTGCCGTCTTTATCGACCTGACAGCTGCCTATGACACTGTCTGGCACCGTGGCCTCACCTGCAAGCTGTTGCAGCTTCTGCCAGACAAGCACATGGTCCGTATGATTATGGAACTTATTCGCAACAGAAACTTCACCCTTACAACTGGTGACAGCAAGCCTAGCAGGTTACGACGCCTGAGAAATGGCGTCCTCCAGGGATCGGTCCTGGCCCCCCTCTTTTTCAACATCTATACATATGATATCCCCTCCATAACCTCCAGTAAGTTCGCTATAGCCGACAACCTGGCGGTACTTCATACATCTGAAGAATGGAAGGAGTTGGAAAGGACTTTAAGCCAGGATAAGACTACACTCTCGGAATATCTCCAGACCTGGCGATTGAAGCTTAGCCACACTAAAACGGTGATGGCGGCCTTTCACCTCCACAATCGAGAGGCCAAGCGTGAGCTTAAGGTCTGTAACATCGGTAAGACCTTATCTTTCTGCCGAGTTCCCACTTATCTTTGGTCAAACTGGACAGATCGCTTACATATCGTCCTCACCTGGAAGCATTGCACAAGAAGCTATGTGCTCACGTCTCACTGCTGAGGCGACTTGCGAAAACAGGTTGGGGTGCTAGTGCCAAAACATTACGCACAGCTGCCCTGTTTCTGGTCTACTCGACTGCCAAGTACTGCGCACCAGTCTGGTGCCGCAGCGCGCACACACGCCTCATTGAAAGTGTAAAAAATGACGCCTTGCGCATTGTCACTGGATGCCTGCGTCCACTCCATCGGTCTACCTTCCGGTTCTTTCAGGCAACCAGCCAGCTGAGCTTCACCGCCAAGGAGCGACACTCTCCCTAGCCAACCGCAGCTCCCTGGACCCTGACCACATTTTACATGGTCAGTTTCATGAGTCACAGGACATAATTATGTAGGGAGAGATTGAAATCTAGACGCTCATTTGTACCTGCTGCTCGAAAATTACTAGACAGTCTTTCTGAGATGGACGTCCGAGCAGCCCGGTGGACGAACACGAAATGGGACATGGAGTACTCTGCCAACGCATTGTCACTCCATGCTTTCATTCCCAAGGCTAGCTCCAGATCCAGACCCTTGGGTATGGGTCTGCCCAGGGCAGCCTGGGTCAAGCTCAACCGTCTGCGTTCTGGTGTTGGACGTTTCTGTTTGTCCATGTACAAATGGGGTCTCGCTCCTCTAGCGAATTGTGAGTAAGGTGCCAGTGAACAAACCGCAGACCACATCATCTCACAGTGTCCCATACATCGAGCACCCCGAGGTATGTTTGGTCTAATGGTTTTGGATGACGAAACAAGATGCTGGCTGAAGTCCCTTACAGTTAGCATCTGACCCAAGCAGTTTGGTGGCCAGGATGGTAAAAGGATAAACCCTCGGCCTTGGTCCTTCTATCTGTCTTGGAAGAGATGCTCCGCCAAACGACGACAACGATCATATATTCAAGGAGCATATTATTTTCTTCATAAGTCTATCTTCTAGCAGCCAATTTTCAATGTACAGTTATATTTTGGTGATAACGTAATCAAAAATGATTTGGCTGGATTTCATACCGATAGCAGCAGGAAGAGAGGTTTGTCGTCACAGTACAGCTATTGTGGAGGAAGGAAGCCAAAAATCTTCGCCAAACGCAAACAAACCATAGTGTACCAACGTGACAAAGATATTTCTTCGCACAAACGCGATCAAAAATCTTCGTCATGTGCTCGAAGAATTTTTTCTTCGCACAAATGCAAACAAAAATCTTCGTCATTAGCTCGAAGAATTTTTCTTCGCATGAACAAAAATCTTCGTCATTTGCTCGAAGAATTTTTCTTCGCATAAGCAAAAATCTTCATCATTCGCTCAAAAAAATTTGGTTGGTGAAGAAAATTGACAAATACGAATGCTATTCAAACGCCAAGAGCATAGCATATGGCCCCTGAGCACATAAACTCTTTAACAGGTGTCCTTATGCACTTTCGTAAGGAGCCAGTTGCTCCCATTGGTGATATTGAAACAATGTTATCACCAGGTAAGAGCTGATCCTAGACATTGCGATGCTTTGCGGTTCCTGTGGTGGCTGAATTGCAATCTAAATACTGCACCAGAAACGTATCAAATGTTGACACATGTTTTTGTTGTAGCTTCTTCACCTACTTGTGCAAACTTTTGCTTGCGTCAAGTTGCTAACGACTTCAGTCATTTATTTCCTACATCTGCTATCACAATCGTTAACAATAACTTTTACGAAGCTGTCTGTTTGGTATCCTTTTCTTCTGTTAAGGAAGCTATTCAAATGAGACAAGTTCTAACTAATTTATTGGTAAGGATGGTTTTCGTTTAACAAAATGGGTCACTAACTCTCAAGCAGTACTTGACTCTATTCCTGACAATGAAAGGGCAGAAGACGTCATTTCTCACAGTATCAGTGAAGCTGAAACAAGAGTTTTGGGGGTAAGATGGAGTGTAAAAGAAGATTATTTCTATTTTACCATAAATCTGCCGAACATCACTCCCACAAGACGAGGTATGTTGTTCGTAATCAGCAGCATATTCGATCCTATAGGATTTATAGCACTTACAATTTTAATAACAAGACGGGTGCTTCAAGGTTTTAGCAAAACTAAATGTGACTGGGCTGAGAAAATTGAAGAACTCGCCAAAATGTGGTGGCATTGGTGGCAAAATATTCTTGTTCTCAACGATTTTTGCATGCCACATTGCTTTAAGTCTTCTCTCTACAAATCTGTAAAGACTACAGAAATACATTGCTTTGCGGACGCTTCTTCATACGTCTATGGTGCGTGCTTATACCTCAGGCTTGTAGACTGCGAGAATAATATTACATGCTGGTTAACGGCAAAATCTCGGCTTGCTCCAATCAAGGCGATCTCCATTCCACGCCTGGAACTGACATCTGCAATTTTAGCAGTGCGACTCAACAGCATTGCTTGTAAAGAATTAGATGTTCCAGCGTCGTCTTCATTTTTTTGGACGGATTCTACCGCCGTTCTCTTGAGCTTATGCAACACGACAAAGAGATTTCCCACTTTTGTTGCTAATAGGTTGAGCATCATAGAGAAGAATCGAGATAAAAATCAGTGGAACCACGTGTCATCAAAATTGATTCCGGCAGATCCTGCTTCTAGAGGTTACTCCGACGAGGCTTTACTGAAGTGTGAGAAATGGATGCATGGGCCTCAGTTTCTTCAAGAAAATGCTTCTCAATGGCCAATGCAACCAATACAATCACATGAATTACCACCGGAGTTTTTTCCAGTTACTAAACAAAACCTTTTTACTAGAATAACGAAGGTCGTTTTATTATCACAAACTGTTGATCAACTTATAGAAAGTTGTTCAATGCTTGATAAGTTGAAAAGGATGGTTGGCTAGTTATTAAGATTCTGGGGAGTCATTTACAATAGATTTAAAAAATTTGAGGCGAAGTCTTACTCTGAGAGACTGACAGTTAGTGAGTTACAAAACGTAGAGGATCAAGTGATTAAGAATGTTCAAGCCTGTCATTTTTCTGAACTTCTTTCTTCAAGCTATCCTGGTGAGGGTTTCAAAACTCATCGATGTACCTGATACTTGCTAAAGTTGCAACCCACCACTGTAAATAGAATTCTTCGAGTGCGAGGTAGACTCAGTAATGCTATTGTAAACTTTGACATTAAGCATCCTATTATACTGCCTCGTGAATCACACTTCACCGAGCATATTATTAGGCACGACCATCAACTTGTTGGTCACGCAGGTATAGGTCATACTTGGTCGTTTATCAGGCAAGGATATTGGATTGTGAAAGGCAGCGCGGGAGTAAGTCATAGAATTGGGCAATGTGTCATTTTTAAAAGAAATGCGAAAGTGAGCCAACAGTTCATGGCCGACCTACTTCTGTGCAGAGTGCAAACAAATACCCCCCTTCACTGAGGTAGGAATTGATTATTGTGAACCGTTTCTGATCAAACAAGACAGAAGCTTAGTTAAGCATTACTGCTGCATTTTTACTTGTTTGGCAATCACAGCCGTACATATAGAAGTGGCTCACTCTCTCGATACCAACTCATTCATCAATGCTCTCAGACATTTTATCGCTAGGAGAGGATAACCTGAGCACTTATATAGTGGCAACGGCACAAACTTTGTTGGTGCCGAATGGGTGCTACACGAATCTTTATGTAAGTGGAATCAAATCAAAATTGATGGCTATCTTTGTCAACATCAAATCCAGTGGCATTTCAACCCACCTTCTGCCAGTCACATGAGCAGTGCATGGAAACGTATGATAAGATCAGTTCGACGCATCATAACTGCCTTATTACATCTCAGCATCGTACGACAAAAATTTTCTCATGTTGATGACGGAAATTGAATGGATTCTAAATTCCAGACCCCTTGTTCTGTTAACGTTCGACACCGACAATGACGAGTGTCTAACTCCAAATCACCTGCTCATGCTCAAAGATCATTCCAACCTTCCACCAGGCGAGTTTAATAGCCACCCCAAGTCAAGATGGGCTCAGGTTCAATATTTATCAGACTATTTTGGTTAAGGTGGGTAAAGGAATTTCTACCCTTTCTTGCTCAGAGACAAAAATGGTTTCGAACCCGTAACAACTTAAAACTAAATGATATAGTGCTGGTGGTTGATGACACCCAGCATAGATCCAAATAGAGACGGGTTAGGATAGTGAAAACCTTTCCCGATCGCAAAGGTCACGCACGCATTGTTCTAGTAAAAACACAACACCGAATTATTAAACGTCCGGTAGCAAAGTTATGTTTTATCTTGACTTTTGATGCAAAGGACACTGAATGTAAATTCTAGCTTTGTCTTTGTCTATATGCATGAGTGATAACTTGCACAAGTGATGTTTGTTAATGAAGTTTGATAATTTGGTTGTTTATTGTATGTAGGATATTTACTACAGGCAACTATACCTTGAGCAAAGAAATGATTACCACTGGTGCTCATTTGTGTGGGGATATGTAACGCTCTCCTGTAATCTTTTCTGTTTTGCATATTTGTTTACGACCTAAGGTTTTGAACCATGGTTCTCCTTTTGAAGCTGGTAGACGCTCTGTCTTTTCTATTGCTTGTACTTTTACAGCGCAATAACTGATCTAGCAAGCCACTGAGGCAATATTCTTTCTCATGTGATGGCAGTTAGCTTTGGTGATTGCAGCTTTGGTGATTGCAGTTCCTTTGCAAATTCATGAGATGGAGTTTTGTAATGGCCATCGCCGGACGTATTTGTTGGCCTGATGGTCACTGGCTTTTGCCAAAGTTACTGTTATTTACTAAACGAGAAATACTGGCTATTGTCTCTACTGCATTGTTTATGGTAATTATTTTCTGCAATATTCTGTATTCCAGTGGTCAATCTCACTTTTTGTTCAAGTGTACCGTGGAAATTATTGAAAAGAAGTTTAATTCAAATCGTGTTCGTGTTAACTGTTGCAAGTCCTAAATTTTGTATGTTTGATAGAGAAATCGTTGTGAAGTGAGTGTTTAACAAATTACAAGAACGATCAAGCAACGCGTATGTAAGAACTTCATGCAGAACGGAGTCAAACCATCACGGTTAAAAAAGTTCGTTACAAGTTACAACTATTATTTATCAAAATATATGCTCATCTGCTTTCAACTTTGCCCAACTCAACTGGCAATGGTTTTATTACGAACCCAATTTGCATGCAAACACTTTTGAAGCATATAACAAAAGTCTCGTCAGCCTTGCTACACACAGCCGATCCAGGCTAAACTCATTCCAGACTGTAAACACTCTTTTTTGCATTGCTCTACCCGGACATCTCGCCTGCATCTCTTTTCTAGGTTGTGCCCTATTCTTAGCAGGCGACTGTCCCCAAACAACAATAACCAACAAAAGAGCCTATAACTACTAACCCACAACTCAGTTACTGGTAGCCTAACTAGCCAAAATAAACTAAAGCACGGCAAAAAAGAGTCTTTTGCAGTCTGGAATGAGTTTAGCCTGGATTGGCTGTGTGTAGCAAGGCTGACGAGACTTTTGTTATAGTCGAAACATTAATTTGTCCCTAGCAAATTACTTTTGAAGCAATTTTGGCGAATACTAATGAGACACTGCTAGGAAGCTACAGAACGTATCATAACTTTCTGATGCTACCTGCCATTAACATCGGCAACAAACTAAAACTGCTTTCACCCACACAATTTCATGTAAATGTACAATAACTCAGGTTCTGCAAAAAAAATTGTTTTGCTTCAGCAATTCCAACACAAAATGAACTTACTCTACTTCGACGTCATTGTCTGCAACTTCCTTTTTACTCAGATTTGTTTTCTCAAGATCTCCTCCCACCACCAGAGCAGCTCGACGACGTTTCTTTTTCTCGCGCTTCTTCTTGTTTTTTAACTTTTTAACTTCTTCAGGATTTTTAGTCTTTCTGCAGAAATAAACAGTGCTCATTCCCAAACAATCTTGATCAAGAATTCCTACTTACACGAAATACTTCTCTTCATTTTGCAAAATTTCATCCTTTAACTTTTGAAGAGCTGCAGCTTGCTCCTAAAAAAAATTTATATAAATTCGTAAAAATTGACAAACAATGCAGATTCTAACAACTAATAATGACACGTAATTGCTTGGTTTCTTCTATGCTGTACATAATTAACTAAATACAGATCAGAGGCTGAGTGGTAAGAGCATCTGCTTTTGGAGCAGTAGATTCGGGGTTAATTCCAAATCGGGTCAAACCAACGACTTTAAAATTGATACATATTCACAGCTTTTCTGCTGGACGCTCAGCATTCAAAGGACAGTGTGGAGAACAAGCCGGCATGTTTACTTGCGTCGTTAAAAAAGGTACTTCACAGGATTCCCCCTTCTTGATGTGGTAGACAGATGGCTGGCAACTCCTAAGCGAGCTCGTGTAGCACATTGATCTCTTTTTTGTGACACGAGGACAAATATGCAGCAAATACAAATATAGATAATTTGGAAAAACCCTGTTGATCTGTATTTATTCGCTTGTAGAGTAATTGTGTTCTTCTTCCGAAACAAAACAAGCTAACGAAACAAAACAAGCTAATTTGAAACAAAACAAAAACTAGTTT
The DNA here is from genome assembly GCA_964006365.1 of Trididemnum miniatum. NCBI lineage: Eukaryota > Metazoa > Chordata > Ascidiacea > Aplousobranchia > Didemnidae > Trididemnum > Trididemnum miniatum. Next base: position 301,839 of record OZ023241.1, read on the forward strand.
GTGTCACCGTCAGCTGAGCATTCATACTGAATCAAGTGCAAACAACTAAAGAATCTATCGCTTTAAACTGGCCAGAGGTTTAAATGTCTGTGGCAGTAACGTTCAGATAATTTCAAAAACAATCCACTAGTAGCAGAATATAAATAATACATAAAATTCATCACCACGACACTCACTTCTTCTTTCTTTGTTGTTTCTGCAAAAAAAATAATGAGAAAGTCACAGATTGATATTAATAAAAAAAAAATGTAAAATGCAGTAATACAAAACTTTGTCAGGGATCCAAACTCCAAACACAGTTGCCAAACTGCGAGTTTATCTCCTCATTAATTCGTATTTTATGAGTTCATTGCATTATCAATTATAATAATAATTTTGTACTTCTACCTACGAAAAAAAAGCTTTCCATTACAAACCAAAATCGTTTTATGTCATTGAACTTAGCATGTAGCAGCAGCTATAATTATTGCCCTTGCTGAAGTTTAAATAAGGCAGTGTCTATTTTGTCCTCAACGACTAGACCCTGATTAGATTGGGTCTATACGCATGACTGTTGATTGGCTTGCATTTATACACACAACTGGCTTTGAGAAATTAGCCAATTAGGATCTACTGTTGGTAAAATAATAACAGCTAAATGGACACTACCTTAAAATAATAATTACAATTCTAAACCACAGATTATTATTAGACTTGCAAAATTTTCTTCCGACCAAACATGGACACACATACAGTACCTTTTTCATCAAGATGTTTTTTCAGGCGTGCAACTAATTCCTGTTTTCTTCCTGCTCAAAAATACAAATCTCTGGTTGAGAAGTGAAAATAGTCGGAAACAAAACAATGCATGTCATTGTTGATATTTTATTAAAAATCATAATTACCAGTACTAGAGTCTAATTAGGCAACAGAATTCACTTACCAAGGCTAGGGAACTCAATTATCGTTTAGATTATACCTGCATAATGTTGCATATGTCAAGCTTCTGTTTTCAGAATGTGTGCACCAGTATTACCTGAATTACCAAGCCTAACTTAAGCAATTCAACTTACCATCAGTTGGCAATCCTGCTGAGCTAAGTTTCTCACGAAGTTCAGCAACAAGAAACTTGTTCAAATCTTTTGTAGAAGCCATAGGCTAGGCGGTAGTTGTCAAAACAATTGCTGGTACAATTACAAATTAGTTCACTCCAAAGCACTAATGATAATTTATAGGCAGTTAGTTAGTTAGTTGCATATTTATCCTCCTATCACGAGAAAGCGATCAATGCGCTATACGAGCTCGCTTAGGAGTTGCCAGCCATCTGTCTACCACACCAAGATGGGGGAATCCCGCTAAGTGCTTTTCCCAACGGCACAACAAGTAAACTTGCCGGCTTGTTCTCCAAACAGTCCCTTTAATGCTGAGCGTCAAGCAGGGAAGCTGTGAATACCAATGTTCAAGTCATTGGTTTGACCCGACTCGGAATCAAATCCGAGTCTACAGCTCAAGAGACAGACGCTCTATACCACTCGGCCATCTGAGCTGTTTTAATTATGATTCAATTATGATTTAACTAGAGCAGGGGAGGGGAACCTGCGGCCCGTCAGCCACAGCCACAGGCCCGTGTGTACATGCGGCTCATGTAATGCTAGGCTTACCATACGTCCTCCTTTTTAACATTTTGGCATATTGAACAGTGAAAACATGACAAAACACAGTTACACAGCTCAAACTACGGCCTGCGGACGTGATGACCTTTCTTTTGCTCTTCACTTGATTTTGGGCGAAAAATTGGGCTTCTGCGGACGTGATGACCTTTTTTTGGCTCTCCACTAAATTTTCAGAGGAACTTTTTTCTCTTTGCGAATGAAACGGAAATGTGGCAGGGCTGCAAACTCGAACTTGCTGAACTCGGTCATTTTTGCCAAACTCAAACTCAAAAAAATTTTTTCTGAACTCGAACTCGCATAAAATTGTTCGTGTTCATTAGAAAGATATTTAAATTGTTGAAACGAAATAAAAGATCACTGCGAAATCTGTTGTTCAAGTAGTCACAATTCGTGTAAATTGAAGTTATGATTTTACCAAAAGCTGCATGTCGTTCATTTGTACATGCCATTGCGACCTATACAGTCCAGGGATGCATGTCGTTTATTTGTACATGTCATTGCGTCCAGGGATGCATGTCGTTCATTTGTACATGCCATTGCGACCTATACAGTCCAGGGATGCATGTCGTTCATTTGTACATGTCATTGCGACCTATACAGTCCAGGGATGCATGTCGTTCATTTGTACATGTCATTGTGACCTATACAGTCCAGGGATGCATGTCGTTCATTTGTACATGTCATTGTGACCTATACAGTCCAGGGATGCATGTCGTTCATTTGTACATGTCATTGTGACCTATACAGTCCAGGGATGCATGTCGCTCATTTGTACATGCCATTGCGACCTATACAGTCCAAGGATGCATGTCGTTCATTTGTACATGTCATTGCGACCTATACAGTCCAGGGATGCATGTCGTTCATTTGTACATGCCATTGCGACCTATACAGTCCAGGGATGCATGTCGTTCATTTGTACATGTCATTGCGACCTATACAGTCCAGGGATGCATGTCGTTCATTTGTACATGTCATTGTGACCTATACAGTCCAGGGATACATGTCGCTCATTTGTACATGCCATTGCGACCTATACAGTCCAGGGATGCAATCTTGGAACTCGCTGAACTCAGTCATTTTTGCCGAACTGGAACTCGAAAAATAAAATTCTTAGAACTCGAGCTTGCAAATACCTCTCGAACTTGAACTCGGTTAAAAATGAATTGAGTTTGCAGCCTTGAAATGTGGCCCGCTGAAAATATCATGTGTGCAATGTGGCCTGCTATGCCTTGATGGTTCCCCATCCCTGAACTAGAGATACACTAAACAGCTAAAGTCTAGCTGTAACGCTAGAAATGAAAATTGGCAACATACAATTCTTCAACTCAAAATCTATGCATACCAGTGTGGACTTTGCCTCTACTCATTACAGTTTATAAAATCATGACGTGTTATCATTTTTGTTGGGTCATCCTATTTTTAGGATTTTTAGGACGCAGCTGCAAAATCCTTAGCGTCCTAAAAAAGGACTACCAGTAGGGGTAATCTTGTTTTAGGATCCTGTAAACGGCTTGCTTTTTCAAACATTTTTAAGCATTGTTAGCTCCATTATGACAAGTTATAGCCAAAAAACACCAGAAATGATAGATTTTATAACCAAAACGTAACGAAAAACAATTTTAAATACGTAAAACGAAGTGCATCCTAAAAAAGGACTACTAGGAGAGGTGATCCTATTTTTAGGATCATTATGACGAGTTATAGCCAATAAACACCAGAAACGATAGATTTTTTAACCGCAACATAACGAAAATTAACTTTAAATAAATAAAACGAAGGGCGTCCTCAAAAGACTACCTAGAGGGGTAGTCCTATTTTTAGGATCCTGTATCCTGTCCTGTTTTTAGCTATAAAAGAAGCAGATATGGTTGAAGGACCAGTCGAAGCAGTAACTGATGAAGAGGGGATGGAAGCTATGAAAACGATGAAGTAGGGAAAGGCAGCTGGACCCTCAGAAGTAAATATGGATATGACAATAGCGAGTGGAAAGTTTGGCGTTGGAGTAATAAAAAAGCTTTGTCAGAGAGTGTTTGATGGGAAAGACATGCCAGAAGAATGGAAGACAAGTGTTGTTGTTCCAATCATTAAAGGAAAGGGGGATGTGATGGATTGTGGGGCATACAGAGTGAAGCTGCTGGAGCATGCAATGAAGATAGTGGAGACACTATCTTCATTGCATGCTCCAGTGATTAGTAACGATGAGATTCCAAAAATGGAGAACAGATCAAGAGGATTGGTAACAGGGTTCATACGCAAAATTGAACATAAATTTCAAGACTTTTTCCAGACTTAATTTTTTAATAATAATGCAGTAAAAAAGCATAGTTGCATCTTTGAGATTAGAGACGTTTCAAGGGTTAAGCAAAAGACAATAGATAAACAATAAACATCCCAACGCTATAACTCTACGCAAAGCTACAACATGTGGGTATGCACATAATACGACTTGCAAAATGAAGTTGCATGACTAAAAAACCACAGTTGGGCAGCTATCTCACAGATGAAGTTACTACAAAACTTCTTGCATCATGAAAAGCAGAACTAAAAAACCACAGTTGGGCACCTATCTCACAGACGAAGTTACTTCAAAATTTCTTGCATCATGAAAAGCATAGCTACAAAACACAGTTGGGCAGCTATCTCACAGTTACATATCTACATTTTCCACAATCTAAATCAAACACTGTTTTACATAAACATGGCAAAGGCATCAACGCACCAGCATACAAAAAGTCCAAGACTGGTCTACAATAACGAGCTTGCTACAGCAAATTCTCTCCTATTGCATAAGCTATAACCAAAATCTAAAAAATGGTATGAACATTGGCTCAGCTATCTCAAAACGTAATACATAATGGCAAGATAAAATCACAGTATCAATCAATCATCGTAGTACTCTTGGTAAAATAGATGTCAAACTCAAGAATCTCAAAACAGTTATCATGAATACTACACTAATGCCTCCATAAGCTTTTCCTCCTCTGCAACTAGTTCATCTGCTCTAGCTTTAACATTCCCACACACCTGGGGCTAATTCTGAGTTTTTAAATTCTGACCTGGACATGACAGTATGATTAAAACAAACATTAAAAAACAGCTGAACCAAAAAGACGCTTAAATTAGTTTGAGTTCTTCAGTTTTTTGCTTGATTTGTTCGTCACGCTGAAGCACTTCGGTCGGCTTCCTTGTCTTTGGCAGATTTTCTGAAAGCATTGAAGTTGGTAAGTAGCTCCATTTTGTTTTCTTTTTCGGCTTGCAATGCTAAACTGTCAGCAGATGCATGCAAACGTCGTACACTATTTTCGATGCGATTTCTTTTGGTTTTCAAAGAATTATTTTTCCTCTTGAGCCAATTTCCGTTTTCGTGTGTGCAATGATTCTTCCTTCGTTTTCCTAACCCCCTCAAGGTAATCGTGATAACGATTTCGGGCACCACGGGCATATTTCAAAAACTCTTTGTCCACTTCAACATTTGCCACTCTACCCACAGATCGCACATGGTCTACAATTGATCGCTGAGCAACAATTGATTTAGCTTTTCTGTTTTCAGTGAGTAGGTTTTTATTCACTCAAAATCCGCGTTCGACTGATGCTTGCCCATGGGATAACAAAAGCACTATTTTTATTACTCTCCACAAATTCTTGTAGGTTTGGGATGTAGCCAGATGAAAATGATAAAAGTGATCCAACCGTGTTTCGTATTCAAACTCTGCAATAACCTCTTTTTTTCATCTTTAAAGCTTTTAAATTCTGATATTACTTCATCACATTTATCTGCTTTAATTCTTCCTGCATTGCATAAAACTTCCAAACATTTTGTTAGTTGATCCACAGAGACATTGCGATCTTCTTTTATTTTGAGTGGATTTAACCACTCAGCATTGCGCACCAGTTTGTAATTTAATGGAGACTTCTCCAGCAACTTCTTTACAATAGCGATGTAAAATCCTTTTGTTTCTCTCTTTATGTTGAGCAATGCCAAATCGAATACTTTTTTGTGCACATTCAAATTCCTCAACTGTTGCTCTCCAATAAATCCCACATTGACTTCTGAAGCATCTTTGGGATACTTGGTTTCAGAAAATTCCTTACGAAAGTTATTTTTGAATAATTTAATTGGGGTTGTTATCTGCTTCATCACATCGGTTTTAATGAACCGTTTTAGCAGTTGCTTCGTCAGCTTAAACAAGTCGTTTGATAAATATTATAGATTAAGTCTGGAAAAATAATTTCTTTTTCCATACTAACAAACCAAAAAAAAATTTTTTTCCAGCCTTTTCCAGTCTGGAAATTGACCAAATTTTATTCCATACCTTTCCATACTTTTCAAGACCGCGTATGAACCCTGTGGTAATGATAGATGACATGCAGTTTGGTTTTATGCCTGGGAAGGGCACAACTCATGCATTGTTTATTCTTGGAGATTGCAAGAGGAGTTTCATCGCAGAGAGAAAAAGCTGTGCATGTGTTTTGTGGACTTGGAAAAGGCATTTGATAGTATACTGAGAAAAGTGACGGAATGGGCAATAAGAAAGAAAGGATTGGCAGAAGTGTTGGTGCAAGCAGTGATGAGTTTATATGAGGGTTCAAGGACGAAAGTTAGAGTTGGGTCAGGGACATCGGAAGAATTTGGGGTAAGCATTGGTGTGCATCAAGGGTCTGTGCTATCACTACTGATATTTGCTATTGTGGTTGATGTTGTGACAGAACATGCAAGAGAAGGATTATTGAATGAAATTTTGTACGAGGATGATCTGGTGCTGATAAGTGAAAGTATGGATGATTTAAGGATGAGGTTTTAAAAATGGAGAAGTGCATTGCAAGACAAGGGATTGAAAGTGAATGTTGGAAAAACTAAGATAACGGTGAGCGAAACGAAAGGAGAAATTTTTTTGAGCAAAATAGATCCTTGTGGAATATGTGGGAAAAGGGTTGGGTCTAACACTGTGTGTTGCACACAAAGTATGAAGTGGATACATGGGAGATGCACGAAAATGAAAAAGGTAACGTGTAGTTCTGCAAGACATTTTGTTTGTAGAAGATGCACAGATGTTGGAGATGGCACGGAAGAACCAGTGGAGGTATTATGTGAAGTGGAGACTGTGAAGGAATTTTGTTACTTAGGAGACAGGCTGAATGCTAGTGGTGGGTGTGAAACTGCAGTGACATCAAGAGTTAGGATCGAATGAATGAAATTTAGAGAATGCGGAGATTTGTTACGTGGGAGGTTTTCTCTGAGAATGAAAAGGATGGTTTATCGCGTAAGATCAGCAATGTTATATGGAAGTGAGACATGGTGTTTGAGGGAGGGTGAAATGGCAATTCTGAGAAGAACTGAAAGAGCCATGGTGAGGTCAAACGTGTGGAGTGAAATTAGTGGATAGAAAGAAGATGGAGGATCTGATGGAGATGCTGGGTTTGAAGGAAACGTAGGATAGAATGACAAAGGCGAATGGAGTAAGATGGTATGGACTTGTGATTAGAAGGGACGATGATAAATGTATCATACTGAAGAAGGCAATAATGCTGGAAGTGAATGGGAAGCTAAAGCGAGGACAGCCAAAAATGACATGAAGGAAGCAGGTGAAAGAGAGTGTGAAGGAAGTTGGGTTGACAATCGAGGAAGCGGCAGATTGAACGAGATGGAGGGAAGGTGTGAGGAAGGAATGAGGTGTATCTAGCCACCTTCTGGAACGAGGAAAAAACCAGATTGAAATTGGATGATGATGATGCAAACCGTTTGCTTTTTCGAACATTTTTAAGCATTGTTAGCCCCATTATGATGAGTTATTGCCAATAAATACCAGAAATGATAAGATTTTCTAACTGTAACGTAACAAAAAGGAACTTTAAATATGTAAAACGAAGTGCGTCCTAAAAAAAGGACTACCCTCTTGGTAGTCTTTTTTTTAGGATCCTGTAAACGGTTTGCTTTTTCGAACATTTTTTAGCATTGTTAGCTCCAATATGACAAGTTACAGCCAACAAACACCATAAATGATAAATTTTCTAACTGCAACGTAACGAAAATCAAATTTTAATACGAAAAAGGAAGTGCGTCCTAAAAAAGAACTACCAGGAGGGGTAATCCTATTTCTAGGATCCTGTAAAGGTTGCAGCTTGAAAATGCAACATTTTTAGCAGTGGCGCGGCGTGATCTGCCAGATGAGGCATGCAATGATGACGTCATTAAGTTTTTAAATCAATTTAACTTCAAAAATGTACTCACATTAGAATTTGTTGAAGGGTATTAGGTAGGCAAAAGCTTAACACACAGAACATCAGCTTTTATTATTACCAGATAATAAGGTACACTGTCAATAAAATGTGCTTTTAATTCTTTGATAATCGAGTCTATTACATCACTTTACCGTTATTTAGAGGGCTCTATTAAATTTCTCAAGGAGGCTCCATGACGTCATACAATTGTTGTAACCAAACGACTGCACTTTAAGGCACACAAATCGAAGATCACAATTATGCAATGATAATGATAACGCTTATACATACAAAGCTAAATGGATGGCATTTTAGTATCTGCCACCATTTATACCCTAATCATTTAATATCCAAGAGTACATGCGCCAAATATCCACAGAGTAGTATTAAGACAATCTTTGTTAATAATATGGAGCTTGCATTTCTCATGAGCGTGATCGCCTGAATTTTCAAGTTAATGGCAGTTTCAGAAAGGAATTCTGCATGGTACGTTATTCCGACCTGTTTGAGAATGTTGTCGAGAATTTCCCAAATGAAACAACTTGTTGGGAAATGTGTTAAAACTGAATTTTCAGCATGAATCGTGTTAAAACTGAGTTTTCTGCATGAATCGTGTTAAAACTGAATTTTCTAAAACACAATATGTCTTCACATTACCTTTCTTCCGCGTCCCGAAAAAACTGTGTTTGCATACCGTCCCATGTTTGTAAACGTTATCTGCAAACTGCACTGCCAAAATTAGGTAGACCTATTGTTTTACCCGCGCTGCATCACAAATGTCTTAACCACTACAATGTAACTGCAAATATGCATCAACTTTCATCCCATTTATCGGATGTTTACCAGCAGTTGTGAATCAAACCAAATGCTTTTCTAGTGACAATCCATATTTTTAAAAACTAAATGCTTCACAGCAGCAGTATCTATTCCAATACTCCGATAACTAGGTTGTAATAAAAAATCTTACCCCTGGTACCTGAAAAACGCATTTACAGATATGGGAAAAATAAAACACCGGAAAGCTATAAGACTCCATGAAGTATACATGCAGCGACAGGCTGGAATATAATTTGAAAATGCTTGATAAATCATATTCTGAAGCTTTTACGAAGTAGTAACACAAAATACTACAACACTTGTAACAGAACTTACATAGGAATTGCACAGTATACTAGTCGGCCAGTATTCCACAGTATATAGTGTGCAAGAGAACAAAGAGAAAAACACGAAAAAATCACAAAAATTGTCAAAAAACGAACACTTAACTCAAATTATTGCAACTAAGCACTTTTAATATTTAATGTGCCCTCCTTTGGCATTGATGATCATCAGAATACGTGTTGGCATGGAATCAACAAGGGTTGAGTAAATATTTCGAACCTCATCATTGTGGTACCAAATTCCTATTATTGCTTCTATAAGCTCTGTTTTGGTAGAGCAATCACATTTTCAAAGACGTTTTTTTTTTATGATTGCCCACAAGTTCTTATTGGATTCACGTCTAAGGAGTTGCCAGGTCAGTCTAAAATGGTCAATTTGGCTTTTTTGAAAAAATTTGCACTTTTTGGGGATGTGGCATGGTGCGTTGTCTAGCTGGAACATGCCACTTCCATCTCAAAATGACTTCTGCATTAACAGAACCAATTTTGTTGCCAATATTTTCAGGTATTTAACTGAATTCATCATTTCATTAATTGGGCATAACCTTCCAGTACCATTAAACGTAAAGCATCCCCAAAACATCTTCTTTGGAGGATGGTTTGGAGGCTGTAAGTACGAGAAAATTATTGAAAGCTTTACCAACACTTCGCCTCACATATTGCGATCTGTGGCCATGCACTTCAAAATGGCTTTCATCCAAAAACATAACTTTTCTCCACTCTTCCTTTCCCCATTTTTGGTACTGGCACTTTTTAGCCCATATGAAACCCTTCTTTTTCATAGCAGCAGTTAGCAGCTGCTGCTTCGTTTGGAAACTTCTGGCTTTTTTTCCTGCTTGAATAAGTCTTTTTTTATGGTTGATGAATCAACATTAACTCCTACTGTGGCCAACTTTTTTTGCAGGTCTTTGCTTGTTTTTCTGGGATCTTTTAGGCTGTTTCGAAGTATCATCTAATCGTTATTATGAGTGGTTTTTTCATTTTCTCCCACATCAACCCCGTCTATTGGAGGTGGTGAGGTCACAACGATTTTCCCTCATCTTTAAAATTCTCCCTTCACTAAATTTCAACAAATTTAGCTCTCCAATTTTTAAAATTGACATGCTTGTATGCTGCCGCAGGGCCACAACTTGCGCTCTCTTTCTTGGAGTACCAGGTATTATCTATTATTTATCTACACGCAAATATTTCACATAACCAAAAAGCTCAATTGTAAATTAGCAATCTTATTAATCGTTGATCATGATCCGTTTAGAATCTGATTTGATAATGCAACCATCTAATGTGTCCTAGTGATATATATTCTGAATGCATAACGATTCAAAATTATCCATCATAAGCAAATGTGAATGTTGAACAGTAAAATATTAAACTGAATTTCTGGTTTAACAGACAAATGTTGTGAAATAAATTTAATCTGGTTTTCGACCTTTCTAAGTTTAGAACTCGTAATCTTTTTGTGTGCTACGGGAGACTTTGCCCAAATGATTTAAACAAATTTGATCGCCTGATTGCTCGTGATTCCTTCTTGTTGCACCACGGCCAAACTAGTTTGACTAAATTGTTGTACCACGGCCAAACTAATTGCTGAAAACTTACTCTATTTAGAAAATTGTAATGATTTGCTAGCTAACAACTCATCGTGATGCAGCAGGTAACACGTGGTGATGTGAACTCCTTACTGTACTAAAAGCACTGTGCGCTTTTACAATAACTTACTAACACAGGCACTTCTGGATGCTGCAGCGGTAACCTTTTATTTTGCAAAGGCAGTCAATCTAGTCGCGACCTTTTGTTTATTGTCCAGAGAATAATTTAGCTGTTTTTTTTTTTTTTTTCTGAAACTTTGCTGTCATTTATGGCGCTTGAATCATCGTGTGATGGAGAGCTGTCGGTATCCCTGAGTACGAGTCAAGCAGCTGACCCCAGTGATGAACCCAATGAATTGTGCGACCAAATTTTTTATAAACTCACAAGTAACATTAGCGCATGCCAATACGTTGATACAATAGATGGAAATGTATTTACAAATGAAATCGACTCCCTGATTCTAATGCACCTAAATATTCGATCTTTCAATGAAAACATCAACGACTCGCATATTTTCATATCTACATTACCCTTTAAGCCTGACGTTATATCACTATCCGAAGCACGTGTAGACCAACCTTTGCAAAATACTGACATAGAGGGGTATAATTTAGTCCACGTTAAGCCAAAATACGGTCAAGCGGGTGGAGTGGCAGTTTATACAACCGTTCGGCTACATTTTGCCCAAATGAATCGTTTCCCTCTCCACGATTCTGAATTCATATGGCTAAAAGTTCAACATCAAAATGACAGTAAAACATTTGTAATTGGCACTATATATAGGCATCCACAAGAAAGCGTAGACCTTTTCGTAGAACATTTTTTACAATGCCTAGAAAAATTAACCAATGATAATTCCACATTCTACGTTCTTGGCAATATTAACATAAACATTAATAAAGGCGCATTTGAATCGTCACAAGCTAAAAAATATACTAATGCAATAACCAGTAGTGGAGCAGTATCTGTTGTTACTCTACCTACACACGTCACGAATAACTCGTCAACCGTCATAGATCACATTATTACAAATGACTTAACTCACCATGTAACTCCCCGTGTCATCCGAAGTTCGATGACAGACCATTACGTTGTTGCGCATAAAATAAGCAAGTTTAAAGCATCTTGTAAACAAGTTGCTGCGCCTCTGTACCAAGACAAAAGTAAATTTAATAATAACGTTTACAATGAAGATTTGTTTGGTAAATTAGAAAGCCTATTCGGATAAACTTCCCCTTAAATTGCGACAATTTTGACTAGGTTTTTGATCAATTTGTAGAAATTATTTCTACAACGATTAACACATATGCACCACAAAAACGAATGAGCCGAAAACAGGCCAGGTTAGCAATGAAACCATGGATTACTAAAGGCATACTTTTATCAATTAGAAAAAAAAACTCCATGTTTAAAACTCACTTCATTAGCGGAAACTCTATACAAAAGCTGTTCTTTTGCAAATATACAAATAAACTCACTAAAATCAAAGCTTTGTCGAAACAAATGTATTTTCACACAAAGTTGGATAAGAACAAAAAAAATTCACGAGAGACCTGGAAGATAATACGATTCGTGTTGCCCAGCAAATCGAGTCGCGAAGCTCCTTTTAGTGTAAGACTTAACAATATGACAACATCTGAAGACCCAACCACTGTAGCCAACAAATTCAATAACTTCTTCTGTACTGTTGGCCAAAATCTCGCTGAAAAAATTGAACAACTACCTAATAAAAGACCTGAAGATTTTTTTGACAAAAAAGTAATCTCCTCTTGCCCCCGACTCTGACAGAAGTGTTTGATCGAATTATGGCCCTCAAGGACAAAGCGGTAGGACACAATAACGTACCTTCTTTTTTTCTAAAAGCTGCTCGACATGTAATTACTCCCTATTTGCATCAATTAATTAAATATGTTTTCACCGAGGGATTGTTTCCACGCAGTTGCAAAATTGCGAGAATTGCCCCCATATATAAAAATGGAGCAAAAGATGAAACAACTAATTATCGACCCATATCTGTACTGACTTGTTTTTCGAAAATTATAGAAAAGCTCATGTATGTGCGGTTCATAAAATTCATTAAAAAACACAAAATAATCCACCCTAACCAATATGGTTTTCAAAGTAAGGTTTCTACAGTACATGCTATGTTAGATGTAGTAACTTCCTCCAACAACCATATTAATCGCAATCATTTTACGGCACTTGTATTTGTTGATCTTAAAAAAGCTTTCGACACCGTGTCACACAGTATCCTTATAAAGAAATTAAGTAACTATGGCTTCCGTGGCAAGGCGTATACATTAATATTATCCTACCTAACTAACAGCAAACAATTCGTTTCAGTAAACCAATTTCGATCAAACCTTAAAGACATAACTTATGGGATACCCCAGGGATCTTCCCTTGGTCCACTTCTATTTTTAATGTATGTAAATGACCTAAATAATGCGATTAAGAGTACGCCTCGATTATTTGCCGATGACACCTGTCTATTGATTTCGGCCACCAATCCTGTAATTTTACAAAATAAAATTACTGATGAGCTAGAAAGGCTAAATACATGGTGTTCTGTAAATAAACTTACAATAAATCTATCAAAAACCTGCACTCTTATTATTCCACCTAAATTGAGTATAAATTCAGTTCTATCAACTACAACTAGTCATAACGTTATGAGAAATCACACGTCTTTGAACATAGTAACCAATGCTAAATATTTAGGAGTTTACATTGACAACAAGCGTTGCTTTAAAGAACAAATTAGAGTCCTGGAAGGCAAAGTGGCACGGTCTGTCGAGATATTATGTAAGTGAAAACAAGTGCTTCCCCGAAAAACCTTGCTACAACTATACCATGCCCTGATCCACCCGCTTCTTGCGTATGGTATAATAATTTGGGGGGCAACTTATTCTTCCTATCTAACAAAGTTAAAAACCTTGCAAAATAAAGCCTTGAGGGTTATCTCTGGCGCTCATTACCGTGACAACGCTATATCGCTTTACAAAAACCTCGATGTCCTGCAACTAGATGACTTGTATTGCTATGAAACTGCCAAACTTGTATATTGCTGTCTTCAAAACCAAGTGCCAACCCCATTCCTTAATTATTTCACTAAAGTCAGTGAGGCCTCTCAAAGAACCACTAGACAATCAACTGATGAATTACGCTTGTATATTCCACGGTACCCAACTACAAGATTACAAAGATCCATTAAGTATCAGGGAGTCAAAAAATGGAATGCTTTTCCAAATGATATTAAATCTTTAGAATTCAAACGTTTCAAAATTCAACAGAAAAAATTTCTCTTGTCCAGTTATGATGATTACTAAAATGATTATTTGCAACTATAGATTCGAGTGAATTACTCATGGTCTGCACTCGGCAATAGCAGTTGCAGGCTAAGGTGCTGCGCATCTAAGATTACCTTGGTCGCCCAAATTCAACAAAGTAACTAAACTAATCGAAAAATTAAACATCTCTCACTTAATGACCAATATAAATTACACTGACATTGGGTGGCTGCTTGACTTAATGACCTCACGATCCTTCGCAGCTTCCCAGTCGCAAATTGATGTAAATCACTTGTGTTGTATATTTATTATATGCAAATCGTGTTGTTTATAGTGCGACAAAATAAATCTGTTCTGTTCTATTTCAAGATATAATCATTTCCCTAATGCGCGGCGATTTTTTGTATTAAACACTGTGGCGATTACACTTCTTAATATTTTTAATTTTTTTTTTCGGGGTGACTTTCACTTACCTACCCAGCATTCACTGAAAATTTCAGCGAAAATCACCATTTGTGTGCATTGTGAGCAATTAAAGAAATTTAATAGCGCATTGGACAAAACACGCAAATGTGCGTTCGCGCTTGGTAAGATGTGCTAACGCAGTTTTAAACACGCCAAGGCGGGTAAACAGCTGGGTGTGAGCAGATACAAAATTTTAAAGCTATGGCCTAAAATATTATTGGTTATTCATGGAAGTTAAATACCCCGGAAAGTTTGGAAGTTGGGTACCCAGGAAAAGTCCTACCCTCCCCGACAACTGACGTCACTGGATGACGTCATAGTCATTTCACAACGTCACAGTTACTTCGTTTACAAGTAAGCTACATTAAATAGATTGTATGAATACTTTTTCGATTCTTACAAACCAACGGAGGGTTGCCAAAGGGTGAACACCTTCCAAGGGATGACGTCAGTAGTATGACGTCATGCTGACATCATCCCTCCAAGGGATGACGTCAGTAGTATGACGTCATAGTCCAAGGATTTTGCAATATGGCTTTTATTTCCCATGAAAGTGAGCTATGTAAAATTGATTACTATTTTTGTTTTGGAAGCGTCTATTTCACCAGAAATTTCGGTTACCGAAGTTCGAAAATCGTGGTTTGCGAAACCGGAAACATCCCCTAATGGTTCCCCTATTGTGAGAGTCGCACTACAGGAACCAAAAATGGTTACGCAACTACGATTTTTCAAACTTCGATAATCGCAATTTTTGGTGAAATAGACACTTCGTTTTGTTTTTTCTTTAACTAAATCGGGGCTACTTTTGGGTACACCTCTCCAAGAACTGACGTCATAATCAGTCTACAATGAAGTTATTACATATGTAAGCTTCATGAAATTGACTCTATTTTCGTTTCCCACATAACAAATCACAGGATCGAAATTTGCTGTTTTTGAATTGCTGAAAATTCGTTCAATGCACTATTAGCTCTTTATCGCCACTTTGCGATACATCGGTATTCCTTTTTTTTGCCGCCATGCGGTAGCAGAGGTCTAGCTAAACTCATTGACACCAAAATAGCGCTTCTAGGTCGACCGCGACCTGGCTGAAAAACAAAAAAGTTATGACAGGCTGTTAAAAAGTATAGGAAAGGGGTAAAAACTGAATTTTTAAAGGTAGGTTACAAAGTTTTCGTTTTGAACATTTTGTTAAAGGCATTTAAGACTAATATTTTGTTTAGAAGTTCAAGGAAGTATGCCCTGGGCATTGCAAAATAAATTTTTGTTCTAACTAGCTGCTAAGACGATTTACCGGTACCTGGGTCAAGCGCATTATGTCATGCAATTCGCGAAAACCGCGCATTAAAAAAACGATTATAACTTTCAGTCACAATGAAGGTCACTCTGTAAATCAAAGCTAAAACAATACCGGTAATTAATCGTGAAAGTTATGAGTTGAAATATGTGCACATTACTGCAAATACCAGTAGATCACAAAACATACTAACAGTTCTTATAAGAACATAAGAGCCTAGGCTATACAGAAAAATAACAAAAAGGAACTCTAGAAAGGCTTAAAAAATAACTTTCTCCCAATTAGGCCTAATTTGCACAACACTGTATCTGTAGGCTACAATAAATATTAATGTCAATCATTCTTCTACAATACCTGAATACCAGTACATAAATTAAGGGGGTCCTACTAAACACTGTAAGGAACTACTAGTTACTACAAGGAACTACAAGGTACTTTTAAACCTTCAAAATGCTTGAAAACACTACGAGGAACTACAAGGTACTTTTATAGCTACTACAAGGTAGTTGAAAACAGCACAAGGAACTACAAGGTACTTTTAAACCAAGTGCAAAGTAGCTGAAAACACTACTTGAAAACACCACAAGGAACTACAAAGTACTTTTAAACCAACTACAAGGTAGTTGAAAACACCACAAGGAACTACAAGGTACTTTTAAACCAAGTGCAAAGTAGCTGAAAACACTACAAGGAACTACAAGGTACTTTTAAACCAACTACAAGGTAGTTGAAAACACTACGAGGAACTACAAGGTACTTTTAAACCAACTACAAGGTAGTTGAAAACACCACAAGGAACTACAAGGTACTTTTAAACCAAGTGCAAAGTAGCTGAAAACACTACAAGGAACTACAAGGTACTTTTAAACCAACTACAAGGTAGTTGAAAACACTACGAGGAACTACAAGGTACTTTTAAACCAACTACAAGGTAGTTGAAAACACCACAAGGAACTACAAGGTACTTTTAAACCAAGTGCAAGGTAGCTGAATACACTACAAGGAACTACAAGGTACTTTTAAACCAACTACAAGGTAGTTGAAAACACCACAAGGATCTACAAGGTACTTTTATAGCTATTACCAGGAAGTTAAAAACAGCACAAGGAACTAAAAGGTACTTTTAAACCAAGTACAAAGCAGCTGAATACACTACAAGGAACTACAAGGTACTTTTAAGCCAACTACAAGGTAGTTGAAAACAGCACAAGGAACTACAAGGTACTTTTAAACCAACTACAAGGTAGTTGAAAATACCACAAGAAACTACAAGGTACTTGTAAATCAACTACAAGACTTTTAAGGTAATTTCAAGCCAACTACAACCCCCTGACCTCAACTCCAACCCTCCCTGACCCCAACCCCTTGATTCCATCCCCCGACCCCAACTCCCCCCTCCAAACTCTAACCCCAACCCCCCCTTCCCCACCCCCTCGACTCCAACCCCCCAACCCCAACCCCCCCGACTCCAACCCCCCTCCCAACTCCAACCCTTGGGATGTTCCTAACGCCCTTGTCATTAGTCTATAAGTTCCTTGCGATGGTTTTAACTGCCTTGTAGTTGGTTTAAAAGTACCTTGTAGCTCCTTGTAGTGTTTTCAGCTATCGGTACTTGGTACTTTGTTTGAAAGTATCTTGTAGTTCCTTGTAGTTCTTTGCACTGTTTTCAGTACCTTGTAGTTCCTTGCGGTGTTTAGTAGGACCATAAATTAAGGTGTTCTTTTATCTGTATTATATACCGGTATGATACAAGTAATGCCCACAGCAAACAATCTGTAGACAGTTGCGATTGCTAGCCCACAGGCACCGTGGTGATGTAGTCTATACAGTTTTTTTATCATATTTTAAAAATGACCAAGTAAACAACCATCCTTACACACCACAGTACCGGTACCGATATCTGGTACTTAATCTTGCAAAGATTTAATGGGGCTTGCTTGAATTAAGCCGTGGTTTGAGGTTAGAGTTAGGCCCTAACCCCTACTAATACCGGTAACTCACCCGCACTCCTAGCAGTTATTATGCTTGTAATATAGCCTATACGCCTGCTGTATGATGTGGCTTACCGTAGTTCAAACAAGCTCCGATTAAACAACCCAGACTACCCTACCTGAAATGTAGGGCACTAATAGCCCCGAGCCTCACCCTAACACTGCTTTTGCAAAGCACAACTTTGTACTGGTACTGTCAGTGGTACCCACTAGGCCTGGTAGCCTACTGTCAGTGGTACCACACTAAATAGAACCATCTTTTTGCACTTTTTTGGAACCAGTATTTGACCAGCAAGCCTTTAAGTACTAAACAACCCAGGGATACCTAGAACACGGTTAGTTCTAGATCCCTCTGTTCCTGGAAGTGGAACAACAGCAAAAAAAATTGACGAACCAACCAGTATCTCAGGCTCCCTGGTTTGGTGCTACCATACCAGCATACCTACTACGAATCTGTAAAGTATACAATACCCTAAACTAGACCAATTACAACTAAACTCCAGTTTACTTGGATTTTGCAACTTAATATCAGTCTCACAGCCTATACAGCTATACCGTATCATTTTTGAACTAGTCTAGTTTACTTAACCAGTAGATCTGTTGCAGAGATGTCGGGAGTCGCTTTTTTGAGACTCCGACTCCAATCCTGCTCCAAAATTACAGAATCCTACTCCAATCCTGCTCCTGTTTACGCCAAAAATCAAAACTTCAAGTCTTCAACTCCTGTCCTGTTTTCACTCCCGTCACTCGGAGTATTTTTGCAAACTTAACTATCACAGTATTATCCAAACTTTAGGCCTATGTTAAATTTCATGCAAGTGAGATTACTGGTGTTTAGAGACTGTGCGCGAACCGATGCCTCACAGCGAGCGTAACTTTTGTCAATGTTCAGTCTACATTACAATTGTGGCTATTGCTCGTTTAAGCCTTACTGTTTCTTTTAATATTATCTAGCTATAGCTATTTTTTTATCCGTCTTGACTCCAAACAGAAAAACAGAATTATCAACCGTTGTAGCCTGTATTACTGAACAGAGGACGTCTGACTTGTACGGTGGTCAAAGCGGAATGAATCTAATCACGTTTTACAAACACAGAAGAAAACACAAAGTTGCGAAATAAAAATCATGTGACCAATAATATCATTATAATTACGAATTACGGAGGGCAAAAGAAAACAAATTAACCAATGGCGTGCGGAAGGCGTGGTTATCGGTCACGTGGTCGTCACACAATAGTAACTTAAAGAAATGGTCACTCCGGCTACAACTCCTACTCCAGTTTTGACGTTAAATTTAACTCCTAGTGCAATCCGGCTCCGGAAAAATTTGCTTGACTCCGGTTCCTGCTCCGGATCCAACTCCGGCTCCTGTACATCTCTGATCTGTTGTGATTACGATACTCAGCGCTTATCAGTTAGTACCGGTAGCCTAATTACTGCGCGTCTTACCGCATAGACCGCATAGGTATTTAATTTGACGATTCCATGCCTTCGTACGTAGTTGGCCGCGTATTTAACATAAATCGGCCAATATCACTAGACGCGGGTACGGTTGCCAGGTACAGTTGAGCAAAAAATGCCAAACAGCGTACAAAAATGTGCCAAACGGAACCAAAATATGCCAAACAACCCTGAACAAGCGCAAACCCACTGCTAAACTAACGCTATACTTTTCACACAGAGAACCACATTAGAAAAAATGGGCCGCTCTGATTGGAAGAGGAAAAAAAGTCTTCACACCCGCAGTTTACTCTATGAAGAATTATTCCTAAAAGCAAGTTTTTTTGTGAAAGATCGGGCAATAAAAGAAGTTTTGTAATAAGAAGAGTTAGAGTCCTAAAATTCTGAGCTTAAAGAAATATAACTGGTTTGATCAACAATGGCTGATGTTGGGCCAATGGGACATTGCAATAATTGACCTTTGGGACACTGTCTCATAAGTGCCTTCACGCAATCAAAGTGTAATGGAATACTCCTTGCTGTTAAATTTTAAACAATAACACATTACCTCAATGCTGATACCCGTGGGCTACTGGTACATCGTAAACATGATGATGAGATCGCTCCTATTGTTGGTCAGGACTCCGGGAAAAATTTAAGTGGCCAAAACAATAACGTACCTGTGCGCAATCTGGAAGTTAATGGCTTTGTGCTTGTCAAAGTCTATTCGTAGGACAGCAAGTGGAAAAACTTTCTTGTTCAAGTAGTTGATGGTCCGGATGAAGATGGAGATTCTAAAGCAATTTTTTTAAAACGCTTCATGAAAATTAAGGATGGCTCTTTTATCCAGAAATAGAAGACCTCGCTTCAGTTAAACTTGCCGACGTAATGAAAATTCTGCCCAAGCCAATGGCTACTGCTACTACCAAGCGTTCAGCGGGAATTATTAAGTTTGATGTTGAAGTTAGCGCTTTTGAAGTGTAGGGCTACGAAGCACATCAGTCAATCATGAGTGTTTCTATTGCATAAATATATGAGTAGACTCCGATTTTGTTATGATTATGATTAAAAACGTGAGCAGTAATCGCAAAGCAGTGTTTAAGTTCAATTCAATCACAAATGTTTACTTACAGTAAATTTAAACTATATTTTCTAAGACAATAGGCGCAATAACCATGTCCCATTGGTCACTTATGTGCTTCACCAATGAGACATCTGATCGATGATATTGAACATTCCAAAAAACTAGGAAGACGGCAAGTTTCAAACTCTTTTTGATTTTTGAGATTCAACATAGACACTAAACTTTGTTATTTAGGTAGTAAGTTTTGTTCACGAAAAACGTGAAATTTTTAATGTATTGCAAAAAACACGATTTTTGTCCCATAGGTGCAACATCTCCCCTACAATAAGCAAGTAGCCTATATTGCGACCTATTCTACGCAGAGATGTCCGGATTTAACATTTTAAAATCTTAATCCGATCCAAATCCGTAGCTATAAATCCAAATCCTAATCCTAAATTTAATTCTTACGAAATCCAAATCCTAAATAATTCGGTATCAAGATATTATCAATAACATCTACGTACAATTCCGATTATCAATTTACGTTCATTAGACATAACTATAAATCAATATTATTGCTATTTCATTGCCAAGGAGATAGTTGAAACAATGTTTTTGAAGATACAGTATTTGTATATTTTTGAAAATGTACGGTAATAACAATGAAAGTATTTAATTAAAGTCATGGAATTATGACGTCAAAAGCAGCCAAAAAATTTCTGTCACATACCATTTCGTAATCTTTCGTTTGCACTAAGTTTCATGTGGTATCTCGAAAAGGGACGCTAGCATACCTTTATGCCGTCATCACTCGAACTTTGTGGGCTTCTGTCGGGGGTAAAGCAGTCGAAAAAAATTCTGTCACATACCATTTTGTGATCTGGTCGATGTAAGCTTTCGTTTCCACTAGGTTTCATGAGGTACCTAGAAAAGGTAAGCTAGCGTTTTTTCGGGGGGGTCTTTGGGTTCTCATTATTTCGGCCAAACCCATCCAATCTGACCCGGCAAAAATCTTTTCGCCGACGGTTTTTGACGTAGTAGGTCGAAATACGCTTGGATATTGGTACCGGTATCTAGAAAAGGTATAGCCCTAAGCCGTATTTAAGGGGATGAGGGGGGCTCAACCCCTCCCCCCGGAAATATTTTTATAAGTTTGAATTGAGACAGCTCAAGCCCTGCAATCGTCAAAACATAGCATAGTACGCAGTAGTGGGATGTAACATTTTGACCCGCAGGTCGTTGTTGCGGTATGATAAATCAGAAAAGTCAGCGCTCCAAGCACAGGATGCCGTAACATTTTGTACATTTGCCGCATAATTAATCAAGCTATAACCGTATTGTAGTACATAAAACACGAACCCAAGAAAAAGCTGAAGCCTTTGTGTACTACTCATACAAATAAATTACGGTAAAGCATGGAAACTGATTTTAAGATGAACTGATTGATATGGTGGTCGCCCATCAGTGGCGTGAAAGGAGCACGCGCCTGGCTTGTGCTAAAGCTGTCGCCGTATGTGCAGTAGCAGTTTACGGCAAATTCTACAATAACGTCATGTTCAACTAATAGATAGCTTTGATTATGTGTCGGATGATACTGCTTGCTTGGAAAAGAAGTCACATTCTGCATATTATGCTGAACTGAGTTTGATATTTACAAATATTTTAGTGGGCCAGTGCAAATAGAAACGTATTAAAGGTGCAAACGTTACAAATAATTTGCTATTCTGTTTTTTACAGAAATTATCGTAGTACATAAAATCAATGCTTACTTACAGAACAGAATATGAGTTTACATAAATGCAAATAAGAAAGTGATATAATCCCTTCTTACTCTTTTTCGAAACTCGTTAAACTTTTCTCGATTTGTACACACAGCGGCATCGAATCCGTTGCAGTGAGAATTAGTTTAAATACAAGCTACGGCAGTCTTTTTTTTTTTCAAAAAATTAGAGTTATGTAAGCAAAGTAAGCATAAAGCACTAAAGTTGTAGGTTTAGCGATATTACGAAGGTTTGAAAAGGTATGCTATTTTCATATGCTTGTATCGCGTGCAAGATGGTGCAAGATTGAGGTTAAGGTTTCGATTCAGCTTGTTTATTTGCCAAGTTGCCTGGGCCAAGTGACAGAGAAATGACCTTTCGGTCTTTGAATTTAGCTGCCACCTGTCTACCACTTCAAGGAGAATCATAGAAAAATTTAAACGTAAAAGAAAACAAATAAACGATGGTTGTTGTTGTTGAATCTCCACACTGTCCTTTTTAATGCGGAACGTCAAGCAGAGAAAAGCTGTGAATATCAATGTTTATGTCATAGGCTTGACCCGACTCAGAATCAAATCCAAAGTCTGCTGCTACACAGACAGAAGCTTTATCCACCTCGTCATTTGAGCTACTCAACTTTAGCTCAACTCACCTTTTATTTACCATGACACAAAATAGCGCAGGAGGGAAGCAGCGAAAGACCAATAGGTCTTCTAAGTCTGCTGCTCCCGAGTGTTGAATCTAATGAAAATCTATCTAATGAAAACGATTTTCATTTTTTTCACATATCATAACTTGTAAGCAAGTTTTAAAAACAGTGATGCAAACGTTTCGACTCAAGGCTAGAGACGTTGGCATAAACACTAATTGTGCGCCCAAACGAGCACAAGACAATTTAGTGTTTGCCTGGGTATTTTTAAGTTAATTGCGTTGAGTTTTGACAGTATTATTTGCGGCCAGGGTTGGAAATCGATACCCAAAAAAGTAAAGAAATAATCGATATTCGATAGTTCACGAAAAAGTAAAGAAATAATCGATATTCGATAGTTCACGAAAAAGTAAAGAAATAATCGATATTCGATAGTTCACGAAAAAGTAAAGAAATAATCGATATTCGATAGTTCACGAAAAAGTAAAGAAATAATCGATATTCGATAGTTCACGAAAAAGTAAAGAAATAATCGATATTCGATAGCTCACGAAAAAGTAAAGAAATAATCGATTTCGATGGTAGTTTAAAAAAGTGATTGATATTCGATATTACCCTGAGCATTTAACGTGTATGCCAAGCATTTTTTGTGAAGTCCTCACATTCATGCGGTAACTTACACACAAACGACGGGCATAGTATATGCGAAGCAACTTTGCTATTGAAAATCTTTTTTTTTTTGGCACACAAAAAAATTATCAGCATACCGAAGATTATTGTAAATTTACTTAAGTGAGATAAAGTAACCTGAACAAAAAGAATTGAATATGGAATATCGAATTGCGCCGAAAAAAAGTAAAGACAAGGCCATATTCGATACTCATTCAAAAAAGTAAAAGCTGCGGTGCATTCGATGAACAAAAAGTAAAGAATATCGCAATCAAATATCGATTACAATCGATTTTTCCCAACCCTGTTTGCGGCGTTTTACTATGTAAGCATTTTAAAGACAATTTAAAACGGATCAAGCAAGTTAGAAAATTTTACGCTGTTGACAGGGTAAAATATGGGCGTCCAATCTCATTCTTGACTTTAATTTTCATATCATGAACGACATCAAACATTTCGACTAATTGTTGTTTCATGTAAATAGCTGTAATTAGTCAGATTAGAAATAAGGCTATACTATACCGGCAATTTGTGACTGACAACTGCTCGTAGAAAAATTCTTTTTTATGTTGCAATGGCATATATATGACTTTATGCACAGAGGGAAGGTTGTGGCACCGCAGCCATCCCTGCGTCATCACTCTTTTATGAATGGGTAGCTAGCCTTGAAAAATGCTTTTTGGGTAAGCCATTTTTATTCTAGTAATTGATTCCCAAACTGCCAGACGAAAACTGTCTTAATCTCTTTTTCAAATGGCATTTTTCAAAGCTAACCCAAAAAGTGTTTTTCGAGACTGCCCATCGATATGAGGGTGATGACGCCGATACTATACCCAAATCTTAACTGTGTACTTTATTGTGTGAACTTCTTCTCAGGCTACTGGCTTAGCGTGGTTAGTACGGCGCTGAATCTAATGTATGCTGCATTATTTAATTCCATTGAAGTAGTCATATTTACATTTTATGAGTACCAGAATATTGTATTGAGAATTAAAAAGATAATACTGCATTTTATGAAGAGTATAGTTTTCATGAATGTACAGTTTTACAAAAGATTAGAGATGGGCGAATAGTAATCATTCGTTAAAAAGTAACGGTTAACAAGAAGTAACGGATCGTAACAGATTCGTTTTGTCAAAATA
Source organism: Trididemnum miniatum (assembly GCA_964006365.1). Classification (NCBI taxonomy): domain Eukaryota; kingdom Metazoa; phylum Chordata; class Ascidiacea; order Aplousobranchia; family Didemnidae; genus Trididemnum; species Trididemnum miniatum. Next base: position 326,232 of record OZ023241.1, read on the forward strand.
TCGATTCTAAGTTGCATTCGTTTGTCACCTACAATACAAGATACTCGAAATGAAAATACTGGTTTGAAGTTAAACCGGTTTATGTCGCATTTTTTCTTGCTTTTCATTTCACCGCAAAAGCATCGGAAGTATAAATACCGTGATTGAATCTATGATGTCATCATTTCGGCATTGACTCATTGCCATGAAGGCAGTAGAAATGTCTGCGCTACAATCAAATTTCGATACTATGCCACTCTCGATACTATGCCGCTTTTGTTTGTCTCAACGAAATTAAATAAAAACCAAAGTAAGATGATCTTGTGCTACTCGACTCTACCCAAAATGGTCTCCAGCAAGCTCTTGACAGGTTTTCGGATGCATGCTCTGTTGCCGGAATGAAAATCAGTTCAACAAAAACAGAAACCATGTGCCTGTCCAGACAACCAAAGCAGTGCTCTCTCCAAATTGATAGAGTACCACTAAAACAGTCAGAGAAATTCAAGTACTTCGGCGTCTCATTCACAAGTGACGGCAGACAAAATAGCGAATTGGATATCCGCATCGGAAAAGCAAGTGCAGTAATGCGCCAGCTCCACCGATCTGTGGTAACGAAACGGGAGCTTTGCACCAAGGCAAAGCTATCCATTTTCAGATCGGTCTATGTTCCTATTCTGGCTTATGGCCATGAGTGTTGGATCATGAATGAGAAAGTGAGGTCTCGAGTTCAAGCAGCCGAAATGGTATTCTTGCGAAGAATTAGCGGTTTGACCTTGTTGAACAAGGTTAAAAGTGCAGATATTCGTGAATCTCTAAACATCGAAGCGCTGCTTCTCCGACTAGAAAGATCGCAACTGCGTTGGTATGGACATGTGACACGAATGTCCCAGGAAAGAACAGCCAAAAAACTGCTCTGTTCAACACCGATTGGTCGAAGGCCTAGAGGCCGTCCCAGAACTCGATGGCGAGATTACGTAGAAGATCTTAGTTGGTCTCGCCTTGGCATCCCAGCAGAGCATCTATCCTTTGTTGCAGAGGATCGAGATGCTTGGAGGCTCCAACTTGAGCTGCTGCCCCCGCGACCCCCCAAGGATAAGCGGGTCCAGAAAATTGATTGATTGATAGTAAAAAGAGCCTTGAGATGAGTCAATGTATAACCATAGTCGGTATATTAGTAGTCTGGAAAGTACGTGCAAAAGGTTATGTCGCTAAGTGCTCCGCTGCGACTGTTATTGGTAACGTAGAACTACAAAAATATTCTGCTCAGTTTGCTGGTGGACCTATGGGGAGGCAGCGTGTTTTTGACTTAAGCTGGCGGAAATGATTTTGTTAGAGACCTAAAAGAAAGAGACGGGTTGTGTAGATTTTCGTTTAAATATTTCTTATTGATTAAAGCTAAGGTTTTGATTGAATAAAAGTAAAGAAATGCGCAGGTAACTGTATGCGTCAAGACAACGCGTCAAAAATTGAACAGGTGAAATACTTTTTGCGTTTACCGATCCGCGGTTACCGATCCGCGACAACGCGACACGCGACAATTTTTTTCGCACCCTGTTTGTTTTATTTTCCTGTTTACCGATCACGCGACAACCTGCTGCGACAACGCGACAAAAACCACGCGACTAAGGGTACCCCTTTCCCCAAATGTCCATTTGCCTTGGAGCCCATTTGCTCCAGTGCCCATTTCCCCGGTGCCCAATTCCCCCTAATAGGCTATAGCCTATATTTTCCTCTAATACCCATTTCCACAAATATTCATTTTTTCCAAGTGCCAATTGGCCCCAAGTCCCCATTTATACTTCGCTGCCCATTCGCTCCGGTGCCTATAAGCTCCGGTGCTCATTTCCCTCAAATGTTCATTTGCCCCAAGTGTCCATTTACTCCAAATTCACTTTCTCAAGCGGCTCCACTTCACACTCAAGTGGCGCTACTTTCTAGTTTGACCCCGCCTCCATTTGCGCAGAACCTTTTTGTCCGGGACCCAATTGTCTGGGATCCATTTGTCCTGGTGCCCATTTGTCCGGGACCCATTTGTCTGAAACTCAATCGTCCCGGACCCATTTTTCCGGAACCCATTCGTCCTGGAGCCCATTTGTCCGAGACCTTTTTGTCTGGGACCCATTTGTCTGGTGCCCAATTGTCAAGGACTCATTTGTCCTAGAATCTTATGAATAGTTTCATACGGTCTTATACATGTTTCCATGTGGTTAGATTGGTCCCATACGGTCTCGTAAATGGTTTCATGTGTTCCAATTTGGTCTCATAAATTATTTTACGTGGTCCCCCTTTGGTCCCTTACGATCTCATTCGGCTCCATTTGGTCCAATTCTGTCTTATAAATAGTTCCATGCGGTTTCTAGTTCTACTGTCAACCTACTATATGTCAGCATCTGATTCTAAAGGAGCTCACTGTCAATAGCGCATGCAGTAAATCCAGTACTCCAGTACGTTGGCAAGGCCACTGCCACTAAATCCTTCTCTCCTTCTAATAAGTGGAGAATCAGTTGACTCAATTGCCCCCTTCACCAACCACTTTGGTTAACATGCTGGTATTGTGTGTAGACTAAGTCTACCGGTCTGCTGTTGACATGCTTAAGTCTATTTGCAACGTCCTTGTCTATATGTAACATTCTAGGTAACTTCTATTCGTAACATTCCGCTCTGTTGTCGATTTGTAACATATCCCTATCCTATACGTCACGTGATGTCATTCTTGTGTATATATAACATTCGTGGTAACTCCTATATGTAATATTTTCTTGTGTCTTTGTCACGCAACCTCTCAACCCTTCTCGATTTTGCTTCTACTTAGCGGAAAATTTTTGCATTTGGCGGACAGCGGATTTTTTGCGAATTTCTATGCAAGTGTTGGTGGATTTTTTTCAAAATCACGGATTTTTGAAAAAAAAATTTACAATGAAATATTAACCAAAGTCCGTGAGTCCGTGGTACGGACTTTGATATAAAAGTGCTCAATCCACTTCAAAGCCACTTCACATTAAAAAAAGTTGCTACTTGCAAAATACGCTGAAATATGCTGTGATTTCATTAGCTTCATATGTTGCCTGTATAGTTCACGAAAGTAAGGGTTATGATTTCATTTAATGATGAAGTTGTGACTGATTGTAGTGGCTTCTAGTGGTTGTTACCAGTTACCAATAGGCAATACCACTACATAATTATGGCTAATCGCAGGATGCCGTAATTTTACCAGCTATTTTGTGTTGTCAACAAAGCTGTGAGAATTGCATTGGCTCTCATTGCCAGTCGTGTTGCTGAATTTTTGAAAGTTGCTTGTTCACCGCTTTGGTTGCTGTTTTTTCATTTCTTTGCTTTCATTTCTTTTGACATTCTTATGTTTCAACAGGTATATATAGGTCTATTACAGGTATATAGGTCTAATACGTTTTTCCTTAAGGTGTATGTGTGTACTATTGCATTTTTTAAGTGCCTTTGAAAAACTAGCAATAAACGATAAACAATAATGGTTGCGTCACCACGGTGCGAATCGAAGCACGGTCTGTTAATTGTATCGAGTTGTGCCCTGCGCGTGGTAATTAGATTGCGTAACTGGCGTCTCGCTGCGTGCGGCGGGCTATCTCTTCAAATTTAGTTTTTCAACGCAAATCATTAGCTACCTTTTTGATTGCACTGCAAGTTTTGTTACTAGTTGCTGACTGCTGAGCTAGGACGTGCTTGGCGTCCTGAGCAAGCTTGTGGTCTAATAACCAAAAATACATTGTTGCTGACATATGTTGTTCATGCGAGAAGTTTTGTCGCATTTCCGATTTTCCTATTCGCTTTTACAAAAAAGAATTTGGCGAGTTTAACGTTTACTTTGATGGTGAGTTATATTTAATGTTTACCCGATAAAAATAGCTGCAAATTTCTAAAATATAATATCGTTAGCTTTTACCCGTCCATATCCAAAAGGCTTCTCGGAAAAGCCCTCGACTTCGCGGCAGATTTTATCGAAATCAGCAATAATACAAAATCGATCATTTGGCATTGCCGGAAATCTCTACTTTTTAGCAGAAACACGGTATGGCAAAAACAAGAAGACGCCCACTTCGACGTTACTATGGGGTCCTATGATGGCGCCGAGGTTTGCGAGCTCATCGGCCTCTTTCTCCTTCATAAACTGTCAACGCTCATCCCCATCGGCGACAATGGTTTATACAGGGACGACGGGCTGCTTATTCTCCGCGGCCTACCCGGCCCTACAACTGAAAGACTAAACAAAAAAATTAAAAACATTTTCCAAAGATATGGCCTAAAAATCACTACCGAAACAAACCTCATCCAAACAGATATTCTTGACATCACATTAAATCTTGCCTCAAGAAGATACTGGCCATACCGCAAACCCAACGACAATCCCCTATATGTACACGCCCGTTCCAAGCATCCGCCATGCATAAAAAAACAGTTACCATCCTACATAGAACTGCGCGTCTCACAACTCTCCTGCGACGTAGAAGCCTTCCACAAAGCTTCACCAGTATACGAGGAAGCTCTGCGTAAGAGCGACTATCCGGCTAGCCTGACGTATTAAGAAAACTGCAAGCACCCTAGTCGTAACAGGAAAAGGAAAATTATATGGTTTAACCCGCCATTTAGCGACCATGTCGCTACGAACGTAGGCAAGGAATGCCTACGCCTAATCAGCAAGCACTTTCCACTAAACCACCGTTTCCACAAAATCATCAACAGAAACAACGTAAAGATCAGTTACTGTAGCATGCCCAATGTCAAACCCATCATTTCATCGCGCAACAGAAAACTTTTTTTTTTTTTTTTGTTATTTCAAGCCATTTAATTGCAGCTTAGGATTTTAGTGATAGTGAAGTACATGCATCATGGAGATGACCTAGTTGAGCATCGAACCCGCGAAGCCAGCTTCGGAGCCCAATGCACCAACCACTCGGCCAACTCCATGTGCGCGCAACAGAAAACTTCTTGACAGCAATATCAACCATACCACAACACCGCCCTGCAACTGCAGGAAAAAAAACGAATGCCCGCTAGATGGTAGATGCCGCATTAACTTTATTGTTTACGACGCAACCATATCCGTCGGCAATACCACCAAGCACTATTACGGGTGCACGGAAAAGGAATTCAAGACCAGGTACTACAACCATAGGAACAGTTTTAAAGACTCAAAGAAAAGGCTTGCAGCAGCGCTGTCAAATGCGTTCTGGACCGCAAAGGAACAAGGAAATCCGCCCAATATTACTTGGAATGTTCACCGTCAAGCGTCCCCTTACCAATGCGGGATGAAGCAATGCCAACTGTGCTTAGAGGAAAAATTAACTATCGCCGAAGCCGACAAAAATAACACTCTTAACAAAAGATCTGAACTTATTGGAAAATGCCACCATAAAGCAAAATTCAAACTGAAAAGCTTTAAAACTACAGACCCTCTCTAATGCGTCTTTGCTATTTTGTATGAAATTTGTATGCGTTGATCTATTTTGCGACCGCCCCCTCTCCCCTTTTTTTTTTATTACCTATAACACTCGTCACATTATTTTAATATTCCCCTATCCGCCTTTCTACTCTAGCACCTTATTCCGGCCACGCTTTTTATTTTCTTCGAATGTTTCTAGACTAGCTTGTGACTTGCTCGCTTGAGCACTGAGCTGTTCGCAGCGGAGACTACCCTCCTTCTATGGTTCACGTCAGGTTTTTAGTGTAGTAAGCGTAGTTTATCAATATTACTATCAGTTATTCACTGCCAGGCTAACTTTAAACCCTATTTTAAATACCTCCTGATGATCCGCTGAGGTGAAACAGTCTGTAGAGGTTTTTACTTTGTGTTTATAAATAAATATATGCTCTGACCTTGGTCATTAAGCCCTTTTGTTACTGGAAGCAACCATTTCCCGTAATTGTATAATGTTTACTTTGAAATAGTTTCTCTTATTTACGAATGAATTTGTGCGGAAACTAGATAGATAGATAGTTGGATGTTACTGAATTGCTGATTATTGGACGTAATTGGTTCACTACTTATTTGCCGTCTTGATTCAATATCAATATACCATTCTACCACGTTTCAAAGTCGTGATCCTTTGTGACGCAAGGCGAATAGAGAGAACTACTTCGTTGCAATAACACTGATTACTAGTTTATGTTTTTAACATTTAAAATATTTATTGAATATTCTTGCTGATATGCTCTAGGTCTTACTTGGATGAAAGAATTTGTGACCAACAAATGAAATTTAATGGTGCAATACATTTGGGTAATTTTTTTGACGGATTTCAACTATGCATTTAGCGAATTTCAGCGGATTTTTAGGTATGATTTAGCGGATTTTTGCCTTACAAAATTGGCAACACTGCTTCCGGAGCAAAATTTCACGTGAACAAAATGTGCTTAGCTGGGGTCAGAGATGTTCAGGAGTCGGAGCAGGATCCGGAGTCAAGCAAATTTTTCCGGAGCCGGATTGGACTCGGAGTTAAGTTTAACGTCAAAACTGGAGTAGGAGTTGGAGCCGGAGTAACCATGCTTTAAGTTATTACTGTAATGTACACTGAACACTGTCAAAAGTTATGCTCGCTGTGAGGCATCGGTTCGCGCACAGTCTCTAAACACCAGTAATCTCAATGGCATGAAATTTAACATAGGCCTAAAGTTTGGATAACATTGTGATTGCAAAGTTTGCAAAAATTCTTCGAGTAACAGAAGTTTTTGACGTAAACCGGAGCAGGATTGGAGTAGGATTCTGTAATTTTGGAGCAGGATTGGAGTCGGAGTCTCAAAAAAGCGACTCCGGACATCTCTGGCTGGGGTGGTTCGTGCTTACAAAATTAGTAAGACGATTTAAATAATCTTAATGCAAGAGTTTGTGTAACTGCTAGCACAATCAAAAACATTCTGACTGAAGAGAAGAATTTGGAGATCAAATTTTAAGCCTAAACCAGTAAACTTTCTACATATTTTTTCATAGCAGTTCGGCAGTGCCAGTGATGGGCACGATAAACCTCTCTACTAAAGCGGTAACGATAATCGATAATTGCGAAAAAGCCCTGGGCGATACCGATAAATCTCAATTTTTTAAAGCGATGTCGGTAATCGATAAATTATCACCGATAAATTTTTCCGATAAATGTTGCCGTAAATTTGCAATACGTTTGACGAAGTTTTTTTTGCAAGTCACATTGCAAAACTGTTATTCTAAATTTTTCAAGAAAAGAGAGCAGTTCACGGACTCTGCCGTGGCATTAAATAAAACAAAAAAAGATGTTTTTAAACTGCATTTTTTTCAATGCGTCTGCTCACTGACTTTGAACACAGTAGGCCTACTGTGTGCTTAAAGAATCATTTATCGCAATAATTTATGGGCGATAACAAAATATACCGTATTACAAAAGCGATATCGATATAGGTAATCAATTCATCAAAACTATTTTGAGCGATAACGATAATCGGTGAAAAATTATCGCTGATAAATTATTGTGATAAATGCTCTTCTCTGAGATGGGGCAGTGAGAGTAGGCCTTCATTGGACATTAAAACAAAAAATGTGGAACAGATTTCGGGACTTGACAAGAACGGTACCGTATAGTCTAAGTCATTTTGGTGACTACCAATTCGATGTAACTGTATACCGGTAAGTGATGGTTCAACCAACACTGGCCATTGGCGCCGAAAAATGAGATGATTTTGATTGTTCGATTTTGCATGAATGCAGAATGTGAGGAAATGTCATTTATCAGTTTATATTGATCACCAACACCAATAGTAGAACGTACCGGTAGTCTATTTCTGGTTTCATTTCTCCAAGCAGTAATCACAAATAGTTGATTTGACTTCCAAATGAGATAATTAGGTATAGCAATTTCTGTTGTTTGCACATCAGTTTCAGTCACAAGGTTTGAAGGTTGTTGGATCTAAAACTGAAAAACAGATTTAGTTCGGTCCTACTAGTCTAGTCTAGTAGGCTACTAGACTAAACTTCGCAAACTGGCAAAGGACTGAAACACCGCAAAGGACGACAAAGGACTTGCTAAACACTGCAAAAGGACTTCAAATTGATCCAGTGATCTACTAAACACGGCAAAAAACGACAAAAGACTTACCGTAAGACGGGGTGACTTTGAACGTCACATATTTTCATTATTTTTGCGGAAAAATATTTTCTTGTGGCGCCGTCGCCAATAACCCTGTCACCAAGTCTGCAGCCTCTCACTCCAGCGGCCCAAACGCTTAAAACTTGATTATGCAATTGCGACATTAAAACTAATTACCGCAAAATTTAAAAAAAATGCGATTAACTTGTTAAATAAATCACCGGTATCAAATATAACGAATACTGACATAAGTTTATTGAGAAACAAACGCTAAAATTACAAGTACTAAAAACACAATATAAGATATTTCCAAGCAAATGCAAGTATCAAGCCATATGCTTTCGAAAATTTTACTCCCCATTTTCTTCACGTCTGTTGATCTGCAGACTCGGTGCAAACTTGCAGAAGCATCACGATAAAAATCTTGAAAACAATCAAAATGCTACAACGTTCAATTACTGATCCCGGTAACAAATATTTTGCGTTCTTTCTCCACCAAAAATGTATGGATTTTGCTTAAAGCTTTTATGTGTTATGTGCGACCTAAGCTTGAATACAGTACTTGTGTATGGAATCCTTATCTCAAAAAAGATATCTTACTTCATGAATCAGTTAAAAAAAAATTTACTGGTTATATTTGCATACGTTGTAACATTGTTTTTGCTTCCTATCTTGATCGCCTTCACATACTTGGTACCGGTATCAAATCTCTTGAATATCGCAGAGTTGAATTTGACCATATTTTAATGTACAAAATTTGTTATTATTTGTCTGACTTTAATGATTACTTTGTTTTTCGAGATACAGGTTACAATTTAAGGCATCACAGTTTCTCTATCCAAACTCTACAACAGTGTAAACACCAGGGCGTCGAACCGAACCAGAACGTAAACCGAAAACCCATATTAACCGCTTCTTTTCATTGAACCTAAACCGAACCGTAACCTTTATAATTCAATCGACGAAAACCTAACCTGAACCTGAACCCAAGGTCGTTAAAATACTTGAACCTTAACCGGATTTGAACCGTTAAAATAATTTTTGTCTGACGTAAACCCAGACAGGAGTGCTTTTTTGGACTGCGCTATCAATGCTATAAGTGACCCATTTGTGATGGTTTCGTTTCATTTATCTCGGCGCGTTTGTGTTGCAATCCTACGTCATAATGCTGAAAGTTCTTGTTGGAGGGCGAGAACAACTACACTGCATAGCAACGGTGAGACAAGTCAAGTTTATTTTGCTAGAACGCTGAAATAAGGAGCGCAGGTCGGAAACATGCGATTAGTGCTTTGTTACTTTAAAAAATCGGTTGATCTAAGAGTAAATGCGCAAACGGAAATGTTCTAACCAAAGACATAGGCTATTGCGTGATTTAGACCAGAATCAGATTTTGTATAGGCTACGGTGGAGAACGGTGTTACTAAATAGTACATGTCCGCGATGGCTAAGATGGCTAAGATGTCTTAGATGTCTCAGATGTCTTAGATGTCTCAGATGTCTAAGATGTTCGCGATGCCTATCATTTTAGACATCGCGGACATCTTGGCCATCGCGGACATCTTAGCCATCTCAGCCATCTTAGCCATCGCGGACATGTACTATTTAGTAACACCCGTGGAGAAGAGTCGAATAATTCTGGTAGGTCTGTTGGAATCGTTCAGTGTTACCCTTGACGCAACGCATTGCAATTTCAATACCGGTTCTAGTATTAGTAAGACCCTGGTTAGAGGTTACTTTTCATCTGAGCAGTGTATAAGTATAGCTTCAGGATTCTTTAATTCTACTGTAATATTCGTGCTGTTTGGTCAGTATACTTGTTGGTGTTTGGTAAGTATTCTTTTAATTCTACTAGAATATTACAGCTCAGATGGCCGAGTGGAAGAACGTCCGCCTCGGGAGCTGTAGACTTGGGTTTGATTCCTAGTCGGGTCAAACCAATGACTTTAAAATTGGCATTCATTGCTTCCTACTACGCTCAGCAGGGACAGTTACCCTGTCCACGTGTCCAATTTATGTGGGCTTTTGGCCCACATCGATGTGGGCTTGTTGCTGTGGGCTTGATGTCATAATCACTTTTATAAATTATAACATCAAAAATTTAATTCTGATGCAGAAAGCCCACATAAATTGGATATGTAGGTAGACAGGGTAAGTGTGAAGAACAAGCCGGCAAGTTTACTTGTAGTGCCGTTGGGAAAGGCACTTAGCGGGATTCCCCCATCTTGGTGTGGTAGACAGATGGCTAGCAACTCCAGCCTATCTACCGGTACTGTTAATGCAATGTGTAGACCAAGAAATAATAAATTTAAAAAGGACTTCCTAATTATGCAACAGCGTAGAATAGGCCTGTCCTACTTTAGCGTTTTGCAAATTTTTTAACAGCAAAACGCAGTCTGATTATTTTACTTCACTGAACACTAGTATATGTATGCCTACCGGTAGTTAACCACTCAAGCTTAGTTCTTTACTGCGCGATAGATTTCCGCAGCACTTCGAAAAAGTTGGAGAATGTACCGCGGGACGCAGTCTGAGAAACGACCTACATCATACTGCAATACATGATTCATGTGAAACGGTTTCTTTTTCTCATGGTTTTTCACTTTTCAGCTACCAACAAAATTAATATTTCAGGTTTTTCGTTGTAGGATAAAATAATGTGTTAGTTACCGCTGTAACCAGATCTAACTTATGCCGGTAGCGATGCCTCACCCTAAAACTAATAATATTCGAAAGTTTTTTGTTTATGACTTATCAACGAATTCATCTATTTGTCAAATCGATAATTGTGGAGCTAGTCTTCGTGGAGATCATGCGTCCAACCTTGAACGACATGTTAAAAGGCGCCATAATGAAAGTTATAAGACGTATTGCGAAGAAAAAACATTATCAAAGAAATCACGCGAAGATCGTGACGATCAATCGCACACTCATCAAATGACTTTGGATCAAGGTTTTTTTAAATCTGTGCGGGTTAGAATCGATTTACCTACTTTAAAAGAAGCTTGCTTAGAGTTGGTCACTGTCAATGGAAGACCCTTTAAAATGATAGATGATTCGGGATTCAGAAAACTGTTAGACCCGATGTTGGAAGCTCTCTCCGGTCACAACAAAAAGGCATGCGTAAACGCAGAAAATATTCGCGAAGAAGTAACCTTACGTGCAAGCAGAATACGAAAAGAAATACAGCAAGAACTTGGCGCATCATTTTTTTCCTTAAAAGTTGATGTTGCAACTAGGCTGGATCGCGCCATATTAGGAGTTAATGCTCAATTTGTAAGCGAAGGAAAGGTAATGTTGCGGACTCTGGCCATGAAAGAGCTTACGAATCGTCACACAGCAGAATACATCAAAAGCACTTTAGTTGAAATTTTGGAGCAATATGACATCGATCTTTGCCAAATTTACACGATAACTACCGATAATGGAGCTAATATGGTGAAGTCCGTAAAGCTGATGTCTGCTGAACAAGGCCACTGTACAGCAAGCATGGATCAAGAAGCTCCTTCAACAAGTTATGAAGTTACCGGTACATCAAGAACAAGATACGAGCTTTCTGAATCCGATGACCTTTCCGAGTCTGATGATGATTCTGCATCTTTTATCCTGAATGTGGAAGTGTTGCTTGAAACTTTGGCGTCGGGCGATTTCGTTGAAGCACCGAGTCGGTCTATACTTCGAGGAATACGCTGCGCTGCCCATACGTTGCAGCTAGCGGTGGACGATCCTTTAATCAGTCAACTTTAAAAGACGTCATTGCGAAGGCTCGCACCGTTTGCAAAGTTCTCAGAAGTCCTTCCATAATGGTTATATTAAAGAAGCTAAAACGTCCAAAACCCATTCTGGATTGTGTTACGCGCTGGCATTCTACCTGCGACATGCTCACACGCCTACTTTCTTTGAAAGATTTTTGCCAGGAAATGGCTGCCTCGAATACCGACTTGCACGTTCCGGAGTCGGAATGGAGTTTATTTCTCCAGATTGTGGCATCACTAGAACCAGCGCGAAAAGCTGCAAAAGCTTTACAGAAAGAAGCTCTCACTCTGGGAGATTTTTATGGTGTGTGGTTAACATGTAAATTGGAAATCATGAAAGCATCATCCTCGCAATTTTCCCAGCTATTACTAACTGCTATAAAAAAGCGTGAATCTTCTCTGCTTGAAAATGAGGCTTTTGTCGCGTGTGTATTTTTAGATCCCAGATACAAGCTCTTTCTGACCGAACAAGAAAAAAAATCAGCCAAAGCCCACCTCGTAAATACCTGGAATGCACTCCAAAACCTGAAGAAAAAAGGCGAAATTGATTTAACAGAATCAAATCGATTGTCTCCGCAGGAAGGCGAGAGCAGTAACGATGATGAATTAGAGCTAATGCTAAAAGCACACGAAGCTGAATCTTCCAAACCAAGGGTATGTCATTTAATTGTTATTATTGAGTTACGACGTGTATAGGCTAATGAGTTGCAGTTTTACGGTTACTTTTAACGCGTTTTAGATCATAGATTTTTTCTCCTGTCACGAAAACGCATTACCGGTAGGGTAAATGTGGATTTGGTCAGAATCAGAAGTTGTTTTTCTATCTAAACTTACCGGTTGGATTTTTTGTCAGACTTTTGCAATTCACTGGATGTGATAAAAATAAAACACAACATACAGAGATGTATTTTTAGAGTAAGACGAATTTTATTCAAGGTGCTACAGCAGCATTTTCATGGTTTAATGCTGCAATTGTAGCCGTCACTAGGCTACATTGACATTTGAAATCACTTCCCTGGCACTATTTATTTTAAATAAACAAAAGTTTAGGCTATCAACTTATTCCAATTGCCTATTTGAATGCTATAAAAAGTATTTTTGTAGGATATTGGCACAGTAAACGTTGTCAATCAGATGAATGATTATTTACGAGAACCCCGGATGAAGAAAGGTGACGAATGCTGAAGTACTGGGAAAAACAAAAAAATCGTTTTCCTCATCTTTACAAACTAGCTGCTGTAGTTATGGGTGTTCCTTCTACTCAAGTTAGTGTGGAGAGGACATTTTCCAGTCTTAAATTTGTATTGTCTCCCCAGCGTGCCGGTATGAACGCGAAAGTACTGGAAGATGTCTTACTGATACGGAACAACTATTTGTTCAGTTGCGGTAAAACTACCGAAAAGTTTGTGGGCAAAGATGTTTAAGCCCACCGCCTCGAGCCCACAACTTTATGATTTTTAAACAAGTTTTTAGTTTGTGAGTTAATAAATCTGTATAAAGTTAAGCTTCCTGTTGCTTACATCGTAGCCCTATGAGACGAATTTCTTAAGCTACGACTTTTTTGCGTTATTATCTGAGTCATAAGTCTACATGCAAGTGACACCACATTTCATACAAAGATCGGTGCATTGATATTAGTTTTCGTATTATAGACAAGTAGCCTATATAGTTTTACGACTGTATTACAAATTTACAGTGAGTCGGCTTTTTCTGTTTTATATGCGTATTACATTTTTTGTTTTTGCCAATATTTGTTGAAATTTTTATTTGCAAAATAACGATAAGGAGCTAAGTGCATGCTGCCTGTTGGAGCTAGTAATTTGGCTCGCTTGCATAGGCCTAAATGTATTTTGAAAGTAGTAGTTGTAGATTGAATCTTTTTGTTTTAATGGTTTGGCTGCGTTCAGTGGAAGTTTTGTTGTTTTGAGTTTGGACTTAAAAAGCATTCGTTACGTTAAATCGTGTGTATTCTCATGAAGATTTTTTTTAAAGAATGATTGTTATGGTGGCTGTAACAGCGGTTAAGAATATCAGAAGTTAATCTGAGGTTGCAGGGTACAGCAATAAAAAAATCTGGTGCATTAATTCCAACTTGTTTACAGTCATTGATTACTAAGTTTAACACGAACCCTTTCGGCACTACTTTGGATCTCGTCAGATATACCGGTATCTACCTGTCGTAGATATACTTGACGAGGGCCAATGCAGTTCCGAAAACGTTCGTGTTAAATTTTGTAAACAATGACTGTAATTCAAGTCGGAATTAACGCATCGGATTTTTTGGTTGCTGTGCCTTGCAACTTTACGGCACAAGAAATCGACCTCTTTATCGAAATTATAATTTGAGGTTATTTTTGCCGCTGAAGACATCCTTTATGAGCTGCAGTAGCATCTTAAAAAGCACAATTAGCCTAAATACAATAGATATTTTTGAAAAAAATGCGCCAGTGCTGCTGTGTACCAGAACATAAGTCGAATTGACGGTTTCAAATTCTTGAACCCAAACCGAATTTGAACCTTTAAAATTTTTGCTTCTGCGAACCTGAACCCGATAATTCAAAGTATTTTAAATTTTAACCGGAACTAAACCCGCAAAATCAAACGACGAAAAACCTGAACCGGAGGTAAACCGCTAAAAATAAATTTTGTGGAACCTGAACCTAAACCGGAGCGATATTTCAAGCGGTTCGACGCCCTGGTAAACACAATCAGCACCAACATTTCTTTTTCAATCGTATCGTTAACATTTGGAATCGCCTCCCTGACGATGTTGTCATTGCACCTAGTTTGTATTCTTTTAAGCACTGTCTCAAGAACTTTGATTTGCATGCTATTACTTCTATTCTTTTTTATCTGCCAGTGTTTTCCACTTTGTGTTTTTAATGTTCTGTGTTTTATTTTATGTTGTTCTGCGTTTTTTTTGCTTATAGTTTCGCTTTTCCTCACATATCAGTGTGACTGGGTGTGAACCCAGTCACCATTGTGTTGTATTTCAAAATATATAAATAAATAAAAAATTGTCGTAGAAATAAAAAACTTTGTATTTTAAAACTTTTTTAGCACACTTTATTTAGTAGTCAAAATTTAATGATAAACGCTACTCCTTATCAACATTTAAATAAATTAAAACGACTACTGGTACTTCCAGTACTTAAAAATTGGAAACACTTTGGTTTGCAATTTTGCATAAATGAGTTAAAAAGACACCACATGCGTAGGGTTAGAGTGAGCGGTAGTGTAGTAAAATAAAATAAACAAAAGCGTTCAAAGTCACCCCCAACACGGAGGGTGCAAAAGTGCGAACAAAGCAGTAGTGTGATTTGATCAAATAGAGTTTTATTGAAAAGGTTAAGTCTGAAGTGTTATCGTATGATGAGATATTTCCAAAGAGTCCAGCTTTACCTAAAAAGAAGCTAGTTAAGATTGTATGTCAATTTCGTATCAAAGTCACCCTGTCTTATGGTACCATTCCTGCATACGGTTAATGCAAGACGAACCATACAGCACCATAACAAAGAATGACAAAGGACTTTAAATTAGGGTTAGCTGGTTAGGCTAAGGTTAGGGTTATGAAGTTCCTTGACGTTCTTTGTAGTGTTTAGTGTATTCATCAATTGGATGTCCTTTGCAGTGTTTCAGTCCTCTGGTCCTTGCAGAGTTTAGTAGGACCTGATTTTGTCAAACAGTCAGCACTAAGCAGCTTCATTGTTGAATCATTCCATTATATTTTAGCAAATCTAATTCATTTTTAACACGTTGACTGCCATGGTGCAGTTATAGCTTCTTTGTGACTACCTCTCAGGTGCCGTTGGTTGTGGTGCAATTATTTGTTGAAAAATGGGAAGAGGTGTGTCTGTTGGGTTATCCTTAGGTCGAAAGAACATTCTTTATCATTCTAGCAGCGGTGACCACGGGTGGGTCACGTGGCACTGGATGAATAAACGATTGCTCAAGTGCCGCGTGACCCACCAGCAGGTCACGCTACTCGAAGTTTTTTACTCTCTAATGTGCAAGTGTTGTTGAGCAATTGCAAGAAATGTGTCTGTTGGGTTTTCTTTAGTTTGAAGGAACGTCATTTATTCCTCTAGCTGGTGTAATTCGCTGCCATTGTGCATTTTTTTTTTGTTTTTTACATAACTGAGGTGTTTTTTACGTAACTGAGGTGCCAATGCAGCAAAGCCAAGTCCTGTCTTTAAGTGCCAGAGTAAAAAAAGCAACTGAAAAATAAATGGATGCGTGGCCCATTGGTCAGTTGGTGGGTCACGCGGCACCTACCGGTAACTAAAATGACGGCATGACCCACCGGTGGGTCACGTGGCAGCCAACGTGAGACCATGACCTCTCGGATTTTTTTATTTTTACATACCGTATGTAATAGTGGTTTTAGAGTGATCTCCAAATCAATTGGAATTTTTTTGCTATCATTTGTAGTTTCGAAATATTGAGTGTTAAAAACATGCATTTTAGCAGAGGTGGGCATTCCGCAATTTGAAGCGCAAAGCGCTAGTTGCGCAACTTCCGCACGTGCAGAAGTTGCGAAGCACTTTAACAAATTATTTTTAGCCACTGCGCAAGTTGCGCTGCGCTTCAAGGAAAATAAATCCTTCTTGCACTTTATTGCGTTGCGAACTGAAAAAATGTATAATAGTGTGCGCATTATTGCGCTGCGAACTGAAAAGAATCTGGTTGCTTGCGCTTTGTTGCGTTGCGCACTGTCGGAAGTTGAAATACTGCGTTGCGCTTTGTCAGATTAATTAAAGCGCAATGTGCTGGAGTAAGCAGTTTTTTGTAACTGTTTTCAATAGAATAGCAGTCTGTTTCTTGATGCGTACAATAGGCCTATAAGTCAATTTATTGTAGCAGAAATTTTCAGCTCATCAGAAATGTGGTACAGTAAAGTCTTTTGCTTTTTAAAATAATTGCAAGTGCTTAAAGAGATCATTGAGTGTTGAATAAATCGTATTAACTTGTTGTTGTGGAGAACTTCGCCGCATATGCAAATTATGATTTACCGCGATGAGGTGCTTTTAACAGCACGCGACAACGCAACGTGGCGCAGTGGTTTGGAGCGTCGTTTTTACGACGACCATGATCGCAAGGTTGATGGTTCAACTCCCAACCTAGTCTCGTTGTAGCGTCCTTGCATAAGATGCTTCACGTTGATTATCTCTGCTTGGTGAAATCTGGCAAGCGGCAAATTAAATCAGTCAGAAGCAAAATTCAACCGGAAAACTCAGAAACAAAGGCAACTCCTAAGCAAGTCTGGATTCGTCCTAAGCAGCGCCTCCTTCGCTTTCTCGTGATAAGAGGATGAAGATGAAGAAAGCAATCATCAGCAACGCATCTTTTTTCTCTTCTTATTTAATTTTCCTGTTCATTGACCACGCAAAACCCTATTACAGTCACTTGCATTAAAATCGTTGTCGCGTTGCAGCCAACTGTGTGCTGTTAAAAGCAGCTATAAAAATAACTCCAGAAAAAATTGCATTGCTTATACATCTACTCGTTGCGCTTTATTGAATTTTTCATTGCTAAAGTTGCGTTGCGCTATTTCTTTTGTATAAACCTCATTGCAGAAGTTGCGTTGCGCTTTAATGCAAAAAAATTATTGATTGCGGAAGTTGCGTTGCGCTTTAATGCGAAAAAATAATTGATTGCGAAAGTTGCGTTGCGCTTGAGTCAATTTATAAATTAGGTTGCGCTAGTTGCATTGCGTTTCATGACTTAACAGAACTTTTGCGCTTTGTTGCGCTGCGCTTCAACCAATTTTTAAAAAATGCCCACCTCTGCATTGTAGCCACTAGTGGTGTTATTGCGCGCAAATTAATTTTGCAAATATTGGCTCAAAAGTATCATTTCTCAACCAAATTAACCAAATAAGGTGTCTATTCATAAGTTTTAAGGGGTGAGGAGCCCAAAAATGTCAAAAATTGAAAAAAGTCACTGTAATTGGAGTTGTTTTTAATTTTGTTAAAAAATTAACAGAAAACTTTCATGATTCAATTTTTTATTTTCTGATTAAGTTGAGGAAGTAAAGTGATCCTATTACTTAGCAGATTTATCAACATCTTGTGTGAAACGTCTTTTAAAATATTGTAACTTAGAATTTTTCCTGGCCATATTCTTGAGCCAAAAATGAATGTAACGATATATAGATAACTGTTTGATATGTTTTGTTTTATGTGCTTTATATATATACTGTATAAGTTTTGTACCAATGCGTTGTTTTCCAAAGTTTTATTTGTGAGATTGTTTTGTAAGGTTGCATTATGAAGTCATAATTTCTGCTGATGTAATTTGTTCATAAATATTCTGGACAGATCTCTCCATTACTTAATTTCACTGGATCAAAATTAGTGCTTGTGACGTCACAATCGTATTTACTGTAGTTTGGAGTGAATTTTGCATGTCATATGATTTCTTTTGACGTCACAATCGTGTTTACTGTGGTTTGGTGTGAGTTTTGCATGTTATGTGATTTCTCTTCTTATTTCTTTTTGAGAACAAAAAAACTCCTTCTGAGATTACCGGGAAAATAATGTTTAAACCAACCAGTCATTTCTATTCTTTTCGATTGTTTACAAGGAATCCGTGACATCATAATCCAGCATGTACTAGTTCTTTGAAGGTTTTATTTCAAATGTTCTACCTTGAGCAGAACGAATAGAAGCTTAGAGTTGGGGGGGGGGGGGGTGGTGTAGTTGTTTTGAAGGTTAAAATTTTTTTTTTCAGGAAGGTGGGAGGTTGCTATGCTGCACTGATGAGACCATAATAAGGTCGAAACGCGTCTGCAGCTGCAAATAAGAAGTGGGTTGCCATGGTGGCTTCTAGTGATGTGGGCTAGCTGCTAGGCTGGCGGTAACTTAGTTGTGGGTTAGTAGTTATAGGCTCTTTCATTGGGTATCGTTGTTTGGGGCCAGTCGCCTGCTAAGAATAGGGCACAACCTAGAAAAGAAAATGAAGTCAAGATGTACGGGTGAAGTAATGCAAAAAAGAGTCTTTAGAGTCTGGAATGAGTTTAGCCTGGATTGGCTGTGCATAGCAAGGCTGACGAGACTTTTGTTGTAGTCGAAACACTAACTTCTCCCTTGTAGGGTTTATAGTTTATAAATACCATAAAATTGCTGCAAAAAATCAATCCTGCGATAAATCTGCAATGATGGGTGAATTACGTCAAACTTTTAACACAACAGTCAATTGATGAATTAAGAACGTCGAATTAAGATTTTAACTTACTTAGTGTTGCAAAACCGCACAACGTTTAAAAGCAGAAGCACATCCATTACAATGCTACTGGTATCTTGAAACGTCGTTTTTTGAAAGTAGAAAACAAAGTTTTTAAAGATTCTCTCCCCTCTTGCCGTTTGCCTTCCTGAAAAAATTGGCACGTATGTCGGCTGCGCATTGCGTTTGTTTTTTTTTCATTTCGAAGAAAAAACGAACGTTTAAGTTATAGGACAGAAGACAGGCTTTTAAACTTAAATTATTTTCGTGGTCTTCACGGGAGACAACGGTGGTGATCATCGAAATTATTCCATTTTGGTTTGATGCCGATTATTACTGTCTACTGCTACACCATTGAAGTGGCTTTTCTGATGACAAAACTTGCAGAGCCAAAAAGAAAACTTGTGAACTAAATTTAAATCCACTTGATATAAAAAATTGCCAACGCAGTCTAAGGTTTGTACTTGGTTCTACTTTTTGTAGAAAGTCCAAACAAAATTACAGTTTTCAAACTTGCACCAAATTTTTTCACATAGATCGAAAAGGTAAATTTTATTTTTACCGAGTCTACTTCACGCAATTTTCCTGAACTATGAAAATATCCGGTATCCAGCCAGATAGCGAAGTACTATTTGACTGGATACCTCAAAAAGCGAATACCGGATATATATCCGGTATCCGGCACATCCCTATAAGAAAGTGGAGGTGTTGCGAGATACTGGATGCAGTGGAGTAATCATTCATTCATTCATTGGTAATTTATTGGCGGAAAGAAAAAAAAAAAAAACTCACAAAAGTAAAATAATCATTAAAAGAGAGTTGGTGGGTGAAGCAGATTTTACCGGAGAGATAGGACATATCATGACGGCGGATCGCTAGATTAAGTGAGCTCCCATGGCTGAAGTAGAAGTGGACACACCATTCTATGTTAGAACTGTTGAAGCCTTGTGCTTGCAGGACCCCCTCTTTGACTTAATCATTGGGAACAAAGCCTGGAGCTAGAAGATCAGACGATCCAAATCCAGAATGGGGATTGGTGATGGCGGTGGCTACAAGAGCGCAAGCACGGAGTGGCAAGGACCCCAAACCACTTAAGATGAAAGAAGTGACGGATAAGATGTTGATTAGCAAGAAAGATCTCATCAAGATGCAGAAGGAAAACCCCACCTTGCAGAAGTTAAAACAATTGAAAGGAACTAAGACCAGGAAGGGATATGTGGTCTCATAAGAGAAACGAGGAGGAATTTGGTACCAGATATGTCAAAGGAAAGATGGCGTCAGAGACCCCTGTAAGCAGATCTTGGTTCTAAAATCTTTAAGAGAAAGAGTAATGGGAGTGGCTCATGACTCTCTTTTTGGGGGACACTAGGGGATGAAGAAGACATAGGATCGAATTCAGACCGATTTCTTGGGGCCAGGTTTGCACGAGGATGTTACCAGTTTCTGTCGGTCTTGTGATGCTTGTCAGAAGACTGTTGCCAGAGGCTCAGTGCCACGGGCACCTCTAGGGGATATGCCATTAATTGATCAACCTTTCAAGAGAGTTGCAATATATCTAGTGGGACTTATAGCACCGGCTAGCGACAAAGAGCACAGGTACATCCTGACGTTAGTGGACTATGCGACAAGGTACCCAGAAGCTGTTCTGCTGAAGAACATCGTTACAGAGACGACAGAGATTGTTAAGACGACCACCAAAGTGGGACATTGTTTTTAACTGAAAAGCGAAACACCTTCAAGTCTATGTTCGGATGTTTATAAATTCACCTGCTCACGTGATGCAAGCACTACCTACATAGGTACCTCATCACGACATTTGAGTGTTAGAATTAAGGAGCATTTGAGCGATTCAGCGTCAAATGAACGTGCTATTAAAGAAAATATCCAAAATTGCAGCAGTTGCTCTCAAGAACAAGATCTGAACTCATTTACAGTAATTCGTAAATGCAATACAGCTAATGAAGCCATAATCCAAGAAGCCTTATTGACCAAAAAACAAAATCGGAATTAAATAAACAGCTATTCGCAAATGGAGCATCATTTCTGTTAAATAATTATTAATTTTCATGCCATATTGCTTATTGTTGTAATGTCATCAATTGGTCATAATCAGGGCGATTTTTTATTGACCTAAAAATCTCAAAAAATTGACTTCATTGACCTAACGAAACAATGAAATGAAAGAACCGGTCCATAAGAAAAAAACCACCAAAGTCACTTCAGTTAGTGCTTAGATTATAATGTACGCACATATAATGCTGCACGTTTTCTGGCAGAAAGTTTAATTGCTCTGCGTAATTGTGCAGAATCCAGAGTCGTATTCAAGTGTTTCGCTGCTCGCTGTATTGCAATCTCTGTAGCATCAAAGTATGTTCCAATAACTAATGCATTGTCTTTTCAATTCTTATGTTTTTGACTACTGATACGTAGCGACAAAAATATGCAACAAATAAAAACACGACAAAAAGCTTATTTTATCATACACGAATTTTGTCAAAATTGCAATCTTGCAAAGCTCTCTGAACGGATCTTCACAATCAAGTCAATGAAATTACATCGAACATTATATTAATAAATTAAGCATGTGTAAAACTGCAATACCGATAACAGTCTGGTGACAGCATACACCTCCCTGGTACCACCAGCAGTTACGAACTTCCATCTCTCAATTATCTGAGTTATCTCTTTTTGAGTAAAAAGTAGGATTGCACAAAAAAAGCAAGAAAGCAAAAATTGACCTAATAAAAAAAAATTGATCTAAAAAACAAAAAATTGACATTTATTGACTTTATAACTTCATCAATACTGATCCTACAATCGTGAAACTTTGTTTCCACATTGTTGAGTTATTTTCTACTTCCAAAAAAAAATTGACTTTATTTACCGTGAATCGCCCTAGTCATAATTGTAATTGTAGTATCGTAATTTAAAATTTACTGAGAAAATGAGAAAGCTAGGCTTGAACTAAGACAGTTTCAGCACTTATTAGTATATACCGTATGTTGTAATTTTCTTGCAGCCAATGTTTGCAGTGTAGTTTTTCAATAATTATTTATTCTTTGTAGATTCTGAAAAGGGCGTTATGGAATTGCCGAAAACGTATGATTAATTTAGATGAATATTAAACAATAATGTTAAACCCAGTGGTGTTTTTAGCACTAAGTACTTTGAGGTTTGTGAAAAGCACCTCTCTACGAAAATTATATCATTTATAACTTAAATAATCTCTTCCACTTTTTTTATACAGGTTTGCTAAATTATCCCCTACAACATTACATATTTATTCAATGTGATAGTAAAGGTATATACCTGTTCGCTTGCTTGGTTAATCAGTAAAGAAAAATAAAAAATGAAGCTAAGCCGCATTCAAGAATTGCAAGTGCCTAAAAGTACTCTGTTAGCAAAATAGTTTGTTTTCAAAGTTACTAAAGCAGGCAGTTGAACCAGTTAAAGTGCTTGCTTTAGCACAATTACATAAATAATCTGCCTTTTTCAAAACAAAGTAACAGAAATAAGCAACTGATAGTAGGCCAGACAGGATATTTTTTCAGAAGAAATTTGAATTTTCTTCATTTACAAACAAGCATTGTTTGAACATAATTAAAGCTATGCCAAAATAATGAAGTATTGTGGGTGAACTATGGTCAAATAATCTGTGATTTTAAAATATGTGTACTAGGGTGGTTCAAAAAATAACTTTTTTTTAAAGTATGAAGTCTTACCCTGCCAAAGTGCTCCACTTACTCTAAAAACACCATGTGTAAAATATTTTTGAAAAATATTGACTTTTAGAGGTTCCCCAAGCCCCCTAAAATTTTGCCGCTTTTTACAAAATTGCTCGAAATATGAATGCATTTATTTCCTAAACACTTCAAGTAAACATATAAGTGTTTGGGTTCATTTCAGGGCTGCGAACTCGACCGATTTTTAACCGAGTTCGAGTGAACATTGCAAGTCCGAGTTCAGGTTCGAGTTCTGCAGGTTCAGTTTTTCGAGTTCGTCTGCCTTATAATTGGTCGAGTTCAGTGAACCGTACAAGTTTTATGACAATTGCAAACAAAAAAGATTGGTAAGAAATTCATTTACATGGTCCTGCACCAAACAGCCAGTAAAAAAAAATGGAAAGCTCGACTAAGCGTGATTCATTTACTACACGACAACATCATTTAAGATGATTAGAAGTAAGAAATGTATTAGGCTTATGCAGATCTTCTCATTTATTCGATACTGTATTTTAAAAATAGCCTTTTATTACTATGTCTTTAAAACCTACAGTAAAAAATACAAAAATGCTGTGAGTTTACTTTTCGTTTTCAATGACAGAGGCTAGAGCAATAACAAAGTTTCATCATCTTAACTCTGTTTTTGTAAGGTATCAGTTGCATTAGGATTATTGGTAAATAATGGCCAACATAAATTAAGCAAGATTTACCGCAGGCACAGCAGTTTTGTTTAAATTTCTGTAGTGCCGCAGTGAACATTATGTACGAAGTTGCTATAATTAGCTTGTGCCACACTGTACCAAAACAATAGAAGATGGAACGTCAATCAAATAAAAATGGGCAAAAACCTATCTCAAAGCAATAGGTCATGCATAAAACAAAACAATAATGGAATTCAAGAAAACGCAGAAGAACAAGTGTAAAAAAGAAGCAGAGAAATAAACCGCGGAGCATTTGAAGTGGTCACTGGTCACCGCTTGTACAAGATAACTTTGCTACGGCTGATCTGTTAACACACTTGTAAGTCCGACGATGATGGACCTTTCAGCGTTAAGAAAACTAAAGCTTACTATCACTCTGCAGAAGGGGTGCTACTAAATAGTACATGTCCACGATGTCCCAAATTGCGATGTCCGTGATGTCAACGATGTCCGTGATGTTCCAAATTGGGATGTCAACGATGTCCCATGTTGCGATGTCCGCCATGTGCAAAATTGTTCAGAATTAGACTGTTAGACTAGTGATAAAGGTCGCTTAATTCAGTAACTGAGTTTAAGATTGTCAATATGGAACTTTGTAAAAAGAAGATTGCATTCAATTTTTGTCGTTTAATATTACTTGATAACTTCCCTTTCACTTGAATGTAATCTGTATATTGACTTCAGTACATTCAGTCAAATCGTCCAGGCCTATGCACTCTGGTACCTGGGTACTGGTACTGTGGTAGGCCTATTGCCCTATTCTAACCCACCCCATGAATAGAATAAGCCAGGTATTTTCGGATCATATTTTGACGCACTTTGCTTATGGCCTAATCCAACCTCTCTGAATCTTAACTAGGGTCAACCTTATTGTAAACCACCGTAAATTCTTTTTTCTTGCTTTGCTTTACATTCACTGCAGTGCTTCAGTGCTCTAAATAAATAGCCTACCTGTTAATTAGTGTGCTCTGCGTTCTCTACCAGATTGGACATCGCTATTTGGGACATCGCAATTTCGCAGATCGTTGACATTGCGGACCTCGTTGACATTGCAGACATCGTTGACACCGCGGACATCGTGGACATGTACTATTTAGTAACACCGTGCAGAAGTTGCATTTTGAACGTATTATCCCATTAATCTGAGGGTCTTTCCAAGGATCATTTTATTGGCTAGTAACTTGCGCCAACCGCAACAGACACGACAATGAAAAACTATTAAATATTACTGTCGTGTACTGGTATGCTTAAACGTTCATGCTATCATCGCCATTGGCTCGCAAAAGTAAAATAGTTTCAAGCAGATCTTGCTTCGTTGATGATCTTTGATTGTTTAGAATAAACCTCATTGAAGAGAACAGTCGTTCCACGGAAACTTGGGTAACAGGCATAGCGCTCAATATTTTGGCTGTTGTGCAAAGGGGCTCTTCCAAATTTTTAATAGTCTCCCAAACATTTTCTTTCAATCTACCTGCTCAGATCATTTTTTCAATATTTTGATTTACTTTTTCAGCCACTTGGCTAAACGAATCTGAATCGTTTGAAAGGCTAGATCTTGGCAATCTCCCGCTCAAATCACCTTCATCAGATGGAGACGAAGAGTTAGGTTCAGTTATAGTGTCATCTACTTGAATGCTTTCAACAACTGAATCATCGATGCTTGATGAACTGGCGTAACTGGAACAGTGATACCATTTTAGTGCCACTTCCATCAATCCTGTCTTCGCAACTTCCATTTGTTCCTCAGTAAGCGGTATACGATACCTTGCGTCGACAAAAACTCCAGCCAGAAAAAGTTTGCTCTGATATAAAGACGATTCTCGTTTTTCCGTAGATTTGAATATTTCTGCAGCAAGTTTGGTTTCTTTTCTGCACATTGTGCGTTTCAAGGAGCACCACTCCTTCATGAAAACGCCAGAAGTTATATTTTCTGCTTGGAGTTTTACAGTAAGGATATACGGAACTTCGAGAACAGACTGGAGTTCTTCTAAAGAGAACCACATGGTAGATAAGATAAGAAGTTCAGGAGCTAACACGCATAATTCTTTGATTCCCTCTCGCAGTTCCAGCAAATGCTTGATCATTAAATACGTTGAGCCCCAACGTGTGACCACATCAAGCACAGGTCGCTTTTTTGCTCGTTTCTCAAGCAAGGTCAAAACGTTAGGGGATGGAAGCTTTGCAACTACATGACGAGTTTTGGTTAGCAATGGATTGCAATGTGGTTGCTTGAGTCTGTCTTTAATTGCAAGTTGAAGCATGTGCACTACACAGCTCATATGATGAATGTGCACAAGATTTGCCCCTGCGAATTCATTGTCATCATCGTTTTCATCATCATCATCACTGGGTATTTCATCTGGTGAAACAGTTACTGGGGCATCGTTTTGGTTTAGCAGCTCTACAGTTTTTGTCATGTTACTGGCATTGTCAATAATCAACGCCAGCAGATTTTCTGCAGCTCTCTCAAACTTATGCATCGTTATATTGAGTATAGCAGATATGTCTGCACTTGTACACTTTCTTTCCGTGTCTGCACAAGCCAATGTTTTCACGACTACTTTCTTTTCTCTTTCACAGTAATACTGAACATTGATGCCCAAAAAACTCCTCAGTTGCCTTGTTGCACCATCCGTTATAATGTAAACAAGCTTTCCCTTCAAATCCTTTTTCAGACTCTCTCTCATCCGATTTGCTGCATCCAAAACAAGCCTACTTATAGATTCTCCAGAAAGAGACACATTTAGCTTGCGCAAAATTTTGCCATTCAAAGTTAAAAATCCTGGACTTTCAAAGAAGCGTAAAGGAGCACCAGACGTAACTGTTTGCGCTACACCCGGCTTGAAGGTATCTTTGCTCATAACCACAGTAACTGAGACCGGTGCGAAATGTGACTGGATTGTTGGTTGGTTGGCAGATGCATCCCTTTTTTTTGGCCTTAACATAAATTCTTGTTCATCTGTTTTCTTTACGCGCTTTCATACTTGCTCATGGTGTCTTTCTAAGTGCCGCTTTAAGTTGCTGCACAAATTCCACTTTCCCTGGGTAATTATAGTGTCACACATTTTGCCATTCTTCTGTATCTCTTTACATTTATATGCTCCATTTTTTCGGTCTAATTCAAAACTGTCATATACACGACTGTATGGATTGCTGCTTTGCTTAATCATTTGCAAGCTTATCACACAAATTAATATCGTCAACTTTAAATTAGAAGAAAAATCTAAAAATTGATTAGTGTTTTTCATTAGAAATATTTTAACTATCGCTGAAATCAAATTATGTGTGCTAATTTTTTTAATCAAAGTTTGGGAGTCTTCTATTAAAGAAAGTGCCCTATGGTACCTTGTCAGAGCGAAGTGCAGTCAAATCTCGATTTAACGGATTAATGCAGAAATGCAGTTGTTCGTTATTGGAAATGTGCGTTATTCCAAAAGACAGAAATTTTACCTAGTCCAGATGCACAGACATAACACGTTTTGGTTAATCACTTCATTGCAGTATTGTTATGCAGCATTGCAGCAAACATATTGCATCTCAAAAGTCGACTTACTTGGCAGCAAGATCATCACGAATCAGTTTGTTACTAACTTACGTGAAGCCTATGCACTAATGTGATATAAAATAAAATATTAAAGTTAGGCTAATGTACTAAGTTATATGACAAGCGTTGCACGCCTTACTTAAAAGGAACGACGTCACTTGACCAATCAGATTTGTGTTTAAGGTACTAACTGCTAATTAGACGAGCAACACGTGCGTGCAGAGCAACGCCAGTGTTGGTCCATGGTTGGTCTAGGTGTGAAGTGAAAAGCTAATTGTCGCAAAATAGGAATAGTATTCACTTTGCTGACAGGTAGATTGATAAAAGTTGTATGACAGACAGTTGGAAGTAATCTGTTCTCAGATCTGATCTCACAAAAAAACCAAAGACCTTCACCAAACGAATATAAAATACGACCCAAACTTAACTCACTTGGCTACGGACTACGGTACTCCCGTAAACTAAACGCCAGCAACACAACTTACACAAGCTTCAACGCTCACTTCAAATACTATTAAAACAAGGCTAAACCCTTCAGCATACAACAATTGCTTACGCAACACACGAAGAGAAATCATATGACGTGCAAAATTTCACACAAACCAGCACACATTGATTATGAGGTCACAATCACAAAACTTCAACTAAATTTACGTAAATGGTGAGATCTTTCCCGAATATTCTCCTAGTAAACACAATGATTGCATCACAATGCGAATACATGACACAATCCAGCACGTGAAAATTTCCGAAAGCAACATATTGGTCTAGAAGTAGAGCCTTCTTCTGTAGAACAGAGCGTTGATAATTTATCAAAACACTGTAAATAGCTATATCGTTAGTTCGTTCATAGATACTTCTGAAGTATCTATGGTTCGAAGTATCTATGGTTCATTACACTAAACCACAAAGTTGAAGCTTGCGCTGATGACTAACAAATTATTATCAAAAAGAATTTTGTAACGGCATTTAAAGGTTAATGTTTTTCCACAACAGCTTAAGCCAGGGGTGGGCAAACTTTTCATACAAAGGGCCACATTTGAAAAAAATGTTAAAGCCACGGGCCGCACACTCATTGAAAAACAAGGTGATGACCTTTTATTGGAGATCACGGTTCGCGTGCGAAAGTGATCTCTAAAAAAAGCTTCTCACCTCGTTTTTCATTCCAATTTTGCACTGTTAAGGCTTATTTTTTTTTGGTTTAGTTCGCTTTGTATCTAACTATCTACTAATAAGCAATGTACCTCGTAATCATCCATACAAGTGTACTTTTCACATTTTCAATACATGAATTCAGTGAATCAGTGCATAAGCTTTTTATGATGCAAAAAATGCAGCTCAACGTAACTCACGTCAGCGCTAAAAAAACCTTAAATTAGAAACACTGCTGCTGCAGTGCTACGATTTCATTAAAAAGTTGAAAGTCGAAACACCAATTATGATGCAATAAATGAGTTTCAATCAAACAATGCGAAATGACATGCAATTAATGCAATGTTGGTACTGGTATTGCAAATTTGCAATAATACAATCTGTAACAAAAAATCTAAAGTAAAGTTCGTTTCACGAGATTTGAATCAATAATTAAATCACTCAATTAGTGAACTCGAACTCGATTGCTTTTTTTCGAGTTCGAGTTTTAAGATTTTTATTTTTCGAGTTCGGCAAAAGTGACCGAGTTCAGCGAGTTCAAGTTCGCAGCCCTGGTTCATTTTAATCAGAATGAGGAGTACTATGATATTGTGCCGTTAAAAATCCAACTAAATGCATTGATAAAGATTTCAATATTTTATGATATATTAATGTTTTTTGCATTTTTGTACAATTAAGCCAACTTACCATGAAATTTTGCTATTCATCAAGAATTATGATGTTTGAACAATGAGCACATAAAGAAGTAGTGAGGTAGGCCATGGGTAAAACGTCAAGAGTCGGAAAGAGATTTCTAAAAAGGCTGCTTTGAGCTTATAACTCTACTGATTTGAGATTACCAATTGTGATCTTGCACATTGCCAAAGCAGGAGTATCTGCTGTAAACACTAGGTTTAAAATTGCTGTCATGCAGAAAATTTTAGTCTGATTTTAACTAATTTAAAGGGATGCAACGACTATGCCTTTGAAACAAAAGCTACTAGTGCCAAAAGCTTGTTATTTTGGGTTAAACTCATGCAAAAAGCTATCGTATTTATTCAATTATAACGCGCACTCGTGTATAACGCGCACCCTTAAATTTTGAATGAAAATTGGTATAAAATTCTTTTTTTATTTTTTCTCTACTAACTACTGGTAAGCACATAAGGTAACAACTCACAGCATGAACAAAAATTTATTAAAAGCATACAGTAATTCAAAACCCTTCACAATCGGATTCAGTCTCTGATTCATCAAACAACTGTTCGATTTCTGTTTGGGTTATGTCTAAATCAGTGTCCCAATCGGCGGGAACGTCACTTTCAACCTCTTCTTCTGACCCCGATTTTGAATCCCACAACAGGTCGTCTTCTGTACCATCCATTCTATTGCCAATGCCCGTCTTTAAAAAACTTTGCGAGTGCACGCACGTTTCAGATGTTAAAAACCACATATTCAATACCGCATTTCTCAGACCTCGTGTATAACGCGCAGCATTGATTTTTGCCTAAAAATCAGTTCAAAATTTTGCGCGTTATAATCGAATAAATACGGTAATTTTTGCTTTCAACAGATTCAATATAATAGCCTAAGTTTTGAAATGCACTTTTATCGTTAAGTTATGGCAAGTGCTACACGAAATTAAAAGAAACTGTATCTGTTGGATTTATATGTTGATGAAATAAAAGGAGCTAAAGTTCCTTCAAACAAGCAAGCTTTAGGCTATTTTTTGTATCTTCACCGTGAAAAAAATTTTGCCATTAGAAAGGCTGCCAACCTAGCAATCAAGAAAATATTTGTATTTTGGCAAAGGGCTAGCATTCCGGTTAAACAAAAACAAAATGCTATAACTAAATTGGAAAAGTACTTTCAAAAATGGCAAAGTCTCCAAAAACATAAACTGAGAGACTCAGATAATCAAAGACAACAGGTAGAAGCATTTAAGGAATGCTTGGACAACCTTTTCGATGTGGCACATGCACAAGCTTTACACATGATAACTAATGAAGAAGATAAAAAGTTTCTTTTGGCACAACGTGAAAAAGGCCGTCGTTGCTGTATGGCTGAGCTTGACGTCACTACAATACGCAAGGTAAAAAGACATCAAGTAGCACAAGAAAAGAATATAAAGCGACGTCGTAGAGCCGAAAAAGAAGCCAGTAGGTTAAATGCAATTGTGTCTCTGGTGCATAGCTCAGGTTCATCAGCTGAAGACGACTTGACAATTCAAGACAACTATTGTCCGAAAGCTGAATCATCTTGTGCTTTAGCTGAACC
This sequence comes from Trididemnum miniatum, assembly GCA_964006365.1. Lineage (NCBI taxonomy): Eukaryota > Metazoa > Chordata > Ascidiacea > Aplousobranchia > Didemnidae > Trididemnum > Trididemnum miniatum. The sequence goes on from OZ023241.1 coordinate 356,643, forward strand.
ATCTAAGCGAAAGCCCAAAAAGCTCATTACAGCTAATTTAAGTTCTGGTCTTGATCGTACAAATGTCACAGATAAAGCAGCCATGATGATAATCAGTGAAACTGCAAAAAACTTTGGACATGATTTAAACAAGTTTGCTTTGAGTAGGTCAACCATAAGAAGAAGCAAGCGTGACCATAGAAAAAACTTGGCAACAGAAATTCTTAAGACGTTTTCTCCCTAGGTACCTCTGACAATCCACTGGGATGGAAAACTGCTTCCTGATTTGTCAAATAGTAAAATAGTTGATCGCCTTCCAATACTGGTATCGGCACATGGTGAAATGCAGCTTTTGTCTGTGCCGAAGCTCCCATCTGGTACAGGTGAAGCTCAAGCTCATGCAATCTTTCAAGCTTTAAAAGAATGGAACGTCCAAGACAATGTTGAGGCTATGTGCTTTGATACCACAAGTTCCAATACTGGAAGGATAAATAGAGCTTGTGTCATCCTGGAACAACTTCTTGGGCGTGATCTATTATACTTGGCTTGTCGGCATCTCATTCTAGAACTAATGGCTGGAGCTGCATTTAAAGCAGTCATATCTTCATCTTCTGCACCGTAAATCCAGCTTTTAAAACGTTTCAAAGACTATTGGAAATTTATTGACAAAGTAGATTTTAAAGATGGTTCAACAGATAAAGTTGCAGCAAGCGGGATAGAGGACATAAAGGAAGATATGATAGAATTTATCAAGAAGATGTTGTTGACCACAGAAAAACAACCACGAAGTGACTACCGAGAACTTTTGGAAGTAGCTTTATTGTTTCTTGGAGCCTCAACATCTTGCTCAATTCACTTCAAGGCCCCTGGAGCTAACCATCATGCAAGGTGGATGGCTAAAATCATATATTCATTCAAGATATAGATGTTTGAGAACAATTTACTGTAACTGCCAGAGAACAGAAAGGACTCCGTGACCTGTGCATCTTCTTTTCCCGTGTGTACATAAAACCCTGGATTACGGCCCCACTTGCAGTGAAAGCTCCTAACAATGACCTGCATTTTCTCAAAAGCTTGAGCAAATACACCACCATAAACAAAGTGATCTCTTCTGCAACTTGTGAAAAGATGATACGTCATTTGTGGTATCTCTCTGAGGAATTGGTGGGTCTTTCTCTATTTGATGATGATGTCATGCCCAATGTCAAAGAAGAAATTGTGCAAGCTATGTTTGCAATTGAAGAAAAGCAAGTCCCAGCAGTATCATTAGAAAATTTTAGAGATAGATCAATGTCATCATTTGCAACTTCAAACACACCTTTATTGTTCAAGAAATTGAAAATTCCAGATACGTGTCTTCAACTTCTTGCTATTCAATGGGATGAAAATCAGGACTATCAGATCTGCAAAGCATTTTGCAGATCTCTAGCATATGATCACGCCAAAAGAAGTGTTGCTTTGGTGCAAACTTTTTCCGGACACTTAACGAAGGATGAACTGCAGTATCTTTTACAAGTTGTTACTCAACATGGCAAAAACATTCCTTTAGACTCTTAAGCAGACATTCAATATTTTTCAAAAATATTTTACACATGGCGTTTTTAGAGTAACTGGAACACTTTGGCAGGGTAAGACTTTAAACATAAAAAAAAAGTTATTTTTTGAACCACCCTAATGTATACTCAGCAAATGTCTTAATGCAATGTTTGAAAAGAAATTTTAAGCTAGATGTTGATAAATCTGCTAAGTAATAAGATTACTTCATCAAATTAATCAGAAAAAAAAAATTGAATCATGGAGGTGAGGGGTGCAGCTAAGGTTTCCTCTTAATTTTGTAACAAAATTAAAAACAACTCCAATTGCAGTGACTTTTTTCAATTTTGGACAACATTTTTGGGCTCCTCACCCCTTAAAACATATGAATAGACACCTTATTTGGTTAATTTGGTTGAGAAATGATACTTTTGAGCCAATATTTGCAAAATTAATTTGCGCGCAATAGCGCCACTAGTGTCTAAAACGCATATTTTTAACACTCAATATTTCGAAAACTACAAATGATAGCAAAAAAATTCCAATTGATTTGGAAATCATTCAAAAACCGCTGTTAAATATGTAAAATTAAAAAAAATCCAAGAGGTCATGTTGTTCAGCATTTGCTGAAATATAATGGAATGACCCTATTTTAAGATTCCACTGTGACTAGGAACCCAAAGGTAGTGAATTGTCAAATTAGAAACAGTTATATAATGATGTACCATACTGCGTAAAAGCAAAATTTTTGATAGTATGTAGACATTGTAGAGCTTACCAGAAGTTCTGGATTGGATCGCCTGTAAAACGAACAAGAATTCGTTATAATCAAATTATTTAGTGCCATAGACTAACTGTTGTTGTCTTTTCAGCGGTCTAGACTATACTGCCCATTAACAGTTTGTGTAGCAATTTGCTGTCGCTATATCGGCCTATGAGAGTTGCCTTTCCCTAGAGTTAAGTTTGGTAATCAAAGTTTTTATTGCAATGAATAGTTTCAATGCAGGTATGTCTATAATTACAGTATGTTGAAGTTTGCTGTGCATATCACTGTGATAAGCTGTAAACAACTGTGCTTTGCTAAACTATTCTGTGGTGGGACGTACATTCTGTACAGTGTATTATCAGGTTACGGGTATACCTATGTCATTTTAATGTTTTGATTTTTTTCTGATGGTTACTGTAGCTGTTAAACTTGCTAATAATGAGGTGTTACTGTACCGGTATTATTCTTTGCTGCAATGGTTGTAATACAGTAGAATTCATCCATAACGGCTTTGGCTGTTATGTCAATTCGCTTACAACGTCACATTTTGCTTGGTCCCAGCAAAATTCCTATCTTTTGTGTACATTTCAGTTTGTCTACAACGACATGTCTTATGTCAATTCGAAAATAACGACACTCTTTTTTGATTGGCCAGACTATTTTATTCACTTTTGACGGCATTGGACCCCTATCTTGCACAAATGAACAAGCGCTTTCAGTGCGTTAGATGCCTATTGGCGTTGCGACATTTGCAACTTTGAATTACACAGTTTTCCTTGTGTTTTGCAACCTGATTTCGATACTGCAAAGTTATCACATATTATCGCTAAGTTTCACGTTCAGACAAAACAGTTAGTTTTTTGTTGACAAAATGGCTCTCCGGTACTTTTGGGGCAATCGTAAAATGAGATAGATAAAACTCTTTATAATTGCTTATGTGTTTGAAATAGCGATTCAGATGGAAGAACTAACAGAATTAGCAGTAGCGAGCAGATCACAAGCGTGCAATAACGATTGGAAATTGCAGTGTTAGTTGCGGCTTTGTGCCTGGATAACACAGAAGAAACATCGCAGCAATGGCGAGCCGTTGGCAACACTGTGTCTGATTTGATTGGCCTGGGAATCAAACCCTAGACCTACCGCAACGATAGCAACGTCATTACCACTACGCCAACGGGCCGGTTACCTCGCAGGATTACAAAGTAAAGCAGTTTTGGGGCGATTTGGGGGAATTTGACTATTAACGTCAATTTGCCTATAACGGCAGTTTTTTAAAATTCCCAAGAGGTGCCGTTGTAGACAGATACTACTGTAATATTAACCTAAGGAAGTGTCTATTTAGTCGTTAATTTGTTAATGGCAAAATGCTGATAGGCTAATTTTCTCCAAACCGGGCGTATGTATTAGAGATGGCGCGAACGACACAAACCCTGTTCGCAAATTGCATCGTGTTTGCAAAATGTTATGCAAAAGTGATAATGGTGCCTGCGCTGTATGGCCAATATATGAAGATCTGTAATGTACCATAGCTTAGACAGTAGACATGAGTAAAAAGCAACTAATTTTCAACAAGTGGACCAACGTAGAAAATGCAGAAAAATTACAAGTTTTAAACTTCGCCATTGCTTACTACAGTAGGAAGCACTCTAAATTAGATTAATCACATGTATCAGGAGCTAGTTATCAAAGAAACATTTGTGAGACCTGATAAGGAGCTTTCACACTTTCTGGATGCCATCCACCATTTCCTTCTACGCATTAAACTAAGCATCACCACTGTTCCCTCCAAGTTTTACCCACTGCAACTTTGCCCAAATATATATTTCAATAAAAAATTTGCCTCTGGGTTTATAGAAAATTGATTCAATTTTTGCCTCAAAATTGAGTTTCCAGAGTATGAAAAATTTGTTTTGCACCAAAATATTGATCACTTTGATTAAAATTTGGCCAAAACCAATATTGCAATTGGCAAACTCGAAAAAAATTGGAAAGTTTTGCTCAAAATTTCTCACTTTCCTCAAATTTCGCACCTTAGAGGAAACAGTGCTCATCACTTTTTATGCCATGCGATTCACTTCAACAGAACAAAAAAAATTGTGTATTTGCTACCAAGTAACCTTATCTTGGGTACTAAAGCACTTGCAGTTAGCTAGTGGGGTTTTGCAAAAAAAGTAAAGAGTACTAACCACAACATGTCAGATCATGTGATGAATGTCTCTAAATAGAAAGACAATCTTCTAATTGTAGGATTGTTTTTGACTTAATACCCTGCCCTCCACTGCTTACCATATTAAGTCCCACACCACTTATCTGATGTTTTTTAGCAGTTACCAAGGAAAGTGCTTTTGTACTAACAGTCCATCTTCTTTGACTAGAAGCTGCGTTTTTCATTTAAACACTAAGCATTTATTCACTCCAGTATTTCAAAAATGGAACTAAATGGTATATAGCTTAATCTCACACCTGATTCGTGAAAAACACATAACGAAGTATTGCCGAAATAAAACACCACAGACCATGAGACACTTTGACTTACTTCATATCTGCTGCTGCTCTTCTAGTATGCTGAGTCGCTGACCATTTGGACATAACATTAGCAATTACTAGGGTGCGGTGAAAAGATAAAATTTTTGAATTTTGAAAAGTGGTATTTATATTTGTTCGCAAATATGGAGCAAATAACATTGGAACTAATTTTAGGTTGGTGCACCCTCTAGTGGCCATGCACATCTGCCAAACGATAAAAAATTTCCAATTTGGCTATATCTTGAAAACTAGTTGAGCTAGAAAGCTGGTTTTGGGCTCAAAAGATGCAGAACTAGCACTGTCCTATCTGCTCTAAGAGGAACTTTCTTTCTAAACTGACCAGAAAAAAAATTGTGGGCAAAAAACAGCTTTTTTAATAAAACTTATGCATTTACGCATATGCAGTACCGGTAGTCCATCTTTGCAGTTGGTAAGACTTCCAAGAGTTAAAATAATTACCAAGTTAGTTTTAGTTGGTCTAATTTATTGCCTGGTGTTAGTAATATTTGCGTGCAGCTCTGCATATGCAGAATGTGGATGTTGCATTTGACAAATATTATCCATGCAATAGAAGTACCGAAATAAAAGTAGACATATATAAGCACATAACAGTGCTGTGCTTGAATGTTATATTATAGGTGAAAATTATCATGGGTAGATGTTTTGTTTAAGCTAGAGCATTGATTATGGCCTATTAACAAGTTGACATATCAGGATCAAATTTTATCGGGATGCTTTTCCAATGATTATATTATCCAAAGCATTATTAAGTGCATTTAATAAGGGCAAATATACAGCTTTTTTGGACGATGAATTCCAGTCATTCGCAACCCTAACTGTAAAAAAGTTCTCCCTCACTTTTGACTTTGGTGCACACTTGTATTTGAATTTGTGTCCTCTTGTTAGGTAATGGGTATCAATCACAAGTTCAATGAGATTGGACCCATCAACATTAGAGCGGTCATTCAAATATTTGTAGACTTAGATCAAATTACCACGGCATCTGTGATATGAGATTGTGGGCAGGTCTAAAGCTTGCGAATGGTCAGTGAATGATAAGTTGTTCATTCCTGGAAGCATTTTAGTGGCACGCCTTTGTACCCCATCCAGCTTTTTAAAATCACCTGGGGTAGCTGGGATACCACACACTGTTATTATATTCTAATTTAGAATAGCTTTGAAAAAAGCTGTTTTTGCGTTAGGCTTCAAGAAACCCTCTGTCATAACTCTTAGAGTAGCTTTGAGGAAAGCTGTTTGTCTCGGTGACTCTTTTGAGTAGCTTTGAAAAAAGCTGTTTGTTCCAGAAGCTTTTCGTGACGCTCTAGCCAGTGGGTAGTCGCGTCAAAGTGAGAACAGAAAGCAAGGTCTGGCGATTCATAAATATCAGTTTGGACGGCAGCAAAGCGGTGCCTGCAAGTCGGAACGATGTTCTACCTGCCATTCAAAAGAGTTCTGTCATCTATGAGTATTAAGTGCCACTGTGACAGTCGGTATGTAGGTAGAACAGCTCAACCACTTCAAGACCGCATCACGCAGCATGTTCCGAAATGGCTACGACAGCACACGACTTCTCAGCGAGTGCAACCTAACTGAGCATGCAAGCGAAAGCAACCCTCCAGAATGTGACTCGGCAATTGGACAACACTTATTAGAAAACGACCAAAGATGGTCATTATATCAACTGAGCTCCTGCTGCTCAACGACGTCGCCGATTCGTCCGACTTATAGTATTGAATTCCATTTTTTAATGACGCAATGCATTTGAAAGTTTCCTGTGTGTCATATGATCTGATGCAACAGTTTCATGGCTCGCTAGTTAGACGATAGTGTGGACAAAAACCATCAATCAAAGTATTAATTTGGCTTAGTGCTACTATCCGGTATCCAGTCAGATAGTGACGTAGCAGGTATCCGGCCAGATACCGGGCATTTGGTAAGTTAGATTTGCCGCATATGCGGTGTTTGGCTATCTGCCACATCCCTACTGATTTAGCCATGACTTTAGTAAAGTACTAGCTCAGGGCAGATAGAACAGATGGAGGGTATTGAAAAATTCTTCTGATGTAAAATATCCTGAGATAACTTTGTCCTTGGGTGTTGGAATCCTCCAAAGTTCAGACACCTATTGGGACACAAGTCTAGCTGACTTCCAGTTCTTCATCTTGTAAGTCCCATTTTTCTCCAACTTTGATGCAATAAAGTTGGCGGAAATTGGACAAGTTCGTTGAGGGTGTCCCTGCTTGCCAGTACGGTTGTTTAAAGTGCTCCATGCTAACCGACTAGAGTGTGTCAAGTCGATGGAGTTGGCAACCTCTGACCTTTTTTGCTTTTCGTCACGCAGAGCAGGAGCAGCAGTATTAGTAGCTTGGCCCTGAGGTGCATCAAGAAACACCTGGTAGAGGTGTTCATGCTCTGTATCCCAACACGGTTTGTAGTTCTTTCTACGACCGCATAGAATTGATTGTTTTGCTGCAGTGATGATAGTGTTGTAAAAGTCATGGTGAGCCTCATCAGTACAGCTAGAATCAGGAAATGGAAGGTCCTGAGAGAGCTTATTTGTGATGAGGCTATAGAGCTTTTAGTTGCCTTTTCGAAAGTTTTATCTCTTATATGGCTCACATGGGATTGTGGCCAAAGTTTTTGGGGCCGTGATCAGCTAAGGTCGGTGTTGAGACCTGGCAAACTTATCTAGGATACATCTGTGAAGATGCAAGCTATTGTTCCCACTGCTTGTAAAGGCAAGATCTGGGTTGGCCCCAGTGCTCTCAACGACCAGAGAAAAAGCTGGGGGCATCCTTCGGATTGTATAATAGCGCAAAGCTGCTCTAGGCCGCCCAGTCCACCAGGCATTCTTCATATGGTCTGTTTAATTTGTAGCCTCATTTCGTATGCTGGCAGTTTAGATCACCAGCATGGAGACATGGGTGTTGGAATACTGGAATGGATGTTGGCGTCAACTGAGTAAATGGTATTTTATACACATTGACAATCTTAATGCCATTGACATCCACACAGAGCCACTCAATTGCCAATCCAGTTGGGATAGGTCGACAAGAGTCCAGCTGAGCTTATCATTGACAAACGTAGCTAGGCCATGCTTCTTGCTGGGGAAGCACGTGCGGCTAGTGAGCAGTTGGGAACACCAGCCGGTCTGCACTAGTGCAATGGGTCTCCTGAAAGAGTATAACAAAAGCTTTGTATCTTGTGGCTAACTGGCCAAATATGCTCATTTTGTTAGCAGAAAGGCCCTCGATGTTAAGTTTGAGAACCTTTGGCCAAGTTGGTCCTAAGTCTTTGGGCTTGCTTTTTTGCTTCCGGGGCCGAGAAACCATCCTTTTACCACCGCAAAAGTTTGCAGTCTTGTGATGATTACTTTCACCAATGGGGGGTTAATAAGCAATTTGATTTACAATTTCTGTACAGTTGGCAAGATCAAGATTAAGGATATTTTCTGCACCCACTCTCTTTGCTCTAGTGGGTTCACTTACCAGCTCCACAAGCGATGCATTGCTACAAGGCTGCTCAAAACCAGATGAAGGATACTTGCAGACATCATGCTTTGCTTTAACTTCCAGTTAATTTCAGCGTAGTTCCAGTCACTGACGAATATAATATCGTCATTAAATTTATGCAAATTATCAATCATTTCATTCAGATTTTCATTGTGGAATAAACTTGAACTGGGACTTCGATGAATAACACCAACTATTAAGGATTTTGTTGTGGTTTTTGAAATTTCAACAAACATGATGTTTGTCAAATTTTGAGGTAGATGGTTATTGGTGCTAAGATGAGTATTCACTGAATTGTGAACATAGATGCGCACACCACGATCAAGTTCAAAAAACAGTTGAAAATTTTCTATGCATACCGGTAGTTCCTTGGCAGTTAACTGATAGTTTTAAGGATGAATTTCAACCACTGCCACAATTTTTGCTTTTGTTTCAAGAATTTTAGCTTGTAGTTCATGCATTTTGTTGGTTATTGTGTCAGTGTTTGTGCATAACAACACACAAAAATAAATAAAAAAAATACAAAGTTAAAGAATTGTAGTTCATACATTTTGTTAGTTAATTGTGTCAGTGTTTGTGCATAACAACACACATTCTTTAACTTTGTATTTTTTTTATTTATTTTTGTATTTAGTTGCATATTTATTCTCCTATCGCGAGAAAGCGATCAATGCGCTACACAAGCTCGCTAAGGAGTTTTCGGCCACCTGTCTACCACATGTATTACACTCACTGTGCCGAGTACTGCGCACCAGTCTGGTGCTGCAGCGTGCACATACGACTTATCGACATTGTATTAAATGACGCCTTGCACATTGTCACTGGGTGCCTGCATCCCACTCCATCGGTCTACCTTCCGGTTCTTTCAGGCATCCAGCCAGCTGAGCTTCGCTGCCAAGGAGCGACACTCTACCTAGCCAACCGCAGCTCCCTGGACCCTGACCACATTTTTCATGGCCAGTTTCATGAGTCACAGGACGCATGTAGGGAGAGATTGAAATCTAGACGCTCATTTGTACCTGCTGCTCGGAAATTACTAGACAGTCTTTCTGAGATGGACATTCGTGCAGCCCAGTGGACGAACACGAAATGGGACATGGAGTACTCTGCTAACTCATTGTCACTCCACGCTTTCATTCCCAAGGCTAGCTCCAGACCCTTGGGTATGGGTCTGCCAAGGGCAGCCTGGGTCAAGCTCAACCGTCTGCGTTCTGGTGTTGGACGTTTCTGTTCGTCCATGTACAAATGGGGTCTCGCTCCTCTAGCGAATTGTGAGTGTGGTGCCAGTGAATAAACCACAGATCACATCATCTCACAGTGTCCCATACATCAGGCACCCCGAGGTATGTTTGGTCTAATGGTTTTGGATGACGAAACAAGATGCTGGCTGAAGTCCCTTACAGTCAGCATCTGACCCAAGCAGTTTGGTGGCCAGGGTGGTAAAAGGATAAACCCTCGGCCTTGGTCCTTCCATCTGTCTTGGAAGAGATGCTCTGCCACACGACGACGACGATGATTACACTCACTCTTCATGTATTACCGTCAATGGTGTTTGTAGCCTAATGCTTTCGTAATTGTTTTCGTAATGCTTTCGTAATTGTACACGCTTTTCATTAGAGCATGACAAACCTCAAAAACGCTTTAAGCATGCACGTTCTTTGTTTTTACGCACCAACGCATCTTTCATATAAAATAGAAAAAATCTTCATGTAAAAATTAAGGTACGACTTTTGTATTCGTTGTATGAGACAACCCCAATTTTTAAGGGTGGGTTTTGCACTTTAAAGGTTGTATATGCCGAATTAATACCGTAAATAAATTTGAAATTCAACCTCGGCTCTGGCCAATTTGTATGACCCCCTCGGCCGGGGTCCCGGTCGATCTCTAATTCATTCCATTAGGGTTTTGTTTCATGAAAGTTGCGAGGGCAACTGCTTTGCTGGTCAGTTCATATCCTTTTTGGAACATAATTTTTTACAGGCTTCCTAATAGTCCCTTTAAGATGGGCCAAGGTGCAGTCCATGTCAAAACATTTGCGGTTCTTGAAAAAATTTTTACTCAAAGCTGGATGGAGTAATTGATATTTGCGAAAACCACCACCACAGCCATTTCTACAGCACATCATGCACTTTTCAGGATGTCTTGAGCTACAATTCTCACCTTTGTTACATTTCCTAATTCTATGATAACGGCATATTGGTATAGTTGTAGGGTGGTCTTCTCTGACTTTGTTGTGGGTTGTTTGAGCATTTCTTCTGGCATAGCTTCCTGCGTTGTTTTCATTTCTTTTAACTTTTGATGGCCCGACTGCTTCAACATCATTCGGTTCTAGTAGGTGCTCTTCTTATTTTGGGGTTATAGCAGGTGAAGTACAGACAGTACTGTTATTTGTTCGTGTACCAGGAGTACAAGTTGGATTAAGCGGAGCATTTATATTTTGTACCAATGTTTGAATGCACCTCAAACATTTCATGCGAAACCATTTTAAGCTATCACATTCACTGCCATTAATCAAAGCTGCATACACAGTTTCAGTCATTCTATTAATGCATGAAATATGGAACCAGTTTGAGCATCAGCCGCAAGAGATTGCCTTGTCAGCAGAAGTAACCACATTTTTACATTTGTCACAAGGTGAATCATTGTTGCCTTGCCTACCACCATGAGTCCCATAAAATCCTTGTTCATCTAAACGGTCTTTTTTCGGCAGTTCCTAATTTTGCGAAAAAGTATCTTATTCAAATAGAATTAAACACTAAACACACTTATTGAAGTCACCTGCTGGGCCTAGCCCTTTAACCCATATACAAATAGAATGATTAGGCTACTGTAAATTTTTTACACGTGTGTCTTTAATGATTACTTTTTACTGCTGCAGTAGCAACAACACTTTTTATCTGCTATTACTATGCTGTACAAAGGATGGCAATCATCATGCACAAACTACGGCCTTCCAATAATAGGGTTTATTTTGCGAATTTAAGCACCGGCACAAGTTATTAGGCAATGAGTACGTAGAATGGTGCAAGCAATGACTGTTGTTTCAGGTCATGCTGTTGGGGCGTCATCCAACACAAGTGACCCTAAAACTGCGCACATGCGAGTGTTTGTCGGCAACTTGAATACAAACAATATTACGAAACCAACAATGCAGAACATTTTTGGGAAATATGGAAGCATCACAGGTAAAAGCAAATATCGTCGATTGCACTTCTTCATTATAATTGATTACAATTTTTATGATAAAAATAGTTTTGATAAAAAAATTGTTCGTCCCAAAAAATGCGTCACAAAAAGCTTCTGGGAGAAACAGCTTCAATGCTACACAAAAGAATTATGACAGAGCGTTTCTTGAAGCCTAATGCAAAAACAGCTTTTTTCAAAGCTATTCGCTAGTTATGTACCGCCAATCAATTATTTAAAGGATAATGTTACTCAAAATTTTCTATTTTTTTTGTATTTAGTTGCATATTTATTTTCCTACGATATGAAAGCGATCAATGCGCTGTACGAACTCGCTTAGGAGTTGCCAGCCATCTGTCTATCACACCAAGATGAGGGAATCCCGCTAAGTGCCTTTCCCCACAGCACAACGAGTAAACTTGCCGGCTTGTTCTTCACTGTCCCTTTAGTGCTAATTGTCAAGCAGTGAAGCTATTAATACCAAAAGTGAAGTCATTGGTTTGACTTGACTCGTAATCAAACCCACGTCTACAGCTCCCGAAGTAAACGCTCTTACCGTGTGGCCATCTGAGCTTTCCATGGATATGCTTTTATTTCTAATTGATTCCTCTTTTGTAAAGAAATTGTATGAAGAAATACATATCGTAAGAAGCATTGTAAGAGCAAGCCGACAAGTGTACTTCTTACGCCATTGAAAAATGCATTTAACGGGGTTCCTGCACTTTGGCGTGGTAGACAAATCGCCGGCAACTTATTTGGTCTTTGGTCTTTTTCTCGTGATACAAAGATGAATGTGCGACCAAATACAATGTATACAGCATCCAAGGTCTTCTGTGAATTTGGCTAGAAATTGCATCTCTTGGTCCAGGATAACTGTTCATGTTGGAGTTGTAAGCAACAAATAGTTTTTTAGCTGTTTCTGATTCAACACTTTTTCTGCCATCCCAATATTAAGTTTTTTCTTTTCGTTCATAGAAACATAAACATTGCTAATTTTTAGCGATTTCAATTCATCGAGGATTTGCCTTCATCCAATACAACAATCCTTATGCAGCTCGCAACGCTGTGCAGGGAGAACATGGGAGTGTGATCGCTGGACAAACAATCGGTACGCTGTGCTTTATTTGAAAGAGTAAATGTAGGTAAAGCAAGATCGCAGGGTTAAGCTTGATTTTCGTTAAAGAAGTGATTGATTATTTCAACTATGGCTTTGATTTGCTTGTTTGCGACTACGTTTATGACCAAACAATTTAATGGGGGTTATTTTATTCAGGAAAGTTAAATGATAATATTCAGAGCAAATTCCACAAAAATTTTCAAATTATGAGATAGAAAATAATTTGAGCTAGGAACTCTGCTTTGTGTCTCTTCAATTAAAAGATATGTATTGACGACATAAAGTACTTTTGAATTGATGATGAGCAAAATTTAACAATCACTAGTACACAATCATCAAAGTTATCAGTTTATAAGTAGTATATTTTTAACTTAATGTCCCTGATGTTTTTTTTTTAACCCATTCAGAAATTTGCATCTCCATCAATTGCTGGCTAGCTGTTTTCTTATTTGATGGTACAGGAGTATTTGGCAATTTTTCCAACGCAGCCTTGGATCTTTTTCATAGCATGGCACTTTTTCATTATTTTAAAGCTCTGTTTTTGAATTTTTAACTGTCACCTGAATTATTTTTGATTCTTGTTTTGTTAACTTTATTGTGTTTTTTGCCAGTATTGCGAAATATTTTCGACATTAAATTTTTATAGAGGAATCTTTTTGCACTGTCATAACTAGCTACCTTATTGAGTAGCAGTCATAGTGCTTCGAAGGAAGCACACGAGCGGTGGCATCAAATGTTTCTCACAAATATCGTAAATCAAATTTTAGTATTACACAGCTCTGATGGTGGGGTGATAAAAGCGTCCACCTCTGGAACTGTAGGCTCTAATTTGATTTCGAGTCGGTTAAACCACTGACTTTAAGATTGGTGTTCACAGCTTTCTTGCTTGACGCTCGTATAAAAGAACACTGTGGAAAACAAGCCGGCAAGTTTACTTGTTGTGACTCTTACCGGGATTCCCCCATCTTGGTGCGGTAGACAGATGGCTGGCAACTTCTATGCGAGCTCGTTATAGCACTTTCTTACAATAGTAGGATAAATATAATTAGACCCATAACTACAATAAATACTTGGGGCTGAACAGAAAGTGTTTTGGATCTTCATGGTTTTGTTATGGGGGTGGCCATTTCCAAATTTCGATTTCTAACGACCTGGTCCTTGTAAGGGTTTTTCTGTTGCGTATTAAATGAAAATTATGCGCAGCAAACCAAAGTTTCTTGGTGTAAAATCTTCATATGACGTTTATAAAATAAAATTAGTCTCTGGAACTGTCATGTTTTTTTGTTGTTTTTTTTGAATAATTTCCTGCTGTTTTAATCTGATTAAAAAGGTTGGTTTGCTGTTTCGTGCCACAACAAAATTTCGCTTAACGTAGCTCTCATTGTTTTTGTTCAGTTAGCAAAATTGCCACGACAGAATATCTATTTTGAATTTGTTAGCGAATTCGAATTCCGTGAAATAGTGATCCCTTGTCTTGATTCTTGAAGTTTTAGGGTTAAATTAAGAAGCAAGTATTTGCTTGGGTGCGAGGATGTTATGTTAGCTCTACTTGGTTAAATTCGTCGTTTAGTGTTCTGGGGTCAAGCTAATCTAAGACAGATGCGTGACGTGGCCATGATAAATGCTTGTGTGCTTTACGATGTTTATTTTGAGCAGGTTGCACAGAGACAAGGGTTTTGGATTTTTGATATTTTTCAGACATAAATATTTCTTCTGAGCCCAAACCTAATCAAAAACCAGCCACTCAGCCAAGTGCTGCCAGCAATGCTTTGTAAGTTACAAAAACTTTTTTGTCATTTTTTTGCAAATCAAGTATTCTGGCATCCTGTGAGAGTGCTTCAGCTGATTTTATTATGACATCACAACCACAATGCTGAAAGTTTTTTTGGGATGCAGCTTCGACTTTGTGCGCTAGCTATTTTATTGCATAACAATTTTTTGATGCTGATTACAGCTGCTATCGAAGTTGATCGAACTCTGTGCACCAGCACACAAGTTGATCAAACACTGTGCATCAGCACACAAGTTGATCAAACACTGTGCACCAGTACACAAGTTGATCAAACACTGTGCATCAGCACACAAGTTGATCAAACACTTTGCATCAGCACACAAGTTGATCAAACACTTTGCATCAGCACACAAGTTGATCAAACACTGTGCATCAGCACACAAGCACCTTAATATTTTTTGAATTTTCTAATTAATTTATGTAGCATCGTTTAGAGTTTTTAAACGCTTTATTAAACAGCTCAGGTTCGACGGTACAGCTCTGCGTCTTGGCTGTTGTGCTCGAAAACAATTTGTCAGTATCTGATATCTTCGTGAAATTTCAGCTTCGTAAGGATCTCAACCCCGTAGCTGTATGTTAATTGAATCTGAAAAAATATATTTTCCTTTGCATAATATTTGGGAGAGCTTCGCCGTTTCCACGCAGCTTCGAGTCGCGATAAGCGAGCACAGACCCGAGCAGCTGTGATTCAAATTTACTATTTTCCTGAAATTTTGCTCGGCTAACCCAACAGACATGTTGAGGCCTGGACCATCACCGATGTAATCTCTGCGTTCATGCTCTCCGCCCATGCGGCTAGACAAGTGCGATTCATCCCTGACCTTCATGGTAGAAAACAGGTCGTGGGACAGAGCGCTGTGGCTCTGCTAGCTTAGCTTTTGTAATGCAGTCTACGGCACTCTCACAGAAATTGTCGATCACGTGACTTGTACGGAACTCTCACAGGTTTTGTCGGTTTTTTCAAACCAATTTTTTTGGTTTCGGGAAATCCTCTTCATGTTGCATGAGAAATTTTTTATCAGTATGTTGCCGTTCTGTAGTGATCGGTACGACTTTTTTGTCTACTAGACAAATTGTTTTGACAGATAAAGCTTGTCATTTTGCTTTTCAATTTGATCAGGTTTGCGAGTTGCTTAATAATTTTTTCTACATTACAGTGGTGGAGGACCGAACCTACAAACTACAAACTTTGAGGGAGGGTGAGTAATTTAACATGACTTTTTGAACACAGGCGACTGGTGAACATACTTATGCTCCTGAAATGGGCCTCGTTACTTCTTACGCTTTAGTGTAATAGTGCGAGTATAATGAAACTTCGGCCTACACCATCTTGCTGTAAATTATTCGTGACTGCTCATTCACCAGCTTATGATTTAGGTGGAAGCCTCCCGCTAAGCGAGGCCGAGGAGTCCGTGGGGGCGTGCGGGGGACAGTGGGTGGGATTGTTCGTGGGGCAAGGGGTAGAGGAGCAGCGCGAGGACGTGGGGTGGCACCTAACAAGGTACAGAGCGGAAGAGTAGAAAAGCCCTCTGTGGCCAAGAAGAAGCCGATGCTACCACCGCTGGTGAGTTCTTGGAGGCGTGCGTTGTTTTTTTGTAGATTTTTTTGTTACTTCAAGCTATTTAATTGTTATTGATGATGTAGCAATGCTTTTAATCTAAAGTGTGTGAAGCCATAGATTGCATCAGCCTATGTTGACCTTGTCAGTCCAGTTTGAGTTTCTCATCCTCGGTTGAGCATTAGAGTGTTGCAAACGCCCCCCAAAAATGAAAAACTGTGCTAATCACAAATTACTTTTGATATATGGTGACCAGTCCAGAAAAAACTCCAGATATGAAGTTTTACAAAAATTGATCATTGTTTAGGTGTTCTGCTTTTCATTTCCATGACAACAGGCCTATCGATACAGTGAATTTTTCTATCGCCTTAACCACTTATGGTAGAAAGTTAATTAATGGCTCAAATGATTCAAAAATATCAAGTTTGTATCTAACTTACAAAGGAACTATATGGCTATTGCGCTTAATTTTTGAGTTATTGCGTTAATTATGATTCAAAGTCAGGTTTTTGGGGGATACAATGTTATTGCTTCATCTATCTAAGCTACCTCATAGTTAGGGTCCGCTAAACTCAATAAAGTCAAAAATTTTTCAGGACCTTGTTACATGATCAAATGTGTACTAACGTTCGTTTCAGGTTTTGGTATATTTTGTAAGTCAAAAATAAAGTCAAAACTTTGTATAAAGTCAAAATTTGTCAAAATTGTCTTTATCAAAAATTTCCATACAAAAACGAACAAATTTATATTTTTTTAAATATTTTTTTGAATTTTTGCGCTGCTATTAAAATTTTATGCGCTGTTTTATTTGATTTTAAACTTTTGAAATAGTTGCAATATTTGCACTATCGTCACAATGATGCGTGCGGTATCGTCACAATATTGAGAAGGAAATAGCACTTATTATGCATGAAAACGTCATTGTTGATGCATAAATACATAATTGTTAGACAATTAATCTAATCCTCTATAACCAAAGTCTCGTCAGCCTTGCTACGCACAGCCAATCCAGGCTAAACTCATTCCAGACTGTAAAGACTCTGTTTTTGCATTGCTTTACCTGTACATCTCGACTTCATCTCTTTTCTAGGTTGTGCCCTATTTTTGGCAGGCGACTGGCCCCAAACAACGATACCCAATGAAAGAACCTATAACCACTAACCCACAAACAAGTTACCGTTAGCCTAACTAGCCCACATCACTAGAAGCCCCCATGGTAACCCACTCATTTGCAGCTGCAGACGCGTTTCGACCTTATTATGGTCTCATCAGTGCAGCATAGCAACCTCCCACCTTCCTAAAAAAAAAAAAAAAAAAAAAAAATTTTAACCTTCAAAAGAACTACACACTCCAAATCTAAGCCTCTCATCGTTCTGCTCAAGGTAGAACATTTGAAATAAAACCTTCAAGAAAATAATACAGGCTGGATTATGATGTCACAGATTCACTGTAAACAATCGATAAGAATAGAAAAGTCCGGTTGGTTTAAACATTATTTTCCCGGTAATCTGAGAAGGAATATTTTGTTTCAGGTTTGTAACTATACCAGTTACCAAAACCTACAAAAAACCTCTCTGCCCAACCCGTTCGCCCGTGAAAAAGCGGGGGACAAGGCAGGCACTGTGTCTGCGCATGCAGCCCAGAAAACACAGTGAACGTCAGCGCTTATCGGTGGTTTAAACATCAATATCCCGGTACGTTTGTCGAACTGCATGTACAGTTACAGGATCCAGCAAGATGATACAAAGAAGGATATGTAAGTCAAATAGAATTCATCTTTCCTACACTTCTCCGATAGGCACCCCCAAAGTCAGGCAACAACAAAGCCCAATGTGTCAGGGTAAGAATAGGTCCAACAATAAGAGTACAGTCTTTTAATGGAATGGAAAATGGTACTCCCCCATACAGGTGGGAATTGAACCATCCATTTCTGTCATCAATTACGAGTTAGATGAGAAATTTGCAAGGGACAAATTAATGTTTCGACTATAACCAAAGTCTCGTCAGCCTTGCTATGCACAGCCAATCCAGGCTAAACTCATTCCAGACTGTAAAGACTCTGTTTTTGCATTGCTTTACCTGTACATCTCGACTTCATCTCTTTTCTAGGTTGTGCCCTATTTTTGGCAGGCGACTGGCCCCAAACAACGATACCCAATGAAAGAACCTATAACCACTAACCCACAAACAAGTTACCGTTAGCCTAACTAGCCCACATCACTAGAAGCCCCCATGGTAACCCACTCATTTGCAGCTGCAGACGCGTTTCGACCTTATTATGGTCTCATCAGTGCAGCATAGCAACCTCCCACCTTCCTAAAAAAAAAAAAAAAAAAAAAAAATTTTAACCTTCAAAAGAACTACACACTCCAAATCTAAGCCTCTCATCGTTCTGCTCAAGGTAGAACATTTGAAATAAAACCTTCAAGAAAATAATACAGGCTGGATTATGATGTCACAGATTCACTGTAAACAATCGATAAGAATAGAAAAGTCCGGTTGGTTTAAACATTATTTTCCCGGTAATCTGAGAAGGAATATTTTGTTTCAGGTTTGTAACTATACCAGTTACCAAAACCTACAAAAAACCTCTCTGCCCAACCCGTTCGCCCGTGAAAAACCCGTTTTTTTTTTTTAGTGTTTTTTTTTTTTAGAAAAGCCCGTGAAAAACCCGTTTTTTTTTTTTAGGAAGGTGGGAGGTTGCTATGCTGCACTGATGAGACCATAATAAGGTCGAAACGCGTCTGCAGCTGCAAATGAGTGGGTTACCATGGGGGCTTCTAGTGATGTGGGCTAGTTAGGCTAACGGTAACTTGTTTGTGGGTTAGTGGTTATAGGTTCTTTCATTGGGTATCGTTGTTTGGGGCCAGTCGCCTGCCAAAAATAGGGCACAACCTAGAAAAGAGATGAAGTCGAGATGTACAGGTAAAGCAATGCAAAAACAGAGTCTTTACAGTCTGGAATGAGTTTAGCCTGGATTGGCTGTGCGTAGCAAGGCTGACGAGACTTTGGTTATAGTCGAAACATTAATTTGTCCCTTGCAAATTTCTAATCTAATCCTATAAAACCCTTGCGCTCTTTACACGTGGTCTTTTAAGTTGTAGCTTGCAAAGCAAAGAATGCCAAAACAAGCCAAATCTGCTATAGCGAAAGTTAGGTAATCTTTCCAGGAATATCCGGATGAGTTTTCGGCAACTCCTGCCGGCGACTTGCGATGCAACCTTTGCGACGTGTTAGTCAAATGCGACAAAAAGTTTTTTGTGGAAAGCCACCAAAAAAGTAAGCAACACCAAGGAGAATTGGAGACGAAGAGCAAATCTCAAAGTAAGCAATCCTTTTTACATTTCGATCAAGTAATTTCAAGGAACAGGTTGTTTCTTCATTCTTAGCTGCAGATATCCCACTTCATAAACCGAACCATTCTTCTTTAAAGTCTATGTTTGCTAGAATGGGAAATGTATTGCCTTCGGAGACTGCAGCCCGGGCATGTGTTGCTAAATTGGCATCCCAAAAAGAGGGACAAATTCAAGAATTACTTCGTGACAAAAAAATTTTTTTGATTGTGGATGAAGCAGAGGTTGCTAAACAAAAGTATATTAGTGTGCTTATGGGCAGCTTAGATGCTCCAAATCAGACATTCCTCGTTAATTGCCATCCACTTGACAGCGGTCGCAATGTTAATAGCTGTATTATTCTGCACACTGTGGATGACATATTGCGACAGCTTGAAATAAAACGTGAGAATTTTTCATTGTTCTTGACTGATACTGCTCGGTACATGTCTTCGGCTGGAAAGACATTAAAGGAATTATACCCTTTGATGCATGTCACCTGTGTTGCGCACTTACTACATAACTGCGCTATGCGTGCGCGTTCTCATTTTAAAAATATTGATGAAGTAATAGCAACGATCTAGGCAGCAACAATCAAAAACAAAGATTGGAAGAAAGATTTTCATGATGCTGGTCTGCCATCTCCTCCTGACCCTGTAATTACAAGATGGGCAACTTCGCTTAGAGCTGCCTTATATTATAGTGAGAACCTTCCAGCTGTTCGTACCATTGTCAACAATTGGACTAGTGCAGGCCTCTTAGTCAGCATAGCAAAAGACGCTATCAATGTGGAAGGTTTGGTGTCGGACTTGGTTAAAATAAATCAATAGCGGACTCTAGCAGCCAACGTAGAGTTCTTAGAAGGAAGTGCCTGCACAATAACCAAAGCATACGGACTGCTGAAGAATATGCAATTCGATGATGATCGTTGCGTAATTAAAGACTACATTAACAAACGACTATCCAACTCTGATTTAGAAACAATAATAAACTGTACCAACTTGACCATTGACCCAACAAGCTACGCACTACTGCAAAAAGCCCAGCCATCCTCTGCTGCTGTTGAGAGGTCGTTTTCTATGCTCAATAAATTACTGAGAAAAGACTGAAATTTTGATGTTACGAACGTAAAAAAATATATGATGCTGTATTACAATAAAACGTCCGTGTAATTATACTGCGTGGCTTTCGTTAAAAAAATCATAGACATACTGTTAGTGTACAGAACAGTTGCGATAGCAACACAATTTTTGTATTACACACTAATTGATACCAGTACACACAATGGCTCGTTGTCCTAGGTTTTAACGTCATGCGTCGCTTTGTAGCGTTAGCTTCAACACTGAGTAATTGAGAAAATGTTCGAAGTAGGTAAGTCAAAACAAAGTCAAAATTTTACTAAAATAAAGTCAAAAATATATTTTTTTAGGTCAAAAAAAAAGGCCCTAGTCATAATGATACAGAGCGAAATCAGGTATCAACATTGCTTTGGTTGTGGACATGACAATATAGTAGTTTTTTTAGTTATTGTCATTAGAGTCATCAACCAACTTTCTACCATAAGTGGTTAAGGCGATAGAGAAATTCACTGTATCAATAGGCCTGTCGTCATGAAAATGAAAAGCGGAGCACCTTAACAATGTTCAGTTTTTCTACAACTTTATATCTGGAGTTTTTTCTGGACTGGTCACCATATATCAAAAGTAATTTTGCTTTTGGCCACATGAGGGTATTTGCAACACCCTATTGAGCATGCCAGCATACGTTGAGTTTGTCAGCATACGTTGAGTTTGTCAGCTTACGTTAAGTTTGTCAGCTTACGTTGAGTTTGTCAGCTTACGTTAAGTTTGTCAGCATCAATCAATCAAAGTTTTATTTCCGCAACACGCACAATCATTAACAATTTACAAATATTGGCATAATAACGGAAAAAGGCACATGCAGCAAAACGAGTAAGCGTTGAAGCATGCCAGTCGAAAGCTGACTTGGCAGTCGAAAGCTGACTAGCATACGTTGAGTTTGTCAGGCTACGTTGAGTTTGTCAGCATACGTTAAGTTTGTCAGCTTACGTTAGGTTTGTCAGCTTGTAAACGTTAAGTTTGTCAGCTTACGTTGAGTTTGTCAGCATACGTTAAGCTAGTCAGCATACGTTAGGCTAGTCAGCATACGTTAATTTTATCCGCATGCGTTGAGCTTGTCAGCATACGTTGAGTTTGTCAAGCCTAGGTTGAGCTTGTCAGCCTACGTTAAGCTTGTCAGCATACGTTAAGTTTATCAGCATGCGTTGAGCTTGTCAGCGTACGTTGAGTTTGTCAAGCCTAGGTTGAGCTTGTCAGCCTACGTTAAGCTTGTCAGCATACGTTAAGTTTATCAGCATGCGTTGAGCTTGTCAGCATACGTTGAGTTTGTCAAGCCTAGGTTGAGCTTGTCAGCCTACGTTAAGCTTGTCAGCATACGTTAAGTTTATCAGCATGCGTTGAGCTTGTCAGCGTACGTTGAGTTTGTCAGCCTGGGTTGAGCTTGTCAGCGTACGTTGAGTTTGTCAGCCTGGGTTGAGCTTGTCAGCGTACGTTGAGTTTGTCAGCCTGGGTTGAGCTTGTCAGCGTACGTTGAGTTTGTCAGCCTGGGTTGAGCTTGTCAGCGTACGTTGAGTTTGTCAGCCTGGGTTGAGCTTGTCAGCGTACGTTGAGTTTGTCAGCCTGGGTTGAGCTTGTCAGCGTACGTTGAGTTTGTCAGCCTGGGTTGAGCTTGTCAGCGTACGTTGAGTTTGTCAGCCTGGGTTGAGCTTGTCAGCGTACGTTGAGTTTGTCAGCCTGGGTTGAGCTTGTCAGCGTACGTTGAGTTTGTCAGCCTGGGTTGAGCTTGTCAGCGTACGTTGAGTTTGTCAGCCTGGGTTGAGCTTGTCAGCACGCATTGAGCTTGTCAGCGTACGTGGAGCTTGTCAGCTTACGTTTAGGTGGTTAGTTTTGGTTGAGGTCGTTGGCAAAGTGCACATTTATTTTATCACGAGACGAAGACGCTGGAACGAACTAGCTGGAGTAGTCGGCTAGCTGTCTGCCTGTTATTGAAGGGGAATCCCATTTTAGGATTATTTGTATAATTTTCAGGCTACTCGTGCTGTACCGGTAGAATCGCCTGTCATTGGGACAGTGACCAGTCCCATTAAAGGAACTATCACGGCTGCGACAGGCCCAGACGGAACTCAAACTGTGGACCTTGCTGCTCTCAAGATGGAGTTGACTCAACTTCGGGACAAGATCGACCATTTGCTCTCATTCTTTCCAGTTCAGCTCAAAATGGAAAGTTCGGCCGGTGAGTTTGATGGTACCTTCAAGCGCGGCTTGCTCGTAGTGGACTGAGATAATTCTGGGTGTATTCCACGATATTTTGGTGATGTTCGGATGTAATTCTCGCATTCTGAGCTGGCATTGACGGTTTTGAATGATGGCATTGACCAATGTAGGCCTCGAGTGACTTCTATTCCGTGCTATTAGGTACTAATATGCAATTGCACGCTGCTGAAATATTCCTTGTTTCGTCACATTTGCCAAGTGGAACTATTAATGCAGAGCATCGCTTGCAGGCTCTGGTATCAAGTACGACTTATATCAAGCTTCCCTGCTAGGCTTTCAGCACTTGTATCGTTCCACTTCCTGAGTGGTGGCTTGGCAGGTAACTCTAAAACGAGTTTTATAGGGTCTACGTCGCTTTTTCGCGATAAGAGGATGAAATTACAACCAAATTTTAGGACTCGCAGTGTCTGCTCGAAATTCACCAGATGATTTCTCATTTTTGATCTTTGCCAGCGCCGACATGCTAGCAACACAGTCTACTATTCTAGCACGTCCAAGGTCGTCATGCTAGCAACACAGTCTACTATTAGGGTGTCCCCTTTTTACACTTTTTTTCACAAACTCTTAGTTTATACGATTTACAAGGTGCAAATCGGCACTAAACCCATTGCAAAAAAAAGTTTTGAGTTCTTCATGCCCGGGGAGGACTTTGAAATATTTTGGGGGGTAAATGACGTGACTCGAAAAGTACACATCCTACACGACTAAATTTGATGTCAAACGATTTGGAAGACATGGTGACATGGTGTCCTATCTGTCTGTAGTACATTCTGATGCTCTATCTTGGTCAGAAAACGACATATTTAAAAAATTAAAATTAATGATTTGTGGATAGAAAAAGATCAAAAAGTTTTAATGCACATCCATGAATCATAAGTCGCTTTCTGATCAAGATAGAGCATCAGCATGTGTTACCGACAGATAGAACACCATGTCTTACGAATCGTTTGACATCAAATTCAGCCGTGTAGCATGTGTACTTTTCGAGTTACGTCATTCACCCCCCAAAATATTTCAAAGTCTCCCCCGGGCATGAAGAACTCAATGTTTCAAAAAAACTTCTGCAATAGGTTTTGTGCTGATTTGCACCCTGTAAATCGTATAAACTAAGAGTTTGCGAAAAAAAGAGTAAAAACGGTACACCCTAGTCTACTATGTTAGTAATAATTGCCAACTTGTTTTTTCTTCAAGCGGTTTTGAATGTACTAACAACCACGAGGTCCAGTGACGAATCGGGGGCACCCGGAAAACATTTTTATGAAGTACTTTGGCTTGTAATTTAGCTCCCTCCCATAAATCTTCCGCTTGCTACGGCTCATGACGAGCTAGTCGTAAAATTTTTATAGTTTGCAAATGTTTGTATGACTTAAAACAGATCCTCTGTGGATAAACTTGCGATTTGTCTGACAAATTTTTCAGAAAACAACGGTGAAACCGCTTCAACGAAAGAAGAAACCACGTGATTGCTTTTATTTAGTCGCTTGCTTCTACTGCCGCTGCAGTTTTATCTCATTATGATTTTTAACAAACCTTATCTGTGTGGTAATTCATTTAGGGATATGCTCGCGGGACAACAAAATGTGCTTGTTTGAGCAAAAAAAAATGTTCGCGGAAAGCAGCATTCGACTGGAACATTCAGAATGAGACAATCGCCCTCAATCATTGGCATTACGCAAGAACTTTTATAACCGTGTCCCCTCACACGGGGACTCGTAAGCGCATGCCCCGCTCACGCAGACCCCTACGCGCGTGCCCCGCTCACACGGGGACTCGTATGCTTGTGTACGCTCACACGGGGACTCGTATGCCCGTGCCCCCTCACACGGAAACTCGTTTGCTCGTGCCCTGCTCACACGGGGATTCATGTCCGTGCCCCACTCACACGGGGACTCGTATGCTCGTGCCCTGCTCACAAGGGTTCTCGTATGCCCGTGCTCCCTCACACGAAAACTCGTTTGCTCGTGCCCCACTCACACGGTGACTCATGCCCGTGCCCCGCTCACATGGAAACTCGTACGCGCGTGCCCCGCTCACACGGGGACTCGTATGCTTGTGTCCGCTCACACGGGGACTCGTATGCCCGTGCCCCCTCACACGGAAACTCGTTTGCTCGTGCCCTGCTCACACGGGGATTCATGTCCGTGCCCCACTCACACGGGGACTCGTATGCCCGTGCTCCCTCTTACGGAAATTCGTTTGCTCGTGCCCCACTCACACGGTGACTCATGCCCGTGCCCCGCTCACACATGGACTCGTATGTCCGTGCCCCACTCACACGGGGACTCGTATGCCCGTACACCGATCACACGGAGACTCGTATGCCCGTGCCCTGCTCACACGGGGACTCGTATGCCCGTGCCCCGCTCACAAGGGTACTCTTATGCGCATGCTCCGCGCACACGGTGACTTGTATGGCGCGTATCCCGCTCACACATGGACTCGCCCGTGCCCCGCTCACACGGGGACTCGTACGCGCGTTAGGGTGGAGTGAAAAAAATTTTTTGGAAATCGAAAAAAGTGTGCTTCTCAAATCCTGGCAAATGGTCTAAAACTTTTAGAAAATTTGGTTTTGTGGGGTTGCTCCCATTTTCCAGCCTACTACCCCCCAAAATGTTATCGCGCCTAATGACGCAAAGGTAATTCTTATATCTCGGTAACCACTGGTCGGAGAGTAATGGCATGTGGCTTTAAATCTGCGGAAATACCATGTTCTTATCTGTGCGAAGAAGAAAACTTCTATATTTTCACCACAAAAGAAGTTAGAGCCGAAAAACAAAAATTACGACCACTTATGGTACTTTTATTGGTAAATTCACCTAGGAGTAATCGTATAAGAAGCACACTCGTTTATTTTTGATCTGTGAAATTAACTCCTCTCACATTAGGCCATGCGCAGATTTATGGGGGGGGGGGGCCGGGCCCCCCCCGAAATTTCCAAAATTTTTATAAATTTTTACTTGTTAGCAAATGTCATAATTAGTATCAAAAGCTTTAAACTGAGATTCAGGAAGGTCGTTTGAGTAGCAGCGTTTTCTGTGATCAAAGTTCTTTCTTATAAACGGCTAGGCTGCTATTGTTACTTGTTAGGCCTACATCATAATCCATATGAAAGTCCGAAATAAATTCATGATGAAAAGGTTGCTTGGACTCGGTGAATCAGTATTGCGGAAAAGCATTATGCAGATGAAGAGTTCGCTTATTTTAGTTGTAAGGCCAAGGGGGGACCTGGCCTCCCAATCGACATGCTTGGCCCCCTCAATTAACAAGCTTACTCTTTTGAAGACAAGTGGCTGTTGTGCTTAATTTCAGACTTTGGCCCCCCCTAATAAACGCTTGCCCCCCACCCACGTCGACTGTTCAGCCGCCGGTTCTGTGTAAGGTATTGAAGTAGCCTACTCATATGCCATTGTGCTTTGGAAATCTAGGACCTGCAGTTCAGCTCAGTAGCGTTCTTGCAATACGATACTATAAGCCGAGTGTTTAGAGCCGATAAGCCCTATTTCTGCCAATTAGGATCCTACCTTACTTTCTTTAACTAGCATTTGTTAACCGAAAGAGGGCAGTTACTCCCTTCCTCGGGCAAAAATTAGTCCAAGATATAAAAACAAACTAATGAAATTGCACTGTTGACATGGACTACACTTGCTGTCAACACCCACCACCCCTTTGACGATTGCAGAAAAAAGAAACCTTTTATTTTTAAAACGAACGGACTTTTCTTCGTGCGGAGGTTGCCGCAATTGCTATGTTTTTCTGTTTTGCTCAACTTTGTAGTTTAATCTCGAGAAACTTTCCTTTCGATGCAGTCAACAATACCGGAAGTCCAACTTTTCTGATGTGTTTTGCTTGAACTGCATTTTTGTCATTGATGCTACTGTGAAGCACTTAATAAGCAGGAGTTTTCTTAAATGCGGTGTATCTGCAGAAACAATGGCTGCACACAAACATTTTTTTATAAAATTGAATCAAATCTTCATTATACTCGTTCCATTACATTCGCTGTAGTACCAAAGCGCGGTAACGAGTGGCGGGGCCCGACCCCGCGGCTTATAGCGCCTGGGCAACGCAGCTACGAAGAAACGTTGCAGCGGTGGCGAGCCGTTGGCTATAGTGCATCCGATTTGACCGGCCTGGGAATTGAACGCCATATCTTCCGCATCGATAGCGACATCTTCAACACTACGCTATAACCGGCCGGTTCGTTGAAAAATTATTAAAATGTAAAAAACTAAATTGACCCTGCCGTAAGTGCTAAAAATAAAATAAAAATACTTCCAAGAAAGACCAGAGGTCCAGACAAACAAAAGATTTGAAGAGGCCGAGGGGAGGGGCAAGCTGGAGTGCTCCGTTTTTCAGACATCCCGATCATGTGTTTAAAAGTATGTGATGTTATCGACGCTGTGCTATGGGTAAAAAAAGTGAATTGTAACTACTCATTCCCAGAGGTGGGCATTTTTTAAAAATTGGTTGAAGCGCAGCGCAACAAAGCGCAAAAGTTCTGTTAAGTCATGAAACGCAACGCAACTAGCGCAACCTAATTTTTAAATTGACTGAAGCGCAACGCAACTTTCGCAATCAATTATTTTTTCGCATTAAAGGGCAACGCAACTTCTGCAATCAATAATTTTTTTGCATTAAAGCGCAACGCAACTTTCGCAACGAGGTTTATACAAAAGAAAAAGCGCAACGCAACTTTAGCAATGAAAAATTTAATAACGCGCAACGAGTAGATGTATGAGCAATGCAATTTTTTCTTGAGTTATTTTTGTAGGTGCTTTTAACAGCACGCAGTTGTCTACAACGCGACAACGATTTTAATGCAAGTGACTATAACAGGATTTTGCGTGGTCAATGAACAGGAAAATTAAATAAGAAGCGAAAAAAGATGCGTTGTTGATGATTGCTTTCTTCATCTTCATCCTCTTATCACGAGAAAGCGAAGGAGGCGCTGCTTAGGACGAATCCAGACTCGCTTAGGAGTAGCCTTTGTTTCCGAGTTTTTCGGTTGAATTTTGCTTCTGTCTTATTTAATTTGCCGCTTGCCAGATTTCACCAAGCAGAGATAATCAACGTGAAGCATCTTATCCAAGGACGCTACAATGAGACTAGGTTGGGAGTTGAACCTTTAATCTTGCGATCATGGTCGTCGTAAAAAAAGAGCTCCAAACCACTGCGCCACGTTGCATTGTCGCGTGCCGTTAAAAGCACCTCATCGCGGTAAATCATAATTTGCATGTGCGGCGAAGTTCTCCACAACAACAAATAAATACGATTTATTCAACACTCAATGATCTCTTTAAGCACTTGCAATTATTTTAAAAAGCAAAAGACTTTACTGTACCACATTTCTGATGAGCTGAAAATTTCTGCTACAATAGATTGACCTATAGGCCTATTGTACGCATCAAGAAACAAACTGCTATGGTATTAAAAACAGTTACAAAAAACTGCTTACTCCAGCACATTGCGCTTTAATTAATCCGACAAAGCGCAACGCAGTATTTCAACTTCCGACAGTGCGCAACGCAACAAAGCGCAAGCAACCAGATTCTTTTCAGTTCGCAGCGCAATAATGCGCACATTATTATATATTTTTTCAGTTCGCAACGCAATAAAGCGCAAGAAGGATTTATTTTCCTTGAAGCGCAGCGCAACTTGCGCAATGGCTAAAAATAATTTGTTAAAGCGCTTCGCAACTTCCGCACGTAAAGTTGCAAAATATAATTTGGACAAAAATATCTTTACACGCTATATTGAAGTTTTGTGCCACTCAGGAAGCTGTCCGAAGCCGTAAAAAAAGTTGCCCTAGTGATGACAATTTTTAAAACTCAAAGCCTTAGAAAATTTTGAACAGGTTTTAGTTTCAGTTTCGGTTTTGACGTTTCAAGAAAAACGGTTTTGGTTTAAGTTTTGGTTTTCAAAAATTTAGCTCAGTAGGTTTCAGTTTGGGTTACCAAAATTTCCTTTAAAACCGGGTTTTCAGGTTTAGGTTTCAGTTTCCACCCTTGATGGCAATTTAGTAGTAAAAAGCCTACCCTTCTGACCTAACTGCACCACACCACAAACTTTCTCTAAAAGTAATAACATATTGATTGGATTACCGAAACTCCGTTCACGGAAAAGTAAAAATCAGTACGGATTTTGCCTTTCAACCAACCTGGACTTGAGTCCGAGTCCGGGTGAATGACTCGAGTCCGAGTCCATAATTCTCATTGAGAACTCGAGTCGAGTCCGAGTCCTTTGTACAGGGGACTCGAGTCATTACAACACTGATACAGACTAAAGGCGAATCAACACTTTTCTCTGTTTCAAGACAAAATGGCAACGTAAAAAGTCGCACATTTTGCGGACTGTGAACTAAATACGCATTCATCTGTAAGACACAACCCGTAACGAGTAACAATGCGACGAGAAAGGATTTCGTTTCTAATCCTTTAGCGAAGAGAAGATGAAGTGATTTATCTACGCGACAAGTAATGCCTAGACTCAAGACCAGTTTCGGCGGCCTGTAAAATTATGCCGCCTGTAAAATAGCGCAGATCGTAAAATCCATTCGGAAGCGATCGGAAAACTTACGTCATTCAGTGGCCGCCAATAACGCTCGCGCCACTGAATGACGTAAGTTTCCAATCGCTTCTGAACGGATTTTACGATCTGCGCTATTTTACAGACGGCGCTATTTTACTGACCTCACCCTGCCCCCCTGAATCCGCTTGGGGGCATGGCCAAATGCCCTCTCCTAAATACGCTCCTGGCATCAGCATATTTGGAGTTATTTTTAGAATAAACTGCAAGATTTAGCTGACTACCGATATTTAATCTCTGCTGTACTGGACAATTTCTATTCAGACCGAACTTGAATTTTTCCAAATAACTGCAAAACGTCCTTAGAGGTGAGGCGTTCGTCAGCAGATCCAAGGACCTGCGAAAGATCTGTGATACATTTTTAGGTAATAATATACATCACTCAGTAATAGTCCGATTGGACTCCAGTCTCCACCCCCCATCTCCTTCTTCTTGGAGAAATTCAAAATTTCAGAGACAGTAATTTTCATGTTGCTTATTGGAAACCATACCGTACACAGAACAATTTTTTTATACATAAGGTGGACAAATAAGTCCAATACGAATCTACGATCATACGTATACCTATCGGTACCGATACTACTGTTACAAGATCTGACAAATCAGAAAACGATAATTTCAGAACGATTACTTCGTAATAATGCAAATCAATGCTAAAATTTTTCATCAGCATGTAATTCGCAGATCGGTAAACGCACCTTTCAGACCTCTAGCAAGCAACCTAACCCCCTTGTGCAACAATGGGCTAAATGCAATTGTTAATAACAATTCAATCTGAGGCACAATCTTTATCAAATAAAAAGCATTGTTCCGCACAGCCGCGTGAAGGACTAGCAGTTACACAATCAGTTCACTATACCGGTACTAAAAGAAAGTCAGAATATGCTTAAAGGCTCGTTGGAGGCCTGATGTTAGAAGAAATAGAAACAAACAGTCCACTTCTCATTACAAAGGCAATGTTGTGGAGTAGGTATTTTGTCATGAGCTCTATAAAAAGTAAGGGAACGCGTTCCAGCGCCCGAAAAAAGAAGGGGAATGGCGTTCCCCCTCCACTACACCACTGCATCTACCATGATGCACATGCTTCACTACAAAAAAAAAAAATATTCGCAGTAAGTTTCGAGACTAGGTAATAAATGGACTATATGGCTTATCATTGCTATCAAACTTCAAAAAAATTGACGCTGACGCCGTCAATTTTTTACGTTGACGCGCATATCACTGATAGAAACGTAGGATCTCATAAGCAAGGTCCTTTTTTTCAATGAAACAAGAAGGCTAATCAGAAAACAACTCTCCTTTTACACCCAAACTTTACGTCATTGGCTATATCGCAACTCGCAGTGAAATTCTCTGACGTCAAAGAATCCTTGCCTTAAAATCCGCGAAAATTTTTATTTTTCAACAAATTGTTTTTGCTGAGAATGGAATTTGTTTTTGATGTGACTGATTTCGAGATGATTCAGCGCAAGGAGGCAAGTCTAAACAAACTCGCGTTGCCGTTCACAACTTTCATTCAAGACAAACAATGATCGCGCCGTTTCGCTTTTTGACAAAGCGTTTTCGTCAAAAGGAATCCGATCTGATAACCACAGCGATGATCGATGGGTAGGAAATCTGAGCGTTTCGTTTCAACCGAAACGTTAGTTGCCAGGGGAACACAACAACGAAAATACCACGTGATTCATGGTAACTTGTAGCAACTGTGCGAGGATAAAAAGCGCGATCATTGCTATTGTGACATCATTCAGCCTGCACAGACACATAGACGTCTCGCCGCTAGAGTGAATTTATTTCAAGTTTTTCTTCGAAAATTCTTCAAATCTACTCAACAAAATGGTGAGTGTTTTTGCGTTTATCTAAGCTTAAATTGCATAAGAAATCGTAAAGGAAGTAAAACCTTTGGTAAATTTTTTTGAAGAGTGCAGAACTTTCCGGTTCTCAGTTACGTAACAGCACCTCATTGCTAATTTTTTTCCTCCCAAGTTTTCTTAGCTGCGGTAGTGAATTGGAATCTTCCGGTATCAAAAGTAAAACATGATTTTGGGAAAATTTTCAGGCGACTGATGACACGATGAAGCATTTAAGGGTAGACTAGCAAAATTCGAGGGCAGGCAGAATGAGCAGAAAGTTTTAGGGAGTGAAATTCCCTGTGGATTCCTTCTCTGTCGACGATTCTAGGTGCATTAACGCCTTAGTTTGACAAAGAGAGTAAACTTGTGGAGACAAGCACACGTGCAAACTTGAACCTTCGCGCTGACGGGGGCTTCCACAAGCAGCATAGAAGCTTTTTAACAGCTCAGATTGCCGAGTGGTAGGCCTATAGAGCGTCTGTCTTTTGTGCTGTAGACTCTGGTTTGATTCCGAGTCTGGTCAAACCAATGACTTTAAAATTAGTATTCACATGTAGCTTCCCTGCTTGACGTTCAGCATTGAAGGGACAGTGTGGAGAACAAGCCGGCAAGTTTACTTGTTGTGCCGTTGGGAAAGGCCGACAATTCTAGCGGGATTCCCCCATCTTGGTGTGGTAGACAGATGGCCGGCAACTCCTAAGCGAGCTCGTATAGCGCATTGATCGCTTTCTCGTGATAGGAGGATAAATACGCAATTAAATAAATAAATAAATTCTTATGGGCTTTTCATATCGCTGTACCACTAAATTGTCAAGCTGCTAGTAACAGATACGATTTGATCAATCAATGACATCATTTTATTGAATTTTTCAGAGCTTTTTCTAAAAAGCGAAAGGTTCTTTTTTTAATTTTTTTTTCTCGCAAGTCCTTGAACTTGTCGTGAATAACCTTGGGATAAATTCATTTTGTTCAAAAAGTTTTTGAATATTTCCGCTAGTAGCCAATAAAACATTTAGTCCAAATACTGACTGTTGCTTCATAATCACAGCGTGAATGCATCTCTATCCACGTCGGTCAAGCCGGGGTTCAGATCGGTAACGCGTGCTGGGAACTTTACTGTCTCGAACATGGCATCCAGCCAGACGGTCAAATGCCAAGCGATAAGACCATCGGAGGAGGAGACGACTCCTTCAACACTTTCTTCAGTGAAACTGGGGCAGGAAAGCACGTGCCTCGTGCGGTCTTCGTTGACTTGGAACCAACTGTTGTCGGTAAGTACGCGTAGGCGCCGATGATTGTGACGCGTTAACATTAATTTTGTGATATAGATGAGGTTCGAACCGGAACCTACCGACAACTTTTTCACCCGGAACAACTGATCACGGGCAAAGAAGATGCCGCCAACAATTACGCTAGAGGGCACTACACGATCGGCAAAGAGATTGTTGATCTTGTCCTTGACCGGATTCGTAAGTTGGCCGATCAATGTACCGGGCTCCAAGGGTTTCTCATTTTTCACTCCTTCGGTGGCGGAACCGGATCCGGGTTTACTTCGCTTCTTATGGAGCGTTTGTCCGTTGATTACGGAAAGAAATCCAAGTTGGAGTTCGCCATCTACCCTGCTCCTCAGGTGAGGTTATGTTTGAGTATTTCCCCAAGAACGTTTTATTGATGAAAACATTTTTTCAGGTTTCAACCGCGGTCGTCGAACCGTACAATTCCATCTTGACCACGCACACGACTTTGGAACACTCCGATTGTGCTTTCATGGTCGACAATGAGGCTATTTACGACATCTGCCGACGTAATCTCGACATTGAAAGACCAACCTACACCAACCTGAACAGACTTATTGGTCAGATCGTCTCATCAATCACCGCGTCTTTGCGCTTCGATGGCGCGCTCAACGTCGATCTCACCGGTTAGTACTGACCTTCATTCTAATCATTTTCTCTACCTCACGCAAGTTTGTTACAGAATTCCAGACCAACTTGGTGCCCTACCCCCGAATTCACTTCCCTCTGGCCACCTACGCTCCAGTGATTTCAGCTGAGAAGGCTTACCACGAGCAATTGTCAGTGGCTGAAATCACCAACGCTTGTTTTGAACCAGCCAATCAGATGGTGAAGTGCGATCCACGTCACGGAAAGTACATGGCTTGCTGTATGTTGTACCGGGGTGACGTCGTACCGAAAGATGTTAACGCCGCTATCGCTACCATCAAAACGAAGAGAACTATCCAGGTACGTCATATTTGATGTTCTACACCGTAGTTTCTGACCTTTTCTTTGTTTAGTTTGTCGATTGGTGTCCCACTGGTTTCAAGGTTGGTATCAACTATCAACCACCGACCGTGGTCCCTGGTGGTGATCTGGCCAAGGTCCAACGCGCCGTCTGCATGTTGAGCAACACCACCGCCATTGCCGAAGCTTGGGCACGACTTGATCATAAATTCGATCTGATGTACGCCAAGCGCGCTTTCGTCCATTGGTGAGTGTTTTTGCGTGCTCGTGTTTCATGCATTGTCTACTTCTATTTGTTTATTGTAGGTACGTTGGTGAGGGAATGGAAGAAGGTGAATTCTCTGAAGCTCGTGAGGACCTTGCGGCTTTGGAGAAGGATTACGAAGAAGTCGGTGTCGACTCCGTAGAGGGAGAAGGAGAGGAAGAAGGAGAAGAATATTAAATTAATATTTTTGTAATAAAATGAACACAATCGATGTTTTGTATTGTTCGAAACCGCGTTTTCGCTAGATATTTGCTTGAGATTCGGCAAATGAGAGTCTGTTTTATTTAGCACGCACCGACTCTGCGACTTAGCAGAGAATTTATGGGAGGCAGTGCGACTCCGGCCCCCCCCCTACTCTGACTATGCCACCGCATTGACAATCCTTTTGCCGTAGCATCGCCATTCGCCAGAATGATGGTAAAGATCAGGGTGGTCGAAACCACTCCAGGAAAGCCGAATCGTTAATATTTTTGAGGATTGGAGTTGAATTGCAGTCAAGTTTGCCTGAACGGAGTTACAGCTTGTCGAGAATCAAGGATTTTTAAACAATCGGAGCGGCAATGAATGAAAAGCTGGGAAGCCTGAGTGAGACTTCCCAAGTAAAAGAAAATATAGCTCTGATAAGTTGTAACCCACAGTGGGTATTGTTGCCGATAATGCTTGTTAGTTGTTACTACTTTCGCTTACGTTGGTGTCAAACAGCGCGGCCACGTTTAGTGATTTTTCACGAAAATTAGTGATTTGAAATTCTGTCAGCGATTTTGCAATTTTTTAGCCAATTTTAGCGATTTTTACTGGATTTTGTATTTTTCTCACTAAAGAAAAAATTTTTTGGATTACATGTTTTTTTTATAAGCGTATAAAATCCAAGGGGTCAGGCTCGCGTATGCTTAGCTCGTTTTGAATTTTAGGCTCAAATACGCTTAGCGTAAGCTCATTACTTACGAAATGGGAAGTCTACAATATCAGTTGATCTTTTGTAAGGTACCTGCGCCTAATAAGACCCGGTTCCTAATAAGGCCCACCGCTTGGATTTTCTTTACGGGAGCAAATAAAAATTTCGTTTTGTCCCTTACCAAAAGCTAATATAAATTTACTATGGTTTACCACTTTTCAACTTTTTCTGTCAAACCATTGTTTCTCTAGAGCTAATAGAAATTTTTGAGAAGTGCGTTTAGCGTTGGAAGTAAAATTTGTAAAAGTTTAAATTAGCAACTAGGTGTCAATTGCAGTCTTTTTCACAGGGTCTTGAAAGGAATGTTACAGTATTATAGAACTCCGCTCGCTCGGTGATGTCATAATCTTCTTGTCTAAAGTTAGTATCGTAGCTGAATTTAAAAACAATTAACTGCAAATAACTTGACCTTTGCTTAAACTATTGAGTAAGTTTTAAGCTTAATGACAACCGGAAAGGCTGGCAATATGCTTAATTTTGGGGGGAAAAACAGGCTCAGTATGCTTATAAACGTTATGCTTATAAAAAAAAATGCCCTCCACGTTTTTGTGTTTTTAAACATTTTCACTACTGTAGACCAGTGCTTCTCAACTGGGGGTCCATAGCGTCTTGCTGAAGGGGTCCACGAGGCTTGATGAAGAAGTCCACGTCCTGTCACTTGAATTTGTTATTTTTGCTTATACAAGTTTTTCGAATACTTTTTATGAATTTTTCTGCAGCGGAGAACTTTTTTTGCTTTTACACACACAATTCTGGATTTTTCTGCACTGGTGATCTACAGGGGCGTAGCCAGAGAGAGGGCCCAGAGACGTGGTGCAACCACAAGACTTAAAGGAGCCCGAGTAACAATTTAAACTGATATTGATCATAACCTTTGCAAAATCGTATTTAGCAATGAATAGCATCACGAAAAAAGGAAATTAGAAAAAGATATCCGAATATGTCATGATGCCCCAAACTTTGGATAATAAATCCAGGCCTACATTTATTTTTTGAGCCCCCCGATTGCTTCTTAGCTATGGACATTATACGTAATCAGTAGGGCCCCCACAATTTAGCAAGGGGGAAGCACAGCTATCGGTTTGGGGGCTACAAACGTTGTCAGCCCGGTAGCCAAGTGAGTTCAGAACTTGAGTCTACCTGGTGAGAGGCCTAACCGCAAAACTAGTCGTAGAATTGGTTTTTAATGGTTTATTTAGTAAGTCTTCTGGTCTACCAGAGTTTATTCAGTAAGTCTTCTGGCCTACCATAGCCTAAAAGACTTACATCGGCTCCACATATTTCATCAATAATAATTCAGCTTATTTATAAATGAGTGATAATAACAAAACAAAAAAAACAAGAAAAAATATTGCTTGTGAGCAAAAGAGAATGTGACAGAGATTTCACGCAGGCAATGACATAGGACTGGTATCAATACAATTCAATAATTTGAATTTTCCAGAAACAAAATGCTTATTTAAGTCAAAAAGTAGGCTCATCTTTATTTTATTGGAGCTAAAAATATGGAATCACTGTAACAGAGGAGAAACCAAACTAACGTTTTACATCTTGAAGTTACTGTATGTATTTTGTATTTAGTTGCATATTTATCCTCCTATCACGAGAAAGCGATCAAAGCTGTATACGAATTTGCTCCGGAGTTGCCGGCCATCTGTTTGCCACACCAAAACCATCCCATTGACGATTGAAAAAAATTAAAACCACTCTTTTTGGAATGATCCGCCTTTTATACAGAGATTGCCGAAATTGCTGTTAATGTTTCTGTGCTATCCAACATGCTTAAATTAATCTCGAGAAACCTTCATTGTGATGCAATAATTCCGGTAGTCAAACTTTTCAGGTGGGCTGCGCTTGAACCAAAGACCAACTCAAAAAGCAAGCCCGGACAAAGTCAATGGATATTGTCGAAGCTGGAGTCGTGTTGTGATGTCATAAAGCCATTGTTCTCATGGGCTATCATGCCTGGACAACACAACGTTCCAACGCAGAAGGTATTTTTAGAACAGAATGAATGTAACGCAGGCAGATGTTCCGCTTGCGACGTCATAATTTTGAGTTAACCAAACCATCCAGTTGAGGTTAACCATAGACATCGCTATCGGCGCGGGAGGTTTTGGGTTCAATTTCTGGGCCGGTACCGGCCGTAAGCTTAGTGGTTAAGCGCACAGACTATCGGTGCGGAAGGTCTGGGCCTTGATTCCCGAGCCGGTCATATCGGCACAGTGTCTGCAACGGCTCGCCACCACTGCAACGTTTCTGTGTTCACCAGGCGCTAAGTCGCGGAAATGGGCCCCAGTGGCGTATGCAAGGGAGGGGAGCCGGGAGTCAACCCTCCCTTCGCGATTGCGGAAAAAATGAAGCCTTTCTTAATTTTGAAACAAACCGACTTTTCTTCGTGCGGAGCTTGCGGAAATTGCTATGTTTTTTCTGTCCTGTCCAACTTTCTAATTTAACCTCGAAAAAACTTTCATTACGATGCGTCAGATGCGATATGCAACAATACCGGTAGTCCAGCTTTTCTGATGCGTTTTGCTTGAACTTCATTTTTGTCATTGATGCTGCTGTGAAGCAGTTGGTAAGTAGGCCAAGGAGTTTCCTTTAACAAGGTGTCTCTGCAGTAGCTATGGCTGCACACAATTTTTTTCTAAAAAATTTTAAAAAATCTTCACTGTCTCGTTTCATTAAACTCGCTGTAGTACCGAAGCGTGGTAGCGAGTCAGAGATGGAAACCGGTCGGGTCGACCGGCACCGATCGGGTCGACAGGCCGGTCGGGTCAACGGTCGGGTTGAGATTCTTCGACCGGCCGGTCAAGCCGATCAAAAAACCGGTCAAATTCTCCTTTTTTGCAACTAAAATACACCTAAACACCAATTGAAATATACATACCGATATGTGCTTTTAAATAGTTTATGAAAAACGGCATTAACAAATCACACCTGAAAACAAAAGTTTGTTTTCTGTTTCCTTTCATTCAAATGCTCTTTTCATTAGATGAAATTTTACGCGTTCAATACATGTAGTCACAAAGTTAGTGTATACTACAGTTTGTTATTATGTTTATTCAACACTGAACGTAAACCGGCGTAGATTTCGAATTTTACCGGTCGGGTCGAAAATATCTTCACTGGTTCCATCTCTGTAGCAAGTGGCAGAGTCCGACACCGCGTTTTAGCGCTTGAGCAACACAGGGGTCCGACACCGGAAAAACGCCACAGCGGTAGGAACCGTTGGCTACAGTATGTCCGATTTGACTGGCCTAGGAATTCAACCCTAAACCTTCCGCATGGATAGCGACATCTTTAAAACTACGCTATTACAGCCCGGTTTGATGAAAAATTATCATAAACCTTAAAATTCTAAATTGACACTGCCAGTGACGTCACATCGTGATGAGGAGGGATGATCATTGTACTTGTAAGAGAATGGTTTACGCTAAAATGTTTTGTGGAGGATGGTGTTGTTTGGGATGAAAACATGATAGCAATTTCGGCAAGCTCCGCATGAAGAAAAGTTGGTTCGTTTAAAACAGTGGTTCTTAAACTGGGTTCGACCGAACCCCAGGGGTTCTGTGAGGCTGTAGCAAGGGTTCGGCTAAGATCAGAATAAGTTTTTGCAAAAAGGCATACAGTTGTAGTAAATGACTATCTCTGCGTGGAATGATGCATCCTTCCTCCATACTCTTTCAACGCTGTTTTTGATGAATACAATTTTTCCATAATTACAAACCTATTTGATAACAATCATCTTTACGCCTTAAGCATGCATAAATCAAAAATGTGCGAACAAAATGTATCATATTTGGTGAAGGACTTAGAGTTAGAGGCAAAAAAATTTAACAGAATTTGCCATAAAAATTGTTTAAAAAGCGCTAAAATGGCCATTACAGTGTCTAAATTTTTGAAAACTTTCCGGGGAAGCATACCCCCGGACCCCCCTAGAGCCATATTTTTGTTCCTCAATTTGCTTCAAATTAACTTTCCGGAAAAAAAAAATACGCTTAAAAAATGTAAAAATTTTATGCCACCCTCCACCGCCTTGAGAATATTCTGAATACGCCTCTGACGTGAAACATTTTCAAAGAGCTTACGCCCTTTTCCGGTTTAGACGTCTAACGTCTTTGCACTCATTTAACATTCAACCTAATTCAAAACTGCATCCCCCTCTAAAATTTTCTGGATCCGCTCCTGGTTATAATTAAGGGTTCGATGTATGCTTGCATGACACCTGTTGGGTTCGATACTTCCGACAAGATTGAGAACCACTGGTTTAAAAGAAAAAGGGTTTTATTTTTTCTGCAATTGTCAAGGGGGAAGGGGAGTGCTGACTTCCGACCCTTGCGAACGTCACTGGGGCCCATCTCTTAGCGCTTGCGTAACACAGAAACGTCGCAGCGGTGGCGAGCCGTTGGCGACTCTGTACCGATTTGACCATCCCGGCAATCGAACCCCAGACCTTTTGCACCGGTAACCTGTGCGCTTAACAACTGAGCTAACGGCCGGTACCGACCCAAAAATCGAACCCAAAACCTCCCGCGCCGATGTGTTTCACCACTATTCCAACTAGTCGGTTTGGTTCAAAATTACGACATCGCAAGCGGAACATCTGCCTGCGTTGCAACCGTTCTCTTCCAAGAATGTCTTCAGCCCTGAAACGTTGTCTTGTTCAGCCCTAGCCGTTGAGAACAAGTTTCTGCATCATAATTAATTTTTTGACGTCATAGTAAAAAATGATTATGACGTCAAGAAGTTGATTATGATGCAAAAACTTTAGTGCCTATAGACCTTGTCCAGATTTGCATTTTGAGCAGTGTTGCCAACTGGTATATTTATATACCAGATTTCACAAATCTGGTATATTTTTTGGACCGTTTGGTAGGTGAAATTATGGTTTGGTATATGTCCTTAAATTTGGTATATTTTTATGCCTTTTGGTAGTGTTTTTTTGCGTTCGGTATGTTTCAGAAATTAAATATAACTGATATGTTGAAGATTACTAGTAAGCTTTTTAATTGCCGGATTACCTAATCAATCCTTTCTACGGATTTGAGCAATGCAGTTTTACATAATTGACAACACTACTAGTGGCGATTTTTTTTTTGCACATTGTGCCAATGAGGCAAGGGTGTCTCTATTTATGGAATAGTATGGCATAGTATGGAATAGCATGGCATAGTATGGAATAGTATGGCATAGTATGGAATAGTATGCCATATGGGGATATATGGAATGGTACCGGTAGCTAGTTTGTGAGGGTTGTCCACCCGTCAGTCTAGGGTCAGCCATACCCCTATTAAGTAGTAGGCCCAGTATGGTTTAGTAAGCTACTGGTATAGAATAAGGTAGTGAAGTCATACCAGTCCAGTAGTAGGGATGGGTAACCAATGCAGGGAATGGTTAAAGGCATTATCTTTTTACTTCAGAGGAAATAATATCGAATAGTGCGAGTTGGCACAATGCAGCAATAGGGAATGGTGCCGTAAGCAATGTACTGGTATAGAATAGTTAGGCATAATTCAGTTAATTACAAGTTAATGATACCCAACTATTTGCACATTGGTCTTAGTTTACTGTTATTGCTACAGCCATGTACTGCACAAAACG
The DNA here is from genome assembly GCA_964006365.1 of Trididemnum miniatum. NCBI lineage: Eukaryota > Metazoa > Chordata > Ascidiacea > Aplousobranchia > Didemnidae > Trididemnum > Trididemnum miniatum. The sequence goes on from OZ023241.1 coordinate 396,799, forward strand.
AAACCATTTCCACCGTTACCTCCCTGGCGTTCTATGCTGTAGAGTAGCACTAAACTGGCATTTGGACCTCCAAGACTTTATTCACACTGATTTGTGTATTTATTGATGACGTGAACGCATATCACCTATTCCATGATGCCATATTATTCCATACTGCGCCATACTATTCCATACCATGCTATTCCATACTATTGTCAGCGACATGGCCTAGCGGTACCGCGCGCAGGTGACAGATCCTACGTGACGGGTTCGATTCGCGGCTGGAGCCGATCGCATTTGACATATTTAATGGGTGGCAGCTGACTCGAAGAGCGCAAGCTCACTTCGCAGTCTCCCTCAATTACCGTTGAATTTTCTGTTCAATACAATTTGAAAATAACCTCAGTTATTTATTTATTTATTTACTCCATCAGTCCATACTATTCCATACTATGCCATAGGCCTACTACTCCATACTATGCCATACTATTCCAATAATTAGAGTGTTCTCTATTTATGGAATAGTATGGCATACTATTCCATGCTATTCCATACTATTCCATAATTAGAGAAACCGATGAGGCAAAAGCTCTAGAATTTTCTTTTTCTGAAGCAATATGTTATATGTGAATTGTGAAGAATGGATTGGCTAGTTTGTAGTTTTGAGTGTTAAGCTGTAGGGCAGGGATGGCGAACCTATGGCACGCGTGTCAGATGTGGCACGCCGCAGGTTTTTTCTGGCACGCTACTTGATACTTTAAACCAGGGCTACTCAACTACTATGATCAAGATTGGTCTACCTGGTAAACTTCATTATTTGCTAAGGTCCAGAAAAAAACGGAATCATACCGTAGCTTGGTTGATTCCGGCAAAAAAAAAAAACTATTCCAGCCGGTTGGCTGAGTGATCACAGACATTGCTATCAGCGCGGGAGGTTTAGACTAGAGTTCAATTTTCAGGTCAACCAAATTGGACATATTTAATTATTTACCCTGTCCACTTTGGTAGGCCCGAAAATTGAATTTAAACCTCCCGCGTCGATAGCAATTCCTGTAATGACTTAGCCAACCGGCTGGAGTAGTTACTCTGTCCACAACCGGACGGTTAGATCAGTTGTCAAGCGCACGCTATTGGTGCAGGAGGTCTGGGGTTCGATTCCCGGGCCGGTCAAATCGTCACAGTGTCGCCAACGGGTCGCCACCGTTGCGACGTTTCTGCGGAGCTGTGTTACCCAGGCGCTAAGGAGCGGAGATGAGCACTGCCACAAATTACTCGCTTCGGCGTAGTACCGCGAGTATAACGAAGATTTGATTTTGATTTATTTACCCTGTCCGCATGTCCAGCTTTGTTGGTTCCAAAGACCGACGGGCTTGCCGCATCATAATCAATTTTTTAATTCATAGTCATTTGTTGATGTCATAATTACAACAAGTGACTATGACATCAAAAATTCAATTGTGATTGAGAGAGCCAGTGGGCTTTTGGAACCACTTAAACTAAACGTCGCCAACGACTTGCCACCGCTGCGATGCTTCTTCAGAGTTCAAAGGAGTGTCGCCTGATAAAGTTTTATGTCTTCATTTAGAAAATATTCGATATGCTAAAACTTTATTGTGGTCCAGCTTCAGCATTCAGAAGGTCCGGATTTGGACCGCAGTCCGCTAGTTGAGTAGCCATGCTTTAATCCTTTTAGCACAATCGCCCCGTTTTGGAAAGTGTGGGTCAAAATTGCCCCCACAAAGCCTTCACGTTCGTAGAGCTGCTACTTTTCCCACTGAAAACAGATGAAACCCCTCCTCCTACCAAAAAAAGGCTCGTCCGCAGAGCTACTGTTTTTTCACTAAAATCGGGTGAAGACCAAAAAAACGGTCTTCACGTCCGCTGAACTACTTTCTCCACAGTTCATTCAATGTAATGGCACAGCATTAGCTTGCTAAACTTTATTTTTAATATTTTGGCACGCTCGCCAAAAAAGGTTCGCCACCCCTGTTGTAGGGTTTGGCATTTGGATTAAGGGTTGGTGTTCACTTTATATTATCAGCAGGCTAATTTGCAATGATTGGGGTTTGGGTTGAATGTTAAGGATCAGAATTTGGGATGTTTAAGGGGTACTGGACTACTGGTACCGGTATTAGGCCTACTGGGATAATGTATCGGTATTTATGTATTTAGCAAATACTACTGATTTAATATGTTCAGTGTAATAATACTTCTGTTTGGAGATTGAGCAAGAAATTAATTATGTCATTCAAAAATGCAACACTTACTTTTCATTTTTACAGATAAACTGATGATTTTTTTTCGAAATTTTGGTATATATTTGGTATATTTTTGATAACATATTTTGGTATATATTTGGTATATAATTTGGAACATTTTGGTATATTTTACTCTGCAAAACCTGGCAACCCTGATTTTGAGCCAGCCATTGGTTCAAGCGCTACACACCAGAAAAGTTTGACTACCGGTATTATTGCATCACCAGTGGCGTACGCAGAAATTTTCTGAGGGGGGCGCGCGCGAAGCAGTGTGCCCCCAGGATTTGGCAAAAGGAGAGGCCCAACCGGGGGTCGGGGGCGAAGCCTCCAGCCGCCGGAGGCTAAGGGAGTCTGGGGGCTATGCCCCCAGCGGCCTACGAATTTTTGCAGTTTTCACATAAAAAACACTCATTTTAGCACACTTTTTTATTGAAAAAGGGCATGCAGTGAGGCAGTGAGTGCAGTCACTATAGACCCGTGCGGTCCAAGACTGAGAGCATTAAGGGCCGCATAAAGGTTTGAAAAAGCTTTGCGGGCCGCAAAGATAAAATCTAGATTTTAACCATAGGCGGAGAGATTGTTACTCTACCATTGACACTACATGCCTAACTAAATGTCTTACATTTCATGTTTACTTAAGTCTTAAAAATTGGCGTTAGCGCAACGTCGTATAAAGCTGTTAGATGTACAACTGAATCACATTTGGCAAAGCTTTTCTGCAAATAGTTTCTCTTTAATTCTTTCCATATTGCTTCCCTTATAAAAGTTCCCTGGTACTGACCGTATCTTTTCTCATTTAGCGTTTTGTAATGTCGCTGAACATTAAACTCTTTGGGAACAGATAGGCTATTACTTGAAGACACACCAAACATTGCGTTTTACCATTATTAATGACGAAGAAATATCTGTCCTCCCAGTTAAAATTGAACTCTCTGTTTTCCTCGGACACTTTTTTGTTGGCACTCATTTTATGGTGAAAGTTAGTGCGACTCACTAAATTTCGTAACTTTTACGCTGCACATCTCGCTGAAGATCGTTTTGAAAAGGCCCACATGACAAGTATGCGAGATGTTACACAACCCGCATTAGTACGTAGTAAATATGACGCCAGATGCATTTCTACTTCAAAACGATACGTTCAAATGTACTATGAAACATTCTTGTTATCATTCTAAGCTTGCAAATTTCTCGTCTCTTAAAAAAATCACGTCTTTAATGCGAACGAGGAAATTTCTAAGCCTTGTTAGATACAAAACAGGCAACGAAGATTAAAGTGTTCGAGGGCCGCACAAAAGTTGTCCGCGGGTCGCATGCAGCCCTCGGGCCAAGGTTTGGACCACACTGCTATAGACAATGCAAAATATTTTCGCAACTTATGTCTAAAAGCAAAAGCTTGGCTAAAATAAGTGAGAGGAGGCTGCAATTATTATTAGTTTGAAATTATAGACTGAAAGTTAGGTTTTAGCACCTTACTATAGGGCCAAAAGGGGGGTCATGGCATCGTGCCTCTCCCCCCCTTGCGTGCGCCTATGGCGCGAAGGAAATTTTCTACATTAAGGTACGATTTTTCTAGCAGTATCTGAGCGACACAGGCTTTTAACATGCATCGAAGAAGGCCTGAGGGGGCGCACGCATAGGAGCCCCCCATGCGTACGCTACTGTGCATCACAATGAAAGTTTCTCGAGATTATATAGGCAATTTGATACAGCACGGAAAAACACGATTACTGCATGAAAAAAAGCTAATCGGTCCAAAATAAGCGGTTTTTAATTTTTTCCAATCGTCAATGGGGGGTTTTGACGTCTGAACCCCCCCCCCCCCCCCCGTGCGTACGCCACTGTACGGTAACACAATAGATTGGGTAGAAGGTATATTCTATAGGCTACAGTGTTTAAATTGATCTCTTAAACTAAGTTTCATTTAAGAATAATAGTTCAGTAAATAAAATAAACGGCTTATTTTACGACTTTAATAGGATTTAATGAAATTGCAACAAAGTGATCTCAGATTTTATTGATAATTTTGTCTTTAATACAATTTAGACTTAGGCTACTCTGTTTGGATGCAAGAGAAAATTAATGCAAGCTGAGGCGAAAGCATTTTAATCTAAAAAAGTAAGAAAGAGTTTACTGGTACAGTTCAGTCAGCAAATTAGCTATATGAATCTATTGTAGTGAATTAGATGGATCGGTTTGTTGTTCGAACATCCCAGGTACGATCATCAACGTACTAGCAACCAATGCAATCTCTTAGTGTAAAACAGGGGTGGCAAACCACTGCCCCGCGGATCACTAAGCGACCTACTTGCACATTTCAGTGACCCGCTTGTAGTTTGGAAAATTTCACAAAAAAAAAAAAAAAAAAAAACGGTACCGGTAAGGAACATTATCGTAGTGAAGAAAAGCTTATCTTTTCATACTGTGGCATTGAAGACAAGAAACTTGGTATTTCTGAGGTGAAGATCTTTTTTTGCTCTTTGCACAGATTTCGGTGCAAGTTGGGTTCAAGTCCTTCGCTAATAGCCTATTATTAGGACATCCGTAACCCACGTTTTTTCTTTTTTTGGTCTACGATCTTAAATTCGACCCACCACTTAAAAAGGTTTGCCATCCCTGGCGTAAAATATTTTAGCTTTTCTCATATACATTTGTTGCAAATCAAAACCAAATCTTTGTTATACTCGTTAGAGATGGGCACGGAACCGTCCCGGAGAGGAGCGGGAGTCCGGCTGCATTTTTTGGATTCGGAGCCGGATTTGGGTTTTTGAATTAAAGCCGGATCCGAATAGCCTGAACCTGAAACCAAAATATTACGTTTTTTTGTTACTTACAGTAATACAGTAGAGAAACCTATGTTTTTTTTAATAGAAACATCCATGCATTTCACTGTAAAGAATAGGGGCTGCGCCATCAGATGTCTAATTGGGCCCCGCAGCTTTTGGCACCGGCCTTGTGTATGGACCTAGTGTCTAAGTTCTAAAGTCGAATGCAGTAGTCAAGCGGTATATTGGTGGTGAATAATTATGGGTTGAATAATTAGGCATTGCCATTAGGCAAAGTATTACAACTACGTAAAGCATTGCGATTGGGTAAATAAAGTGATTTTAATCAGCTGATTAGGTAAATAAAGCCTCATCGATATCGCTACAGGTTCAAGCGTAACGCTTCAGAAAAGTTTGACCAACGGTATTATTGCATGCATCAGAACGAAAGTTCCTCGAGTATGCATAAGCAAGTTGGATAACACAGAAAAACATGATAGCAGTATAAGCAAGTCTGTATGAAAAAAGCGGATCGTTCCAAAAAGAAAGGTTTTCATTTCTTTTCCAATCGTCAATTGGTGGAGGTTGACCCCCGAGCCCCCCCGAGCGTACGCCAGTGGCAACAAGCCCACATCCATGTGGGCTTAAAGGCAAGCCAACGCCATACCTTATAAATAGCTTTAAGCCCACATAAATTGAGCATGTGGACTGGGTAAGTAAAAATTTGGATTTTGCGACTCCGCTTTTTCGAGTCGACTTGGAATTAAATCCACTTGTGGCGCGAATTTAAACTCAGCTGGCGCGAAATGGAGAATGCTAAGTAGTTGAGTTGTGGTCGTGGATGTATTAGTGTAGCTGTGTAGAGTGCTGAGTGCGTAGTTAAGCTGAGAATGTATCGATGCAGACTGTGTAAGTGTGCAGTTGAGTTGGGGATTACCCATGTAGAGTGTGTAGCTTAGCTGAGGATGTTCAGTGTAGACTGTGTGAGGTTTAGTTAAGGGATGCACGGTACCATGTGTGGAGAGTGTAGCGGCACTCAATGTAGACTGTATAAGTGGTAGTAAGTGTGTATCGGTAGTTAAGTTGGGGATGTCTGCTAAGAGTGTGTATTGGTAGTTTAGCTGAGGATGTACAGTGTAATGTGCAGTTGAGCTGGGGATTACCAGTATCTGTCTGTCTGTATGAAGTGTGTACCGATAGTTTGGCTGAGGATGTACCTGTATTGGTGTAGTCCAGGGACGAGCAAACCATGGCTTTTTGGCCGCATGCGTCCCACAAGATCGTTTCATGAGCACTTACAGAAATATAAACTTTGCACCCTACTGATATTCAGCATTGCATACCGGTACCTATCAATACAACATTGAATAGGCTACAGGATATAGCCTAGGACGTGATGACCTTGTTTTGCTCCTCACTTGATTTTGGGAGGAAAATAGGAGATCCGCGGATGTGATGACCAGTGTTCCCTCTAAAAAGCAAAAAATGAGAAAATTTTCAATTTTTGCGCATTGCTATAACAGGCTACGATGACACTGTGACAGGGCCAACAATGACACTCTGACAGGGCCAACTGCACCCAAATTGATCCGCATTTGTAAATACGTGTTAATTTTGTTTTAAACAGTTAAACACTTTTGCGAAAATTTGATCACGATATGTGGTCTTGGTAGTGAGAAAACCCATAAAAATATTGTAACTTTCCGAACGCTTCTAATCAGCTGATTGGCTGATCATATTATGACATCATTGACCAGCTAGACGTGCTCAGTTAACAGCTTAAGCAGGGCAATAATTAAAAGGTAAAACTGTATTTTGGTTTTTGCAAGATGTTTTAATCAGCAAAAACAGCTGAGTTCATAGCCTAATAACTTGCCAATATGTGATACCGGTTGATAGAGAGCTTATATATACTGGTATATAACAGGATTATAACCAGATAACCTGGTAATGCTAAACAATACAGCAAAATGCATCCAATAACCTGGCATGCTTTGTACACAAATACTAGCTAAAATAGATTTGATATGCTTTGTGGAATGTTCAAATAAGACACTTGTTTTGACATTCCAATGGTGTATGAAAAAACTGAAAGTAATTTGGTATATGATAAAAACTGAACTGTGAAAGTACCGTAATGTAACAAAACTCTTGTGTGAGGTTGCATCTGCTAATGAGTTTTTCCGTATGATATCTAAGCCCACTCACAATGCAGATGGTATCTTGGATCTTGTCTTAATCAATCGACCAGGCCTTTAGTTAATTAATAGCTGTCATGTCCTTTACAATAGTGGTCTATCGAATCACTCTCCTATCTTATTTGGAGTAAATGTTGACTATGAGAAGAAACTTTCAAACATTAAGAATAAAAACTCGGAATCTTTCCTCTCTTGATACGTGAATCTTTGGGAGATATGCTAGCAGAATCTTTCTTAATTGTTGATTTTGAAAAAGAACCCTTGACAACTGCATTAGTACCCACCTGGTATAACACAGTTCTAGGTCAACCCCTTGAGCAGTTGCCTCGCTTGCTCCAAAGGTTGCAAAAATGATGAAGGCCAGACCTAATCAGCCATGGTTCAAGTGTGAACTCTGTCAGTTAAAGCAAAAGAAATGTCAAGCAGAGAGAAAATTAAGAAAACATCCTAACAAGGTGAACTTATCAGAATATGGTAAACTCAAAAACACATACTACTCAGCAATTAAATCTTCTAGAATTCGTTACAATGCCCAAATCCTTAGTGGATATGAGAAGAACAATCCAAAAGCTTTGTACCAGTGTGTTCAAAAACTGTCTGGTAATTCTGCTCCAAAAATCTTTCCATCAAGTTTTTCTGATGCTGATCTAGCAGATAAATTTGCTAAATATTTTGAAAATAAAATATCTTTGATACGTTCAAGTTTTTATACGCACCGTCACCAAGATGATGATCTAGGCAACGATACATTCTCTGCTCATGAGGCTGAAAATATTGAATCACTCCACACTACAAATTATATGTCTGAGTTTAATTCCATAACCGGAGAAGATCTCAACTACATGCTTTCCAAACTAAATAACAAAAACTACATGTTTGACCCGACCCCATTGAGCATATTAAAACCTTGTTCCAGGATCATTAATCCTATTTTTCAACTCATTGTCACCTGATCATTTGCTGAATCTACCTTTCCAAATCAATTCAAACACGCAACAATCACACCGGTTATTAAGAACACCAATCTAGATCATGATAACTTCAAGAACTACGGACCTATTAGTAACAGACCACATTTAGCTAAAGTCATGGAGAAAGCTGCATTTTACCAGATAAATGACCACCTCATAAACAATGGACTTTATTGTCCAAATCAATTTGGCTATAAGCAGCATCATTCATGCGAAACTGACCAGGGGCGCATCCAGCATATTTCAAAGGAGGAGGGGTTCTGAAAAAAAATCCTCGATCCTGCACTCAGGAACGGATTTAGAAAAAATTTTGAATTAGGTTGAATGTTAACTAAATACAAAGACACCAGACCCCAAAAAGGCCTATAAAGCCCTTTGAAAAATGTTATCATGTCTGCCGCGTATTCAGAAATTTTTTCAGGGAGGGGACACCAACTTATGACAAATTATCAAGCGTAGTTTTTGCGGCAAAATCATTTTAAAGCCTATTGAGAATAAACAAGGCTCTAGGGGGCTGGGGGTATGCTCTCCCAGAAAATTTTTGTAAATTTACATGCTGTAGTGGCCATTTTATACTTTTTGAACTATGTTTAGGCAAATTTTGTTCCAAATTTTTGTCCCCAAGTCTGACTGAATGTTTCACTGAATATGATGCATTTTGTTCGTACATTTTTGATTATGTGTGCTTAGGGTGTAAGGTTTATTGTTATTAAAAAGGTTCAAAATTATGGAAAAATTGTATTCATGAAAAGCATATTTGAAAATGGCTGATGGGAGGATGCATCCTCCCCTGCCCGTACAGATAACAATGTCTCTTATCACTATGCCAACCAGCCGATTTGGCTTCAGTATAATGTGGAACAAATTCTGACGCAGCCGTGTTGAAATAACAGCATGTAGTGCACTTGCACAGTTTAGACCCTTCACTTTAAAAACAAGAGTTTGATTTCAAAAGGGGAGGGGGGTTAGATTCCTCAACCCCCCCTGGGTGCGCCACTGGGAGTGACATTCAAGAAGTACTGTCTGAAAACTGTTTGGCTGCCATTTTGATGTTAGACCTGTCAGCGGCTTTCGATACAATAGATCATTATCGCTAACTCTTTAAGTTGAAAAATAATTTTAATATTACTGGCAAAGTTTTGAAGTGGCTGCAATCATATCTTGTTAATCGTACCTTTTCTATTGTAGTTAACAATGATCATACTTGTCAAGATGCCCTTATTATATGGCGTTCCTCAGGGATCAATTCTTGGTCCACTTCTTTTTATATTGTATGTTAACGAACTTAATTGTCTAGGTGAGGAATTTGGTCTGACTATTTATTCTTATGCTGATGATCTACTACTCTGTATATTGGTTTTGATCCTGCTTTCGAAGTTGATACCGCTTGTGAAAATATCAACTGCTGCCTTAACAAAATCAAAGAATAGATGAATGTTAATTTTCTTAAACTTAGCATGAATAAATCTCAGTTATTAATGTGTGGAAAAAAGAGGATAATAAATTTATATCAATCACAAATGGCAGACTTAAATACTGCACTACAAATCAGCTCTGATGTAGTTCAAACTTTTGAAGGTTTGAGTGTAGTTCTTGACAGTATCCTGTGTTTTGCTGATATGATAAACAATACATGCAGAGTATGCTTTTTCAAGTTAAGTAACCTTCAAAGTACCCGTCACTTTTAATCTTTTGATACCAAAATTATGCTGGTGAAGAGCTTCCATATTTCCTGCCTTGACTACTGCAAAATTTTATATTCATGTACTACCGGTACCAAAAATCTTTTCAACAAATTGAAAAAAGTGATAAATGCTTGCATAAGATTTATTTTTAATATTCCCAGCTATAGTCGCGCTTCTTTAATGCTGTATTTACGACAGTGTCATATCATATGATACCTTTTGAATTTCGTATTAAGTATAAGCTTTATCTCACTATGTTCAAAATCTTGAATAACATTGTTCCTATATACCTTCGTTTTCTGTTTCAGATGGGAACGCTGTGTTGGAATCTCAGGTCTTCTTCCAATTGTCGTAAAATTATTGATATTCGTAATTGTAATAATTCATTTTCTTTTAAAATTTGTCCTGCATGGAATAGGCTGCCAAAAATTGATTTGCATGAATGTTCTTCAATATGATATGTAATTTTAAGAAAAGTCTCAAAACTTATTAGATACTTTAAATTGGCTTTCAATGTGTGATTTTTTTGCTTGTTTGTTTACTGTCAGAATTGTTCAGGGTAAAGGGCCGTCTACACTATGCTTAAGCTTGAAAGCTCAGACTTTTGGTCGCCAATCTTAGTTTCTTTATTATCACTGTCGGAGCAATCGGCTTGCTCGCTTATTTCAAGAAATAATAAAGAGAAAAAAGATGGAGCTGCTTAAGCATCTAAAAAGCTCGTAGTGTAGACTGGGCTTTAGGTTCGCTTTTAAAAGCGAATTAGTGAAAAGTGTTTAAATTTTTTTGTGTCAAATGAAAGTGTTTTACCTGTAACATAGAACATACATGGGCAAACTATGGCCCGCGAGCTGATTCCAGCCCGCCAGTCTTTTTATTCTGGCTCGCCGGCACTTACACAAATTTAAACTCCGACGCTAAATTGAGCAGAAGACCTTTTTTTTCCTTTAGAGATCATGGATGGCAGTGATTTTCAACAAAATAAGCCTCAACAGTGCAAAATTGGAATATAAAACGAGGTGAAAACCTTTTATTTTGGAGATCATATTCGCACGTGGACTGAGATCTCAAAAAGAAAGGTCTTCACCTTGTTTTCCAATCAGCGTCCGGCTCGCGGCTTCAACAGTTTTTCCAAATCTGGCCCTTTGTGTGAAAAGCTCGCCCACCCCTGCCATAGAAACTCTTTATTTTTAACAAAAATTATTCCAAACCTTGAGTTATTAGTAGGGGTTAGGGCCCACCCCCTTGAACCCTAACCCCGAACTACGGCTTAATTCTAACAAGCCCCGTCTGAGGTAGCGTTTAGGCTACTGCAAATGCAATGCAGGAGCTACCGGTATAGTGAAACGCGGAATGTGATGAATGTTGGGACAAAAATAGCTGATTGAGGAATTACCATGGCTTTTTTTTTCCTTCTTACATCAAAACAAAACATTTAGCACCAGTTGGTAAACTGGTCTCAGCCTACTCAGGGTAATGCTTTATTGCTGTATCTGCCCATAACATTGTTATTGTTATTTTTTGATGTTACAATCGCAACTCAGATCAGATGGCCGAGTGGTATAGAGCGTCTGTCTCTTGAGCTGTAGACTCGGGTGTGATTCCGAGTTGGGTCAAACCAATGACTTTAAAATTGCTATTCACAGCAGCTTCCCTGCTTGACACTCAGCATTAAAGAGGCAGTGTGGAGAACAAGCCGGCAAGTTTACTTGCTGTGCCGTTGGGAAAGGCACTTAGCAGGATTCCCTCATCTTGGTGTGGTAGACAGATGGCTGGCAACTCCTAAGCGAGCTCGTATAGTGCATTGATTGCTTTCTCGTGATAGGAGGATAAATATGCAACTAACTAACTCACTAACTAACTGACAAGCTGATAGTAGACCCTGCACAGTGAACACCTGTCTATTGTGCTATATCGAAAACAGACTCTGAGCCCTAAAACTACCAAGGTTGTCGTCTAATCTCTAATTCCTCACTTTGATTCTTGAGCCATCGTATGGAAAGTAGATCCCTTGTGTAGAAGTGAGAACAAGGCAATCAAACAGTGCAAGGTTGAATTTAAATACCGTACTTAAAAATGTGAAAAAACGAAAACAATTTTACTGTGTTTCGCAGCGACATGATTGTGCATGCAGAACATTGCATGGAAGAAAACGGTTGTAACATTTCCTGTTTGCATTCACAGAAACAAAATTTTGCGTCAGTGCATTTATGTAGGTGTCTGATATTTTTTTCATAGTGGCAACTATTCAAGTTGTGCAGTTCATTGTGACGTGCATCTTAAACTGTTGAAGCTAAACATCAGAAAATACAGAAGACTCACATGTTTGAGATTCCGATATTGATTTATGGCTTTGCAAAATTCTGGTCGATTGTCAAAATATAGGTGATGTACAATGAAGATTTTCTCACTACTTTTCATAGTTTAGCAGCTTCACTGTGGTATTTTAAGCTCGACCAATGCTTGATAGCAGAGATTGATCATCCTTGAATATTCTGAAATAGTATCTGATAGATTGAGGAAAAATGAAGTTGAAGCAATTTTCATAATCGGACGTTTATGCAACACAGATTCAGCTGTGATCATCAGCAGTGTATCAAAAGCAGTACTAAACTGCATAAACTAGAATAGAATTATTGTTTTGTACCACTAAGTAAAGTTGTAATTTTTATGACAAGTTTTAATTTGTAGTCGTGACAAATTTGCTTTGTTTTGCAATGACTGCTCATGATGACAGCTGAATCGAAAGTTTCAGAACGTTCAATTACAAGAACTTAGTCCCTTCATCTTTCCTCTTCGCTTTATTTTCATCTCATATTTGAGTTTTTTAAAATCATATCGTCAGATTCAAGTGATTGGATTTGCTTAACAATTCACGAATTACTATTTTGAAACCATACTCTTGGTGGGTGTTGAACTTCTACCTTCTGCATTCAGTAGGCTTGCTGTGTAAAAACTATGTTGGTGTTGTTCCTACTTTCTGCCGCATTCTGTGTTTTCTAAATTCGAAACTTCAGTTGACGTAGCAGAACTTGTGAGTGAAATAATTTCCTCAGCAACTGTTCAACAGATAAGTAAAATTATTTTAATGCAGTGAAATTCAATCTGATGCAACTGTAAGGAGGATCGAAGATGCTCAATTGTCTGAAAGTCTTGATGAGAAGTATGGTTACCACAAACTCAGAATTCCATGTGAAAGATTGGGCTGGCTAGTCAACATGTGCACGGTGAGATTTTTTGATCTACGCAGGTGCTGAAGAAATACTGCATGATAAAAATGTTTGTTTGAGAATATCATGTTGTAGATGAACCTGATCGTGAGGCTGACTGCTACAGATCAGGCGCTGCAACGCTGGCATTGATTTTTTCAGGCTGATATTGTGGACGACGATAAACGAATTATCAGTGCAGTTGATTTCTATTTTCTGCAAGAGGATGGAAATCGTTTTAAGGTAACGCTGGCTGGCAATAGTGTGTATGTAATTTTGTATGACGTTCATATTGTAAAGCTAGCCGGTTGGTAGCGCAGAAATGGAAGGTTAAGAAATTTTACTCGACTGACAAACGTTAGATAAGCTTTGAACCAGTGGTAATCGTTGCTAACAAAGTAGCAGTTGTTTGACCAACGCATAGATGTCACTTGACGGTTACCATATCGTCACGTTAGTGCAGAAACTGATAAGATCTGTTTACACTAAATGCGATTTCAGTCCGATTTGCTGTCGTACAAAGTTTCATGAGATTTTTGACGTAAGCAGTTGACGAAAATATCTTTCACACAATGCAAACCCAAACAGTTTTGCTTCCTACCGGTTGCTTCAAAAAGCCCCTAACGATTGTATTCTAGAATGCCGCGGATAGTGACTTAGCTTTACGGCATAACCTCTAACAGTTTCGTAACCTACGTCACTGTACGTACGAAAAATTTCATCGTATTCTGTGTAAAACGTACGTACAGTGACGTAGGCTACGAAACTGTTAGAGGTTATGACGTAAAGCTACGTCACTATCCGCGGCATTCTAGAATACAGTCTTTAGGGGCTTCCCAAAACAACCAGTAGGAAGCAAAACTGTTTGGGTTTGTATTGTGTGAAAAATAATTTCGTCAACTGCTTACGTCAAAAATCTGATGAAACTTCGTACGACAGCAAATCGGACTGAAATCGCATTTAGTGTAAACAGACCTTAAGTCATTTTTTGGCGAAATTGAGTTTTTAGCACCAAGTTGTTCCGCTGGGTCAGCGCTAACGCCTGACACCTTTTTTGGAAAACTATATCGACGTTTTCGCGAGTTATGCTCCAGTTTTTAAATTACGTAAGTCAGCGCATCGAATTGGCAATTATTAAATCATATAACGTATTGTATACGATCAAAGCATTCAGTTTTTCGTCTATTGTTATTTTGCTTGTGACACAATAGTAGATGCATACAATCACGTTTTTTGCGTTTTTCTCAAAGCATAACGTGACAATATGAAAACTGTTTGAAGAGATAGCTTCTGACAATTTTGTTCGGAATTCGACAAGTGTGATATTGGTTTGAATGATGTGCTTTATATTTGTGACTATAGAGAGCGCGCTTGTTTGACCACGATTGGTTCGTTCGTGAAAAATGATTGTTACCAGGTTTCTTTGCCATTTCATCCATATTTCTACGTCGCCGTTGAACCGGGAACGGAGAAAGAGGTCATGCCGTATTTTCAAAAAAAATTCTCGAAAATAATGGCTTTGGAGCAATTAAAAAAAGAAGATTTAGATTTGGTATGTGTGATCATGCAATGATGTCATAACGTTGTAGCACAATGATGTCACAAAGTCGTAGCATAATGATGTCATAATGTTGTAGCACAACCATCTGGTTGGTTTGAAGCAAACCTACTTGAAACTCTCCTTCTATCACATTGATGATATGAACAGCGTCCGACTATCTATTCATCGCGCTGTTCGAAAGAACAAAGAAAGAAAAAAAGGAAGTTCCACATATTCTACTATGCTTACAAGGTACTTGTGCGTTAATGATGTTTTGATGACGTATTCATGTTTCCACGTTTACATTAGTGCACTTGCTGGAAGAAAAGTGAATGACGTCACTAATGATGCAAAGAAAGTTCAAGATCAGCTCGACCACGTCATTGATATACGTGAATACGACGTGCCTTATCACGTGCGCGTGTCCATCGATCTACGTATTCACGTCGGTCTTTGGTATGACGTCACGTATCGTGGCGGCGCTATTCCTCCGTTAATTAACCGAAGAGATGACTTGTTGGAACGACCGGTGAGTTTCTGCTAGTTGGCTAGTTCAATTCGCTTTCACATGTAAACCACAAAGTGTGGGACATTGACTGAGTCCTGGTCGCGTATTTCTCATCCAGGGGCCTACCCAGCGTATTTCAATGGGGGGTCTAAGAAACCTCGATAAAGAGCGGATCAAGAAAATTTTGGTGGGGGGGATGAAATTTTGAATTAGGTTGAATGTTAACTAAATACAACGACGTTAGACCCAGTGGCGTTGAAAGTACTTTTTAGTAGGGGGGGGAGGCTAAAATTTGTGTTACCATCAGTGTTCCCTCTAGAGTGAGAAATTTGAGAAAAATGTGAAATTTTTGGGCAAAGTTTACTGATTTTGAATCAGAAATTAATATTATAAAATGCAAAACTGAAAAACTTTAACAAAAAACTTGAATATTTTAATGCAAGACTGTGGCTTGTATCTTGGAAATGCAAATTTACTGCAAAAAATTTGTAAAAGGGGTTCTGAAAGTAGTGAAATCTTTGGGCAAAAATTTCAATGATTTTATCATTTGGGCAAATTCGCATTAGTCAAAATCCTAGAGGGAACACTGGTTACCATACCAACGTCTGGGGGGCTTCGCCGGACCAACGTCTCGCCCCAGACCCCCTTTTTTGTTATCGCAACATACATCATGCGTATCAATGTATCATGCACTTTGCTTCAATAAAAGTCACTCGGAGACCGCTTCATGAACTCAAGATTTCCTCTAGCTAGCATAACACGCAGTAGCCAGATCGACGTTTGTAAACGTGTTAACCTCCTTTAAATAAACTCATTATCTGTTCAGAAGCTCCTAGTCTCAGGCTCCTAGGCAGAAGCGTATTTAGAACGGGGAGGGCATTGTGCCGTGCCCTCCCCTTTTGTCTCTGCCTTTCAGTAAAAAGAACGAAACTGATAGTGCCAAGTGACTGAATTATGCCAGACTCTTGATGGTTTCTGTAGCTTGTGTCCAGTGGGGTAGGATGAGGGGTATGCTTTTTTTCCACCAGCCATTTTCAAAAATGCTTTTGATGTAAACGATTTTTCCATAACTTCGAACCTCTTTGATATCAATAAGCCTTACGCCTTAAGCACGCATGATCAAAAGTATGCGAACAAAATGCATCGTAATAGGCGAAACACTTAGAATGAAGGTAAAAAAATATAACAAAATTTGCCTGAAAATTATTGAAAAAGCACTGAAATAGCCATTACAGCATGTAAATTTTCAAAAATTTTCCGAGGGAGCATGCCCTGGAACCCCTAAAGCTTTTCTTAATTCTCAATCAGCTTCAAAAATTTTCTGCCGAAAAAAATACGCTTGAAAAAAGTGTGGAAATTATGCCCCCCCCCCCTTTTAAAACTTCTGGCAACGCCCGTGCTTTTAGGATAAGCTAACTAATTCTAATTTGATATTTTGTTGTTTCACTGTTATTTGCCCCAAAGTTTTTTTAAGTGGAAAAAATTTAACTGTGACATCATAATAAAGCTCTAAGAGCTTTGCATGCGAAGCTACTTGCCATAAAATCCTACAGTTTTTGCGATTTTGTTCACCTTTGTCACAAAGTCGCAAAAGTTAGTTCTGTACGTTTGTTTAATAGTATCAATGAAGAAAAGAAACGAAATACAAGCGACGCCATAAGCCATTGTTGAAGTGCATTAGGGTGTACTGACTGGGGTTATAAATTTTTAAAAGGGGGGGCTGAAGGGTGGCTCAGAATTCCTATGGGGGCTGAAAAAAATATAGGGGGGAATAAAGGGTGAAAGCCTCAGCCCCCACCTTCCAACGCCTTTGGTTAGACCAAAAAAAAAGACGTAAAAAGCCCTTTGCAAAATGTTTTCATGTCTACGGCGTATTCAGAAATTTTTTCAGGGAGGGTACCAAATTTTAACACATTTTCAAGCGTAGGTTTTTTCGGCAGAATTATTTTGAAGCAATTGAGAATAAAAAAGGTTCGAGGAGGTCTGGGGGCATGCGCCTCAGGAAAATTTTCGTACTGTATTGGCCATTTTAGTACTTTTTGAACAATTTTTAGGCAAATTTTGTTTAAATTTTTTGCATCTAAATCTGAGTATTTCACCAAATCTGATGCGTTTTGTTCGTACATTTTCGATTATGCGTGCTTATGGCGTAAGGCTTATTGTCATCGAAAAGCTTCGAAATTATTGAAAAACAGTATGCATGAAAAACATTTGAAAATAGCTGGTAGGGGGATGCATCCCCGACATCCCCCTGGATCCGTCCCTGCCCGCACCGATACAATGTCTCTTACCACTACACCAACCAACCGATTTGGCTTCAGTATGATGTGGGGTAAATTCTGTCACACCTGTTTTAAAATAACAGCACGAACTGCTCTTGCACAGTTTGGACACTTCACTTTAAAAACAAGGTTTCGGTTTTAAAAGGGGGGGGGGGGAGTTCGACTCCCCAACCCCCCTGGGTACGCTATTGTCTTCAGCCTTGAATGCAGGTTGATTCCAGTGTTATTTAGGATCCTGTCGTTCTGGCTTTTGACATAGAAACGACGAAATTGCCCCTGAAATTTCCAGATGCAGAGACTGACTGTATCATTATGATCTCTTATATGATTGATGGACAGGGATATTTGATATGTAACAGGTAAACTATCATAGCATTGGACTGAACACCAGTCCGCGCGTTTCGAAGCATCGAAGAATATAAGTTGAAGTTTCAAAATATCAAAAATTTAGACGAACGGTATGTTAAGACTTAACGATTCTGCAAGTTTCAACAAATGTTTATTGCGATTGTTTATCGACTAATTGAGAAACAACTATGGACCGAGTGTTACGTCACTGTGTAATTATTGATCGAACAATGACCTTGACAGAGAAATTGTGTCCGAGGATGTGGAAGATTTCGAATTCACCCCGAAACCGGAGTTCGAAGGAAAGTTCACGATCTTCAATGAAGCTGATGAGGTTTGTGAGGGTTGAAGGTGGTAGTAGTTGCCTCGGTCCCCGACATCTGGGCGCAAAATACGTCCGCGTCCAAACACATTTTTTATCAACTTTTTGTTAGTTTTTTTTTATTAATGACAATTATTTTCTGTTTGCAACGATCTTATAGAATACATTAAGATGTGTTAATTAAAGGTAACGTACGTATATGGAAAAAGTTGGAGCAAAGTATAGGTCAAGTTAGCGATAGATAAAAGACTCATTTCCACGATGAGAAGAGTGATTAACAGTTTTAGATTTAAAAGAAAACTGTCCACGCGATATAGAGACAGCGAAATAAAAAAAATAATATTAAGATGTTTAACGCAATTGTGATTTGTAAATACTTTGAAATGGATTCATGTTTGATAGGATAAAATAAATAATTAGTCAGCTGTTGTTTACACGCAAAAACTATGATCCATTTCATTCGTATATTAGATCGATCTAAAAATTGTTGCGCAATCACTTTCGCAGAGTTCAAAAACTATTGTTTTCTAGAGGATTAAAGATTTTTAAAATCGGGCGCTCGCAGAAAGGTGTTAAGTTCTAGGCTCTAAAATTAACGAAAAAACAAAACATCTAAAAGTTAGAACATTTTTGTTGCATTGTTCTCGAACGACGGAAGCGCGAGAGAATAAGACAATCGCAACGACACGGTAATGGGTGATTAATACGTATAATAGCAAATTTTTAATGAAAACGTAAGAAAAGTTATCGTTTAAAATATAATATGATTTTAAGAGAGGTACTTGATCAATCTAGTATACGAATGAAGATAAAAGTTTAACTTTGCTCTATCTTTTTCGATATATTCGTATATAATAAGCATTGAGTATATGCTAATATACGAATGAAACGGATCATAGTTTTCATGAGTAAATAACAGCTGACTCATAATTTATTTTGTCAAACATGAATTCATTTCAAAGTATTTACAAATCACAATTGCGTTTAGGATCATATTATTATTTTTTTATTTCGCTGTCTCTATATCGCGTGGACAGTTTTCTTTTAAATCTAAAACTGTTAATCACTTTCTCAGGCTGCTAGACAATTGATCGTGGAAATGAGTCTTTTATCTATCGCTAACTTGACCTATACTTTGCTCTAACTTTTTCCATATACGTACGTTACCCTTAATTAACACATCTTAATGTATTCTATAAGATCGTTGCAAAAAGAAAATAATTGTCATTAATAAAAAAAACTAACGAAAAGTTAATAAAAAATGTGTTTGAGCGCGGACGTATTTCGTGCCCAAATGTCCCCGCACCCAAATGTCAAGTTTCGTAGTTGCCAGTTGAAGTGGTGGTGGTGTGGAACCAGTTAAGTGGTGTGGAACCAATTAAGTGGTGTGGAACCAGTTAAGTGGTGTTGGTGTCGAACAAGTTAGGTTAGTGGTTTTTAACGTGGGCGCTATAGGGGCGGAAATGCTCAGGGGGTGCTATGGGGCCGTTACATTCAGATGGTGTAAAGATATGTGTCATGATCAAATGTGAATAATCGTGCTAGCCCAGGGCTGGAAAAAATAGGGACCTCTGCGGACGTGATGACCTTTTTTGCTCTTCAATTTTTAGTGTGAAATAGGACATATGCAGACATGTTAACTTTTTTTTGCTCTTCACCAATTTTTAGTGTGAAATAGGGCATATGCAGACGTGTTAACTTTTTTTTTTCTTCGTTCTGCACCGATTTTTAGTGGAAAATAGGACACGTGGGCGGCAGACTAAGGAAACCTCTGAAAATCTATAAAAAGGGGCGCTGGGGGAAAAAAGGTTAGCCACTGAGTTAGATCATGGTGGTGTAGAATCTGTTAAGTGGTGGTGGTGGTGTAGAACCAATTAAGTGGTGGTGTAGAAGCTGTTTAGTCGTGGTGGCGTAGAACCAGTGAAGTGGTGGTCGTATAGAACCAGTTTAGTAGTGGTGGTGTAGAACCAGTTAAGTGGTGGTGGTGTGGAACCAGTTATAAATGTGGTGGTGGTGTAGAACCAGTTTAGTCATGGTGGCGTAGAACCAGTTTAATGGTGGTAGTGTGGAACCAGTTAAGTGGTGGTAGTGTGGAACCAGTTACAATAAGTGGTGGTGGTGTGGAACCAGTTAAGTGTTGGGGGTGCGGAACCAGTTATAAATGTGGTGGTGGTGTAGAACCAGTTGAGGATTGGTGGTGTGGAACCAGTTAAGTGGTGGTGGTATAGAACCAGTTTGGTCATGGTGGCGTAGAACCTGTTAAGTGGTGGCGGCGTAGAACCAGTTAAGTGGTGGTAGAGTAGAACCAGTTACAGTGAGTGGTGGTGGTGTGGAACCGGTTAAGTGGTGGAGGTGTGGAACCAGTTATAAATGTGATGATGGTGTAGAACCAGTTTAGTCGTGGTGGTGTGAAACCTGATAAGTAGTGGTGGTGTCGAACTAGTTAAGTGGTGGTGATGTGGAACCAGTTGAGTGGTGGTGGGCTGCCAGTGCAACTGGTTTTGAAAAGAAACAATTGAGGTGATTTTGAGTTAACATTGCGATTGGGAAAACTGAAGTGAGTTTGCATTTAAATAAACAATCGTCTGGTGAGTTAGCGTTGAAGTGAGTGGTCGTCTGGTGAGTTAGCGTGGAAGTGAGTAGTCGTCTGGTTAGTTTGCGTTGAAGTGAGTGGTCGTCTGGTGAGTTAGCGTGGAAGTGAGTAGTCGTCTGGTGAGTTAGCGTTGAAGTGAGTAGTCGTCTGGTGAGTTGGTGTTTTAGTAAACAGTCTTCTGGTAAGTTTGCGTTGAAGTGAGTGGTCGTCTGGTGAGTTAGCGTTGAAGTGAGTAGTTGTCTGGTTAGTTTGCGTTGAAGTGAGTGGTCGTCTGGTGAGTTGGTGTTTAAGTAAACGGTCTTCTGGTGAGTTGGCGTTGAAGTGAGTGGTCGTCTGGTGAGTTGGTGTTTTAGTAAACAGTCTTCTGGTGAGTTGGCGTTAAAGTGAGTAGTTGTCTGGTGAGTTGGCGTTAAAGTGAGTGGTCGTCTGGTAAATGTTGAATCACTTATCTTCGAAACAAATTCCAGTCCATTAGATCACATTTACTTACGTCACTCTCAATTTCTTCACAGCTATCCTTGATCCATCGATTTTTTGATCATGTCGTTGATGTGAAACCTCACATATTTGTGACGTACAATGGCGATTTTTTCGATTGGCCCTTCGTTGAGGCTCGCGCGCTTAAACTCGGTGTGAATATGATGCAAGAGATTGGTTTCTCCAAGGACAGTCAAGGAGAGTACAAAAGCAGACAAGCGTCACACATGGATGCTTTCAAGTAGGTACCCGTAATGACGTCATGCAGCACGTTGACAACGACGCCACACATTTGCAGATGGGTGAAGCGCGATTCCTACTTGCCAGTGGGAAGTCAGAACTTGAAGGCAGCCGCCAAAGCCAAATTAAGATACGACCCCGTGGAGCTTGACCCAGAGGAAATATGCAGGTGGGTGCTGCCCCATTTAGAGTTGGACGTGGTGTGGTGGGTGCTGTCCCATTTAGAGTTGGACGTGGTGTGGAAGAAACATCCCAAAACTTGTCGTAATTTTTTAAAAGAGCCAGAGCTAACCTCATTGTATGTTTAATGGACTGAGCTTGTTTGGTTGCGGTTGGAAGCTGCGTTGTCACATCGCGCTAACATCCTGGGTTATGAAGGGAAACAAAAACGTTGTTAATAAAATGGGCGGTTCCTGAACACTTGGTACTCATCATGGATTCAATCATATACTAATTGCAATGAGTATTTTCCATTTCTGGTTTTCAGGTTGGCAAGTGAAGAGCCGCAGACCTTAGCCAATTATTCAGTATCTGACGCGGTAGCGACCTACTATATCTATATGAAGTACGTCCATCCGTTCATCTTTGCCCTCTGTACTATCATCCCAATGGAACCGGACAGTGTTCTCCGCAAGGGATCAGGTACCTTGCTCCATCGCATGTCAGTTTTTATGTCATGACACGGTTTCTTGCAGGCACTTTATGCGAGGCTCTGCTTATGGTGCAAGCATTTCACGCGAACATCATCTTCCCAAACAAACAAGAAACTGTTTTCAACAAAATGACATCTGATGGGCATGTCCTCGAGGCCGAAACTTACGTGGGGGGCCACGTGGAGGCGCTAGAGTGCGGTGAGTATTAGGTGGCAATTGTATCAAGGACAACCATGATATTGTTATGTCACAGGTGTGTTTCGTTCCAACATCTCTTGCAACTTCCGTGGTGATCCAAGCGCTTATCTCGATTTGCACGATCACGTCGAAAGAACAATTAAATTTTGCATCGAAACTGAGGAAGGAATCCCCCTGAGTGACGTCATTAATTACAAAGAAGTGCGTTTGTTATTTTATAGAAATATCGCTATTTTCAATAGTGATCTATGTAGGTATGTAGCGACATCAAGCGGAAATTACTGGCATTGCGAGATCGGCCCTCTCGATGCGAACCCCCAATAATCTACCATTTGGACGTGGGGGCCATGTACCCTAATATCATTCTTACCAATCGTCTCCAGCCTTCCGCTATGGTCGATGAAGCAACTTGTGCTGCTTGCCATTTCAATAAACCAGGTAATTCTGACGAAACATTCGTAGCAGCTGCGTCATTGTCAACTAGAAATCCGTCATCAAAAGTAATTTATAAACTTTCGATTGAAATTCCGAAAATGTTTGTGGCAATCAGCAGCTGTTTGTGGTAATCGGCGGATTTTGTGGCGATCACAGGATGCTGTTTGTGGTAATCGGCGGATTTTGTGGCGATCACAGGATGCTGTTTGTGGTGATCAGCGGATTTTGTGGCGATCACAGGATGCTGTTTGTGGTAATCGGCGGATTTTGTGGCGATCACAGGATGCTGTTTGTGGTGGTCAGCGGATTTTCTGGCGATCAGCGGGTGTTATTTGGTGACAAACTTTACAAAGATTAAAGTCGTTTGTGTTTTACTCTTGTACGTTCTTCTTACTCGTTTTACTCTGGTATGTTCTTGTGTTTTACTCGTGATCTGTTTGTTGATGTTTTTGCGGAGTGTTTCTAAGTTTGTTGTTGCTGCACAGATGCTACATGCCAACGTTCTATGACGTGGATGTGGCGAGGCGAATTCATGCCAGCTTCGCGCAATGAATTTCATCGAATTCAACAACAGCTGGAGAACGAGAGGTTTCCCAACTCTGACAGTTCACTCCCACCTCTTCCGTTCCACGAACTGTCCAAGGAGGAGCGAGCTCAGCAGGAGAAGAAACGTCTTCAGGTTCAAAACCTTGTCATGTCAAGTAACGACGCAAACTTAAACTCGTCTTTTTTGCAGGAATATTGTCGGCGAGCTTACAACAAGACGAAGGTAAAACGCTTGGAAGAGCGGATGACGACAGTTTGTCAGCGCGAAAATTCTTTCTATGTGGACACAGTGCGGATGTTCAGAGATCGAAGGTACTGTGATCTCAGAATAAGCATTGGCTGCGTCATCACTAACCCTCAATGTTTTATCTCCCAGATACGAGTTCAAAGCTGCATTGAAGCGCGCAAAGAAGCAAGTGGGGGAGGCTGTGGCGTCGGGCGATGCTGGGAAGATCAAGAAAGCGAAAGGGATGGAAGTTTTGTACGATTCGTTGCAGCTGGCACATAAATGCATTCTCAATTCCTTCTATGGTTATGTAATGCGCAAGGGGTGGGTAGTGAATACTTGCAACATTGCTTGATGCATAACAGTGTTATGAATGCAGGGCTCGGTGGTACTCGATGGAGATGGCCGGGATTGTGTGCTATACTGGCGCCAAGATCATACAGAACGCCCGATCAATCGTTGATAAGATAGGTAACTCGCATATGTTGATTTATCTCTGACGCTTTTTATTGGTGTCAAGATTCGTGGCGAAATCATTTAAGCTAGGTTCAGGGTTAGCTATTTTAATTGGTTATTACGCTGGCCATGACTCGGAATATGTGCCTCACTTAATACAAAGTTACTGAGATAGCGGTCGAGCCGATAGACGTTTGCCTTTGGTGAGGTAAACTCTGGTTTGATTTCGGATGAGGCCAACCAACGCCTTGAAAATTGGTGTTCACAGCCTCACTGCTTGAGGTTAAGAGGAAACAAACTCCCTTGCTTACGATCGAAACCAAAAATGTTTTAAATGGAGAAAACGAATTTGCGCATTCGATTCTGTGTTAGGTTTTACCGCGTTTCTTTTTGTCTCGACTTGGTTAATCCCCATAGATGGAGTTCGATGCTGAGTCAGCTCAATAAGTGACTTTAAAGTTGGTATTCACAGCTTCCCTGCTTGTCGCTCAGCATTAAAGGAACAGTGTGGAGAACAAGGTGGCAAGTCTGTTTGTCCTTAAAAAGACTCTATACGGAATTTTCCTTCTCAAGATTGGTTGAAATACACTTTTGATGTCATGTTTCGCCAGAAAATAACTTGGTGCTGAGTCGCCGGAATGAGCTATTCAGATTTGTGCCACCTTTCATCGTGTCATGATAGTGTGACAACGAATCGTGACACGCTTCATTGTGTCATGCTAGTGTGACAACGAATCGTGACATGCTTCATCGTGTCATGATAGTGTGACAACGAATCGTGACACTCTTCATCGTGTCATGATAGTGTGACAACGAGTCGTGACACGCTTCATCGTGTCATGATAGTGTGACAACGAATCGTGACACGCTTCATCGTATCGTAATACTGTGACAGCGAATCGTGACACTCTTCATCGTGTCATGATAGTGTGACAACGAATCGTGACACTCTTCATCGTGTCATGATAGTGTGACAACGAATCGTGACACGCTTCATCGTGTCATGATAGTGTGACAACGAATCGTGACACGCTTCATCGTATCGTAATACTGTGACAGCGAATCGTGACACTCTTCATCGTGTCATGATAGTGTGACAACAAATCGTGACACTCTTCATCGTGTCATGATAGTGTAACAACGAATTGTGACACGCTTCATTGTGTCATGCTAGTGTGACAACGAATCGTGTCATGCTAGTGTAACAACGAATCGTGACACTCTTCATTGTGTCATGCTAGTGTGACAAACCGTAACATGCTTCATCGTGTCAAGTGTGACAACGATTCATGACACTCTTCATCGTGTCATGATAGTGTAACTACGAATCGTGATGCTCTTCGTCGTGTCATGATAGTGTAACAACGAAACTTAGTTACCGCATAGTTTAACCCTGCGTGTGTAGCGTTTGGACAAAGGTATTTTAAAATGCACTTGTTGCCAGGGCGTCCACTCGAGTTGGACACGGACGGCATCTGGTGTGTTCTCCCCTCCAGTTTTCCTGAGAATTACGTTGTAATGACCAAGAATGAGAAAAAGCCCAAAGTTACGGTCTCGTATCCAGGAGCGATGCTCAACGTCATGGTCAAGGTATTTTTGTGTTAGTAGAACAGAGTTTATTTCGTTATCAAAGGAGTACACACGAATTAGTGTGGTTGTGTTCGAATTTGAGTAATTTGAATTAGGGAAGTCCCTTCGTTACTCAAAAGTCATCAAACAGAAACACGAACATTGTTTGTAGCAAGAGGCAGTCACGAAGAGACCGGTGGTCTTCTAGTTACCCCGTTCACTTGTTCAGCGCCCCCAAGCTAAAAGCCCACGGCCCCCGAAAATCGCACACAAATTTCCATTGTCACAACTAACAAAAGTGATTATGACATCAAAAACCCAACCGCAACGCAAAAATTCCGCTAAGCCACGAACTGCCGACGTGTGTTGTAGCGCTTAAATTGTTTAGGATCAATTCACCAACGACCAGTATGAGGAGCTCACTGATCCATCAACTTTGACGTACACCCGCAGAAGTGAGAACTCCATCTTCTTCGAAGTAGATGGACCTTATCTGGCGATGGTTCTGCCTGCAGCCAAGGAGGAGGGAAAAAGCTTGAAGAAGCGCTACGCTGTGTTCAATTTCGATGGATCCTTGGCTGAACTCAAGGGGTAAGTTGAAGTTGCAACATCGTGAAGCCGCTTCTTGCTCAATGCTCATAGTTGAAGTTGCAACATCGTGAAGCCGCTTCTTGCTCAATGCTCATGTTTTCATTGCAGATTTGAAGTAAAGCGGCGCGGGGAGTTGCAGTTAATCAAAATCTTCCAGTCATCGGTCTTTGATGCGTTTCTGAAAGGCTCAACTCTGGAAGAAGTTTATCAAAGTGTTGCCAAAGTGGCGGATTATTGGCTGGATGTGTTGTACAGTAAAGTAGGTATCAGTGTTGTACCGTAAAGTAGGTATACTGTGTTGTACCGTAAAGTAGGTATACTGTGTTGTACCGTAAAGTAGGTATCAGTGTTGTACCGTAAAGTAGGTATACTGTGTTGTACCGTAAAGTAGGTATACTGTGTTGTACCGTAAAGTAGGTATACTGTGTTGTACCGTAAAGTAGGTATCAGCGTTGGAGACTCGAGTCGCTACAAAAAATAACTTGACTTGTCTCGAGTCGTTGCTTAAATGACTCGGACTCAACTCGAGACTCGACTTTAGTGAATCGAGACTCGACTCGGGACTCGACCATTATGACTCGACCTCGAGTCGCAACTCGAACCACTTGCTGATAAATCTAGTTATTTTCATGAAAAAATATGACTTAGAAAGAGCTTCGTGTATGCACGATATATTTAAAGAACCGACAGTTTTAGTTGGCTTGCGGCAAATTTAGGTCGTGAAGCAAAATAAATGGCAACTCTGATATTACGCCAAACTAGGCTTTAATGTTCGAGACTAGCCTATATTTTTTGAGACTAGACGAGGCTCGACTCGAGTCTGTATGTAACCTGACTTGACCTTACTCGAGTCTGTGGAGCAAATTGACTTGACTCGAGTCGTTGCACGAAAAACTCGAACTCGACTCGGTACTCGACATCATTGACTCTACTCGGACTCGACTTCCAGCGACTCGTTCCCAACACTGGTAGATATACTGCGTTGTACAATAAAGTAGGTGTACTGCGTTGCAGTGTTTTTTTTTATGGCGATTTGAGGAACCGAAATGGTCCCTCGAAATCATCCAGCGGTTTCTCAAAATCAGCTTTCTGCAATAGTGTAGAAAGCTGTGTTTTAGGTTACGAATTCAATTGGCAGTCTTTCAAAATTGCTTACTGGTTCCTCAAGCTAAATCTTGGAAAAAAAAACATGCTGCGTAGTACAGTGAAGTAGGTATACTGCGTTGTACAGTGAAGTAGGTATTCTGCGTTGTACGGTGAAATAGGTAATCTGGCATACTGTGTTGTGCAGTGAAATAAGTATACTGCGTTGTACAGTGAAGTTGGTATTCTGCGTTGTACGGTGAAATAGGTAATCTGGCATACTGTGTTGTGCAGTGAAATAAGTATACTGCGTTGTACAGTGAAGTTGGTATTCTGCGTTGTACGGTGAAATAGGTAATCTGGCATACTGTGTTGTGCAGTGAAGTAAGCATACTGCGTTGTACGGTGAAGTAGGTATTCTGCGTTGTAGGCCTACGGTAAAATAGGTAACCTAGCATACTGTGTTGTGTAGTAAAGTAGGTATGCTGCGTTGTACAGTGAAGTAAGTATTCTGCGTTGTGCAGTGAAGTAGGGATTGTGCAATGTGCAGTGAAGTAGGGATTGTGCAATGTGCAGTGAAGTAGGGATTGTGCAATGTGCAGTGAAGGATGAACTACACCGCATTGTAGCTGAGAAACTTCAACTTGCTTTATTTGCAGGCAGCCAATATGCCGGATTCGGAATTGTTTGCTTTGATCAGTGAAAACCGATCAATGTCGAGGAAGTTGGAAGATTACGGATCACAGAAGTCAACTTCGATCAGCACAGCAAAGAGGTTCGAAAAAATTGTTTGGAAAGATGTGATTAATGATGGGGGGAATTTTCTGGTTTCAGATTAGCTGAGTTTCTGGGTGATCAAATGGTCAAGGACGCTGGCCTTGCATGCCGATTCATCATCTCCAAGAAACCAGATGGAGCTCCTGTGACCGAACGTGCCATTCCCATGGCCATCTTTCAGGTAAGCGCTCCAGTGCCCTTCACTTCGTAGCAATTTCAACATCATTCTTGTCAGTCGGAACCAAGCGTCAAGAAACATTATCTTCGCAAATGGACGAAGCAGCCAAGCATGACCGAATTCGACATCCGGGACATCTTAGATTGGGATTATTATTTGGAGAGATTGGGGAGCGCCATCCAGAAGATCATCACCATCCCGGCTGCGTTGCAGGTTGGCACCCCCATGTATAAATATGCGATTATGCGTTGTGTAATCTCGGTTGTACCCACAGGGAGTTTCGAACCCAGTGCCTCGGGTACGTCATCCTGATTGGTTGCACAAGAGGTTGGTGGAGAAGAACGACAGTTTTAAGCAAAAACGCATCACCGAAATCTTCGCTTCACGGAAAAGAACAAACCATGGTGCGTCATTTACATTGTTACGTGCTTGCATTGTTGCGTCACTAGTTTTGTTTGTGTACTTAGTTGAAGAAATCGAGGATATGGTCGAAGATGTCAACAAAACGAATCAGGTTACCATAACGACGGCGAAGAGACGGAAAGTTGATGATGAGGTAAGTGAAACGATCAAGTAGAATTGATGAGCAGACTTAGATGATGATGTGCAGGATGATCTGACTCAAACATGGAAGGAGGTGTTGGGCGAACCCCCTCCTCTAAGCAATCTCTTTCATGGATCACGTGACCAGAGGCACAACTGGATTCAATTCCACAAGCGCAAGTGGAGTTGGCAGAGGAGGAAGCACAAAGCCCGTCAGGATCCTTCATTCTCCATCCCTTCCGCACCACATCGGCCCTTAGCAGGTCAGTATGACATTAAATCAAAACATTTCAAATTCATGTCCTTGCATGACATAGCACAATTGAATAAAACTTGTCATGTCCTTGCATGACATAGCAAAATTGAATTAACACATTTTATGTCCTTGCATGACATTGCACAATTGAATAAAAACATTTCATGACATTGCGCAATTGAATGAAAGCATGTCATGTCCTATCTTCCTAGACCTGGGCGGGTTTCTACGCCAGAAAGCTCACGCTCTGTTGTGGTCATCCTGGGAGGTTGTCGAAGTAGTGAAAACAAACGAGCCAGGTCGTTTCAAACTGTTTGCCCTCATCGGGACCGAGTTGCATACGATGAAGGTGAGTCTTTAAAAGTCACAAGGTGTCGCTAGTTGATAACTTATGAATTATGACGTAGGTCAACGTTCCCCGGGTGTTTTACGTCAATCAAAGAAGCGCAAAAATAGCGAAAAGTGATGACGTAGCTTGGAGAAAAGTGAACCGAACTTTGCCAAGGTATTATGAAATCGATGTGACGTTGTAAAGGTTAAGCTGTTTTGTTAACACTCTGGGTGAATGCGGTGACGAATCTCCTTGTGAATACAGTGTAGACCCCCTCAGTAGATGTAGTAATGCCCCCAATTGAATGCGGTGACGCCCCCTAGTGAATGTAGTGATGCCCCCTGGAAATAAATATGTTTATTGTCCGCTCAAAGCAATCAAGTTGATGTTACTAAAATTGTATAGGCAAGTGTTCGGACCTTATTCCTCTTGCTCGCCCTCTTCCCCCCACCATCGGGCCTTATTTCAATTTTTGTTGGTGCGCTCTCCCCTCCCACCATCGGGGCCGGATTAAGCTAGTGCGGGGCCTGTAGCAAAATTTTTGCGGGGCCCTAGTTTTTGGAGACCCGGCCGGAGGGCAATCAAGCCAGATTTCATTTTTAGTTTCATTGTTTCATACCAAGGGTTCTTACCGGAATTCACTGAAGACGCGTAGATGGCTTAAATTGGTACACATGGCTTGAATTCGCTGATGTTCACTCTTTTTTTTTAACGAAAACAATTTTTTTAAGACCCGAGACTCAAATTTTGTGAAAATTTGGGAACAAAGGAGGAACAACGCAAGCAATGGCTCAGCAAAACGAAATTAAGATCAAAATTTTTGTTGTAGGCACTAATAGTAAATGTCTTTACCGTTCATATCAAAATCCCTGACGCAACAGAACACTAATAGGGAATGTAATAGCTTCTTCATCTTCATGCTTGTTCACTGTTCCTTTGGTTGCTTAGCCACTTGCATTTTTACCGTGCTGTACTTCTATCGTATCAACTCACTGTGGCCTACTGTATACACTAAAATGCCATAAACATTAGCAATTATATGCGCGGCTGGAAGTTGATTTTTTATTTTCTTGCAACGAACGCGATGTGCGATCAGAAATCATTTTGCGGCCAGACTCAGAAATACTGTAAGTTTTATTTTGAGGAAGCTTATGATTTAAAAACATTAAAGAAAAAGTGAGGCTAACATTCCGCAAAAATTTTATAAGCCAGTCCTAGCCGAAACTTTTCACAAAAGTGTAGCCTAATTTTTTCTGTAAAATGAATCTTAATTTTGAAAAACGCGGGGCCCGTAGCAAATGCTACTTCTGCTACGAGGTTAATCCGGCACTGCCCACCATCGTAACTTATCCCCATTTTTCTTGAGGCGATCTTCTTTCCCATCATCGGATCTTATCCCCATTTTTCTTGGTGCGCCCTCCTCCCCACCATTAGACCTTATCCCCATTTTCTCTTGGGGTGCCCTCCCCATCTTGTTGGGGCGCCCCCTGCCCCGTCTGTCTCTCACCATTGTATTTTGCAGGGCCGCGCCGGTGTTAAACTTGTATGAATATCGAATCCCTGAGACGCAGTTCCAGGAAAACATCTGTCGTATCCACACTGAGTTGGCCCACCCAGATGTGTTGGGGGCTTACGAACTTCGGGTCCCCCTCCTGCTGCGCCTTATTGTGGAACTCGGATGTGTTTGGTCGGTCAATAAAAAAGTAAGCATTCTTGAAAATTGACTACTGATACGGCAAGCATTGCAGTTGCTCGGGTGGCCATCACTTCATCACCAATCTCATTCACCTGCTGATTTACGGATCTCGATGTTTTCACAATTTCATTGCTTTTGTGTTGGTAATGTCGAAGTTGTGTAGATGGCAAGAGCTCTGGCTGGAGCCGACACCGACACTTTTGATTCCGAACATTTCGAGTTCAGATCATTAGCCGAATGTTCCTACCTCCATACCGGATCCATGAAACAAATCTACATCTACCACCACTGCTCTGGTAAAGAAAATCCTTATTTTTGACATTACCCCCTGATAACACATTGTTTGCTTAACAGGAAGTAAGCATATTTTGGGGGTGTTTTTATCTGCTTCAAGCAAATGCGCTGTGTACATCGTTGACCGCGCCCGTGTTAACCGCATGCCGCACATACACAATGTATACAGGTAAGTGTGAATAAATCGACTTGATTTCACTCCCTGATTTTATTTTTTTTTCTGAGCAGGAGTGAACGTGAAAAATGTGCAATAGAAGAGGGAGTGAAAGCGGACGACCTACCAGCCAGTGACTACTCCTTTGAACTTCGTTTCGAAACAGATTTAAAGCAAATGTATCGCAATGTCCAGGTAAGTGTTGATCATGATACAGCACTGTACAAGTTGGTGATTTGTGATAAGCCATTTACGCTTCTGATGTTCAACGTTTTCGTTTCAGCGGTTTCTGACGTCATATAGAGATGAACGACGCGGCCCCACTTACGTATTGTACCAGAGTGAAGTTCCCAGTAAGAAAAAACTGCGGGCCGATGTGCCTATTGTTAACGACTTTCCGGTGATTCCTCTTCCCGGAAAATTATCAGAAGCGTTTAATGACGAGTTTACGTGGCAAAAGGTGATTGGCTGATAAGAAGTTAGTTGTTTTTGTGCGGTTGTTAACTTTTTTGGGGGGAATCATCAACTATTTGTGAGTAATTACCGCAGCGAAGCGATAGCTCAAATTATTTAAAGTCAATTTACAGCTTGAGTAAGAATTCGCCGAACAAAAAATCGCTTTTCATGTAAAGACGCACATGCAGGGGCTTAAACTCATGTAAAGACGCACATGCCGGGACTTACACCAGTGATTTTGCGATTGATTCATCCTGGCGAGTAGACAAACCTTGATTTGTCGCAATTTGTTGAATTAGTTGTGAAGCTTGATCGGAGAGTAACGATTCAGATCAAGCCAAATAAGCCCCTATAATGATTTGGTAAAAAGCCGACGAAGTATTTCAGCAAGCAACACAGAATAACGGAGATGAACCACCAGTGTGACTATTGGCTGTATGCGGTTCATGCGTGTCAAGTTTGAAATCGAATCTTGCATTGGCAGGATGCAGCGATGGAAATGATCCAACATTTTCTCAACACTGGCCTCGTGATGGCGCAATTGCTTGAACAAAGTCGGTACTTTCACGCCCCAGTGGGAAATCTTGGCCCTGACCCCACTTCATTTGGAGCTGACCTTTTCTACGCCAGGTAACCTGTTAATTATGAACTAAAGCAACCAACTGAAGCTTCTAATCAGAAATTAATCACTCTGCAAAATAAAGCTCACTGCGATAGACTAAAATATTTTACACTTAAAGCAAAGCTCTGTGCTCCGCGAGAACATTTCACATCTAGCTAAAATAAGTAACAGGTTTCAAGTTCGAGGAAAAAATTCTGCTCTGCGCAGTTCAGAGTGTAAGCGTGGAAAAAGTCTGCAGGCTTCAAAGTCAGTACGGTTAATAACAAGCAGCAAAACATTTTAATCGAAAAAGAATAAAGGCAACCAAGAAGCGCTTTTGATTTTACAACAGTATTTGCCAGCTTTGTGATGTAGAAAAACAGTTTTTTTGCCCTGTTTTTTTGTCTGCGTTTTTTTTGTTTTTTTATATTTATTTTTTCCTGAAAAATTTAAACAAGTTTGTTTTTAATATAAAGCTCGGCAAGCAGCATCAAATCGCGTCAACACATTGAACATGATTGTAGGTAGGATAGTGATATTACTTCATTATAGTAGAAAGAGTAATGTGTATCTGCTTTAGCTTCAAGCTCACCATCTGGGCGATTTGCACGACTCTGCCGCTAAATTTCGATTCCTCCCAAATCTATCCAGCCACAATGTTGTGCTATTGATTATTGAATGTTAAATCACGTTAATTTTGGGTTTAGGCCTTCATTCAGCTTGCTTGCGCTTTGTACAATGGAAGAATTATAGGGTCAAAAATAATAGATGTAAACTAGGCCTGAACTTATCTTCTCCGAAACAGCTGAAAAAAGTACAGTTATTAATTAGATGAACGGGGAAATGCAGTGCATTAATGTACACTATCGACCTTCGCTTCTGAATTTAAATATATTGGTCTACCAGTAGTCATTTTAAAAAAGTTATAGTCTAACATTGTGTATTGTACTCTTTGCTTTAGCACGTATTTAATTTGTTTGGCTGGTACTGTATTGACTCTGAAATAACTTAAGATCCATAATGCAAGCTACAGTTATCAAGCTTACCACCTAATATTATGCGGTACCGCGTCAATAAGCTATCCCAGTTTTTTTGTTCACTGCTCAGTGCTCATAGAAAGACAGCTGATAAAAGTGTTAACCTATCCACAATTCTATACTTTTTTTAATCTATTTATTGCGATTGCTTCTTGTTATTTCTTATTCTTTGCATTGTAAAATTAAAGCTGGCATCACCTTCCTGGCAATCGGTAACAACAAGCATGCAATCCATGGTGGATTTAGGGGGCGAAAAGCTCGCTCCTTGCGCTTCCTATTAGATCCATCACTACAAGAAGACTCAACAGTTAACAGTATAGCGGCCAATACTCATATTTAGGATCGAATTCGTTTTCCAAAAAACAAGTTTTTTTAACTGTGTTTTTTAAAAAAAACGACGGCAAAAAAAAACGATTTACCTTGCTCCTGTAAAGTCTCTAACATTGTTGTTGCAGACATCTTCAAAAACACAACCACGTACTGTGGTGTTCCTCCAGTGGACGGCCTGATCTTGGTGGGAGAGAGGCAGATGATAATCGGTTGGGTACGTGATTGGTGATGACATCGAATGACGTCGTTGATGACGTTATGATTGTGTCATAGGTATGGAAGAGCTGGACAACGCGGGAATCGAGATCAACCATTCGGGTTTCTACCAATGTGTTTGTGTTCAACTTGACATTTCTTCGCTTGCTATCAATACGATCCTGCAATCTCAACACGTCAATGATGTCGAAGGTGGGTTCGATTCCCTACATTGCAGCGCTTTTACATGTCTATATGGGTTCGATTCTTCACATCGTAGCAACTTTCCCTACATCATAGTGCTCTCACTACTCTATGTGGGTTCGATTCCCTACATCGTCCTTACAACTCGATCGTATTCTTAGGTGCAGCAAGCGGCGGGGTGTCCTTCGACACTATTCAACACTCGTCACTGGAGGAGCTAGTGATCGGTGGCCATTCAGCTGTTAGCGGCCTGGCTAGTTATGACGACACTGCGCTGTGCTCAAACGCTTTCAGGTATGGTGACGTGTGCATTCTATGACGTATAATTGCTTCAATTATGACGTTTTTGTAGGATTCTGAAACTGATGGTTCAAGGTTGGTTGCGCGACGTGTCGGTATATCGCAATCTGCTGGCCGACCAGCAACTGCAAGCATTCTACCGGTGGCTCGGCGCCCCTTCCTCTGTACTTTACGACCCGGCCCTCTTTCGAACCCTCAAAACTATGATGAAGAAAATGTTCCTTCAGGTTTGTGGAGGATGATATGGCCAGCGATCGCTCGATCCGTTGTCTTTTGCGTGTTTTCTGCAGAGTTCAAGCAATTGTCTCGCATGTGTTTCAGTTGGTTGCTGAGTTCAAACGACTGGGTTCTAGAATCGTGTTCGCCGATTTCACGCGGCTCGTCGTAGCGACACGCAAACACAGCATTGATGACGCAATGTCTTACATCGATTACGTCAAGAACTCGATCACGTCGAAAGATCTTTTCCATTCGATTCATTTGTCTCTCGCGCATGTGAGTGACTCATAATTGAAGGACAATCTTTGCCTGTGACTCATAATTTAATCACTGTCACTACGTTACGGACCGGTAATTTCTAGTTGGCCTGCCACCTAGAATTTGGGTTGAGGGTCTTCATTCATGGCCGAGGTCATGCGTCTGTCCAGGGCTGGGATCATCATGTGTGCTAGGTTTCTCTGAGCACTTTTCCGTCATCTGCTTCGATTATTTTTTAATATTGTCATAATTTGTATCACGGAATAGCGAACCAAACGGTCCAACCTCTTCTAGTTTATCCGTGCTTGAAACATCCCTGGCTGTGACCAAACTATTTGAAGTTTTAAACTAGTTCAGGCGAATGTCCACAAGTTCATATTGGTGTGAAGAGTCAGAGTTATTTTTACTCACAGCTGGTTGGTTATTTGATGCTATGTTGCAGAACTGGGAGCATCTTCTCTGGTTGGATTCGGTCAATTACGGAGGGATCAAGTCTCAAGAAGATGGTGGGTTGCTTGTGGGATGGTTGGTTGTTAGTGGAATGGTGGGCCGCTTGTGAATTGGTGGGTTGCTTGTGGGATGATGGGTTGCTTGTGAAATGGTGGGTTGCTTGTGGAATGGTGGGTTGTTAGTGGAATGGTGGATTGCTTGTGGGATGGTGGGTCGCTTGTGACTTGGTGGGTTGCTGGATTACTTGTGGAATGGTGGGTTGCTTGTGGGATGGTGGGTTGCTTGTGGAGTGGTGGGTCGCTTGTGGGACGGTGGGTTACTTGTGGAATGGTGGGTTGCTTGTGAATTGGTGGGTTGCTGGTTTACTTAAGGAATGGTGGGTTGCTTGTGGAATGGTGGGTTGCTTGTGAAGTGGTGGGTCGCTTGTGGGATGGTGGGTCGCTTGTGGGATGGTGGGTTGCTTGTGGGATGGTGGGTTGTTAGTGGAATGGTGGGTTGCTTGTGAATTAGTGGGTTGCTAGTTTACTTGTGGAATGGTGGGTTGCTTGAATTGATGGGTTGCTTGTGGGATGGTGGGTTGCTTGTGGGATGGTGGGTCGCTTGTGGAGTGGTGGGTCGCTTGTGGGACGGTGGGTTACTTGTGGAATGGTGGGTTGCTTGTGGAATGGTGGGTTGCTTGTGGAATGGTGGGTTGCTTGTGCGATGGTGGGTTGCTTGTGGGATGGTGGGTCGCTTGTGGAGTGGTGGGTCGCTTGTGGGACGGTGGGTTACTTGTGGAATGGTGGGTTGCTTGTGGAATGGTGGGTTGCTTGTGGAATGGTGGGTTGCTTGTGCGATGGTGGGTTGCTTGTGGGATGGTGGGTTGCTGGTGGAATGGTGGGTTGCTTGTGCGATGGTGGGTTGCTTGTGCGATGGTGGGTTGCTTGTGGGATGGTGGGTTGCTTGTGGGATGGTGGGTTGTTAGTGGAATGGTGGGTTGCTTGTGAATTGTTGGGTTGCTGGTTTACTTGTGGAATGGTGGGTTGCTTGTGGGATGGTGGGTTGCTTGTGGGATGGTGGGTTGCTTGTGGGATGGTGGGTTGCTTGTGGAATGGTGGGTTGCTTGTGGGATGGTGGGTTGCTTGTGGGATGGTGGGTTGCTTGTGGAATGGTGGGTTGTTAGTGGAATGGTGGGTTGCTTGTGAATTGTTGGGTTGCTGGTTTACTTGTGGAATGGTGGGTTGCTTGTGGGATGGTGGGTTGCTTGTGGGATGGTGGGTTGCTTGTGGGATGGTGGGTTGCTTGCGGAATGGTGGGTTGTTAGTGGGATGGTGGATTGCTTGTGGAATGGTGGGTTGCTTGTGGAATGGTGGGTTGTTAGTGGGATGGTGGGTTGCTTGTGGGATGGTGGGTTGCTGGTGGAATGGTGGGTTGCTTGTGCGGTGGTGGGTTGCTTGCGGAATGGTGGGTTGTTAGTGGGATGGTGGGTTGCTTGTGGAATGGTGGGTTGCTTGTGCGGTGGTGGGTTGTTTGTGGGATGGTGGGTTGCTTGTGGGATGGTGGGTTGCTTGTGGAATGGTGGGTTGCTTGTGGGATGGTGGGTTGCTTGTGGGATGGTGGGTTGCTTGTGGAATGGTGGGTTGTTAGTGGAATGGTGGGTTGCTTGTGAATTGTTGGGTTGCTGGTTTACTTGTGGAATGGTGGGTTGCTTGTGGGATGGTGGGTTGCTTGTGGGATGGTGGGTTGCTTGTGGGATGGTGGGTTGCTTGCGGAATGGTGGGTTGTTAGTGGGATGGTGGATTGCTTGTGGAATGGTGGGTTGCTTGTGGAATGGTGGGTTGTTAGTGGGATGGTGGGTTGCTGGTGGAATGGTGGGTTGCTTGTGCGGTGGTGGGTTGCTTGCGGAATGGTGGGTTGTTAGTGGGATGGTGGGTCGCTTGTGGAATGACTTCATTGTGTAACTTGGTCGTAAACTCGCGTCTCATTCGGAAGTTTTTGGTCAGTTTAATCTGCTGCAATGTTTCATCTTGTTTTAATTGTTGTTGGTGGGGGACCGCCTCAATTCTCTTCGTGTTGTCCTGGGCTGGAAAGTTTCGTGCCGTGATAGGTTTTCATGATTTCATCACAGGTTCGAGCACCGGAGAAGACATGGATGTTGTGGAAATGAACTTTAACCTTTCCACATTTCTCCCATTTTCTGCCAATATCCAATCTAACTTCGAAATGGTCATTGCAGGTAAGCTTGCGTCAACTATAACGTTTTCGCGCAGGTGTAACGTCATAGTTGTGTTGGGCAGGTTATGTGTCGATGATTTATCACGAGTCTATTCGCGAGCGGGAAGCATTGGGGCTGGGTAGTACCCCCGTAGTGAAAAGGGGTCACACTCAAACCCAACTCAACATGTCGACATCAGAGATGAGCAAGGAGGAGCGTATGAAATTGGTTACCCCAAACGACCCTTCGGTGACTCCCCACATGGTCACCTTTGCCCAAGACCTCGTCACTGGTGACCTGTCTGAACAAATGTTCAGGTATGACATCATTAGCTCCCAGTGGTATAAAAATTTGTCCAGAAATGTAGTTGAGAAAAAGCATTGTTACTGATGGCGGAAACTACTTGAAGTACAGTAGAATAGAAAGTAGGGATGTAGAAAGTAACCAAGTAAAAGAAAAAAGTACCAGGAGTTTGAACCTACTGAAGTAAAAAGTAGCGTTTGCAAAACCAATGCCATAAAGCTGAGCTTTGACAAAAGATAATTTGCTCACTTCCAAACTT
Organism: Trididemnum miniatum; assembly: GCA_964006365.1. Taxonomy (NCBI): domain Eukaryota; kingdom Metazoa; phylum Chordata; class Ascidiacea; order Aplousobranchia; family Didemnidae; genus Trididemnum; species Trididemnum miniatum. The sequence continues at coordinate 434,960 of OZ023241.1, forward strand.
GACATATACTTTGCCGATGCTTAAGTATATTTGGGATAATTAGCACATTTATTTGATGAAAATAAAAAAGTGAAGTGTGAAAATAGAAGACAGGCAATGCGAGAAAATTCACTAAGAACTGAAAATGCAACTTATATATGACATCACATGAAAACTATTACTACGCAAAAAATATACGTTTCTATACTTCCAGTATATCCTTGACAACACATTACTGAAGCACGTTATACGCAGAAGGTACAATCATACCAGCATTTCTTACTTATCATTTTTAACGCCACTTAAGTAGCGTTACTTTCTGATTGAACTACGTTAGTAAAAGTACAAGTAGTCGAAATTTAAATCACTCAAGTAAGTGCTAGTTACCAAGCAATAATACTCAAGTAGTCTACTTAAGTAACACTACTTTGTTACTTTACAAAGTTTACATCACTGTTAGTTCCTCTATAGCGTTCGTTGTAATTATGTCATGTTCAGTTCGTCGCAAAAGATTATGAAATCGTTGCCTAGCAGCAGCGCGCAATTACGCGAGATGTTTCCCTACCTTCCTGGCTCACACCTTACTTTTCACAACCCGACGTTGGAATTTGTTAAGTCCGTGTGCAAGGTGTTGTCATGTGACCAGCACGTGATTACGCAGGTAAGTCATGTGATATCGTTTAGTCATGTAACATATGGGTTGAACAAAATAAAAATATGTTAGGTGGAGAAAATGCGGCGGAGTTTGCTCCGCTTGATCGGAGTCGGAGAGTTTTCACCTTGTGCGGAATGGATGGAGCCTTGTTCTTCTTATCCTTTACCTCAAATCACATGTCACGCGTGCGGGCTACTCAAGGACATTGATCTTTGTCGTGATGCTACAGTAATAGAAAGTTCATGGTGAGCTCTCGTCAGACCTCCATTGTTTTTGTTCTGAGAGAAATATCGTTGCAGTTCATGGGCGTGCGTGGGTTGTGGCGCCCCTTATGACGTCACTACAATAGAAAATCGGCTAGTAGATGACTTCAGTCGAAAGGTGATGACCTTTAACCTCCAGGATTTGTCATGCATGAAATGCGGCGCAGTCAAGCAAACAAATCTGAGTCGACGATGCGAATGCGCAGGTAAGTGTACCTCGGGCAGGAATAGAACACAGGTCTATTGATTCTATTATGTCTGCAGGTGACCTGAACACCACTTTGATGTCATCGTCTCTGCGGGAAAATATTTCAGTGCTGCGCAGAATCGCCAATTTCGCTCAAATGAAATATTTACTTAGTAACATTGAATGGTTTGCTGCTCTCATCTGATTGGCTGCAACCACCACGTGATTGGTTGATTTCACCGATATTTCATTCCGAAATTTTGACAAGGTCGCTCTAAAATAGATTCGTTCAGAAAAAAATTTTCGAAATTTTTGAAACGTTTAAGTTAAATCGTGTTTTTATCTAACTGCTTGCGTGTGACGTCATGTAAATGCGGTAACGGCAAGTCACAGGTTCGGTTCCAATCCAGTTGTTCTATAAGCAGCGATGACACGGCAGCGCACTGCCTGCATCGACCAACGTTTTGTTTAATTTGTGATTACACAATGTTTATCGACGCATGGCGGCGACATCGCGAAGTTAGTTTGTTTTGTGGTTAAGAAATGAGTGGCGCGAGGTTTCACGCGACACTTGTGTGTTTACGATGAAGTGGTGTAGTTGTGGCCAGTATTGTTGAACTCTTGAGCCAGATATACAGGAAAATATTAATTTCTTATTTTCATTGCGGATGAGTTCGAGCTAGTTGAATTCGTAGGCAGTGTGTGCGCCGATAGAACAATTATTATACTTGCAGGTTTTACTTGAGTAAATACGTTAGTAAAATTATGACTACCACATCATCACAATCTACTGTCGCTGTACCATTCGATTTGACGCGATTTATTGTTCTTGAATGCTCTGTCTCGCTTTTTACAATCACAGCTTTTTATTTATTTTTATCTCTTTTGCTTTATGAGTGGAGGCTTCAGCTGCGCCATCTACCAACTCGAAAAGACAGGATATTCCGCTACGGGGTGGCGATGCGGATACAATCTGTCATCGCTGTTTTATTTACACTTGGTCGGTTGTTGTGCGAACAATACGAACTCGTCGCGCAATACGCGGGCGTACGAAATGACTACTGTGACGTCATAATCAAAATAAAAATCACATTTAGCGGAGTCGCGGTGTTGAGCGTTTACGTTTTTCTTTGGACGCGACAGCGCTTTTGTTATTCGAATCCAGCGATGCTGCATCTGTCCAATCGTGGCACTCGCGTTCTCAGTTGGATCACTTTACTTTTCATATTTCTCGCGCAAATCATTGGAACCATCTTGTTCCTTACTACTCGTATCTACTCCATGACTCCGTACGGATGCATCAACTCCGTCAACTCCATTCCACCAGATATTCCATGGATTTGGGTTGCCGTAGCAACATTTACTTTTCAAACCACGCTACTTGTGCTTTTTGTTTACCCCCTCATGAAGCACAGGTCCCGCGTTCGAACCCACAACAGATCAAGCTTTCTTCCGGTGGTCCAGCGAGCGTTAGTGACGGCGACGATCTGTATTGTGACGGATTTGCTCAGCTCGCTTCTGATTTTATTGGTTGATGACGTGATTCAGATTATTCCCACTCTAGCTTATGACGTATCACTTTTGACAAACGTCATTTGCGTAATTGCATCGTTTCGCGATTGGAAAACAAGAGTGACGTCACCGCTTTGTTTCCGTCGCTCGCATACGAATGACGTCACGCCGAATGCAAATGACATCAAAACTTTGCAAGGGGCGTTGTCAATGAATGGCCTCAGCTGGAACTCGCCCAACCCTCCTATTCGGTAACTGCCAGCCCAGGACAAATCACTGTCGAAAGAACTCGAAATGTCGATACAATCAGCTAACTGAATGACCCTCATTAGGGGGTATTGCGCTGAAATGTTTTTGCGAAGAACTAAAGAGTTTCCTATGTTTTCAAAGTGAAGGAGTCTGGAGTGATTTCTCAAGTGTTATGCTCGGAAGCACCGCTATCAAGGTGACATCGTTCAACCTTCGCTTCGACCAACTTATTGTCAGGAGTTTTTAACAAGTTTTGTGTTTTATCTTCGGATTCACGATGTGTGATTACCGCACTGTAGGCCAGATTTTTGCGTGTATTTGCTTGAATGTTCATAACTTTAAACAAATTCTTGCTTCGTTTTCAACCTGCAACTCATCCCCAACACGGCGAGTAAAAATCCAGGCTAGACCTCGGCAACGCATTCGTCATAAGCATCGTGTTTTTCGTGTGTTGACATTGAAATAAGCGGTAGCTTCCACTCATAGCCTGTTGCTGTGAAACCAAAATACGTGTTATCCGAAAGCGAAGAGTTGCAGGTCAGAGCGGAGTAGCCTCTGAGATGTGGAGCAGCCATCAAAAGCTGATGCGCTTGAACTTTTTTGCCAAACACATTACTCAGATCTGCCCAGGGATGTGGACGCAACTGCTTACACTTACATTAACAAAATGTGACGCTTGTACTTTTTCACGATCTTTCGCGCAATCGAAATCGCATTTCCTGTGATGTTAGTGTAATTTCAGCGATTAGTTATTTTTCAACGAAGTGCACATTTCCGTAAATGGACAAAACTTTTTCGCCAATTAGCTTTTGGTGTTAAGTGACCTAAGGGCAATGCGGAGGAACTCTTGTGCTACCTGTACGAAAAACAACGCTTGGAGCTTCTGCAGTAGTTTTGTTTGATATGTGCAAAAGATCGTAGGGCCTACTGTGGTAGTAGTATGTTTTATTCAACGACCATCAAAGTAGCCTACATAAAAACAACGCATATCACGAGATACGGCCGAAAAAAAGGTAACAGCGACAGAACGTTAACCGTTAAAGCATGCAATATACAACCCTACAATGAATTTAAAAACTAAAAAAAAAAGCATGGTCGCTGCACCTAAAGCGTAGCATAATATAGCTCATGAGCCGAAAAGAAATCGAACAAAATTGTGTAATAAAAGACATAACATCAAAATTTGGAGAGAGCAAGCAACACGTGCCAAGCATTTGAGACAAATTTACACATTTCCCTAACGAGGAGGGGCCAGGCCAAGCTGCCATCACTTTAAAATTTCATAATTCCAGTTTTACTCGAATATGCTTGCTAATGACGTCATTGATCGATTGATGAAATGCTACTGGCATCTCTCGCGCAAATATACGAAAAACATTTATACTTTTGTGACGAGACAGCGGGGTGGTCGCTATGACGAGCTCAGAATGTAGGCCGGTGTCCGCTTTTAACACTCACAGCTGGACTGTTGTCCAGTTTTGCCAATGAACACCAGTTTTACTATATTTTACGCGGAACGTCAAGCAGCAAAGCTGGAGAACCTATGCCCAAGGCTTTGGTATGACTAATGACTTTCAACTGGAATTGAAGCACGCGTAGTTATTTGTAGCTTTGAGCGCATCCAAATCTTTTAGCCTTTAAACAAGAAAATAAGGAGTCTGGCGTTCCAAAATCCATCCATTGTGTTGTTGTATGCTACTTGTTAAGAGTCTACACAAAACTTGCCAAAGTGTATTATACCCGGTATGTAATCATATCAGCGAAGGTTAAACAACACAGAATGAATGCCAGCAACTCTGCGCCTGTTATTCCTTCTATTCCCACAAATAACCTTCAAAACCAACGTTCTATGTGTGCAGAATTTGTCAGCAAAGTAGAGTTATTAAATCAACTTCTTTGAAGACCAGAGCAACTGAAAACAACCTCAGTAGATAGAAACATGCAAGGTAAAATTGAGAACAATGCATAGGAAAATGTTGCGGTCACCAATGTAGCTTCGAATCCAACTTAGCCTACGCAGAAAAGTTTTCCATAAAGTAGGCGAACTCAAATCAGCAAGAAATCTACAACTCATTTGCTCTTGGCCATCGTTATGTGAACCGAGACATTGAGCACTGGAAAGGACCAATTATTCCTTCAGCCTTTTCATGAAAGTTACTTGATCTCTGTTTCGAATCCCATAACTCTTCAAACTTTTCTCATCTTCTTTCAGTTTTTCATTGAGGAAAACGAGCCAGTAAGTTTTCCAAATATATTTCCAACTCACAATACGTTCGCCCCCCTCGCGGGCTTTTTTCAACTCAAAATATCGTCGAATCGATTTCTTCAAATCTGCCACCGATGCATTTTGATTAACGATAACTGGATATACGTCACCATCCGCGCGACACACTCGGATAGTCATCGACTGGCCAGTTTCTAATGACGTCATTGATCGCACCTGAAAGAAATGATGTAACATAGTGATGACTAGGGTTTCCCTTTTTGAGATTTCGGGACGGGATATTTAAAACTTTTCAATCTTTTAATAATTCTTTCTGCTTTTATAAATGCCAACCACAAAACAATTTTTTGGCATTGCTGTTGGTAAATTTACCGTTTCCCGGGATGTAATCATATATTACCGTTTCCCGGGAAATTTATGTCGGGATCCCGGGAATTTTTTTTACTTTAATAAGGGTTTCAGCGGGGCTGATAACTATCATTCCGACACAAAATATGCGTTAGGTCTACTGCAAATTTAAAACTTTTTTTGCATACTAAAATTCGCAATATTTTTCAAGACGAAATGCTTGTAAGATCAAAATTGATTTCTCAATCTCTCTCAATAATTGAAAAGCTCGAATTAAGTTTGTTAAAACAACATAACAAAATGCTAAAAATTAGATCTGAAACGCTGAAAATCATAAAAATGTCAAAATGATCAAGCTCAGGAAAATTTTCCCGGGAATTTCCCGAACCCCGAAGATTTTCAGGATTCCGGGATTCCCGTAATTCTTAAAAAATTTCCCGTTTACCGGAAAGTTGAAAATCCGGGAAAAAGGGAAACCCCCAGTGACGACCCGGTATTTTACACTTTGTATATTGTTACCGATTCTTGCGAATGATAGGAGTATCTTGACCTTCCGCTGTCTCATGTTTATAAAAACGTAGCAACTACACATGGGTAGGAGTTGAACCAGTGCCCTCACCATCATTAATATAACCAATGGCCTGTTGAGTAAATTTACTGGAAGCAATTGGGTTGGAGCATGATATAATTACCCTGTACACTGCCGAATTCTAGTGGTCTTCCGGCTCGCACTTCTTGCTCCTAGTTTCATCATCACCCAATTTTCATCCGGGGTGGACCCCGTCACTGAGGGTGGCCGGTTGTCCCTCACTCCTCCAGTGACCCCTCTCTCTCATTGGATTTGCAGCCCCCTTCACCTCCCACCCAATTCTCTTGAACTCGTCTCCTCCATGCAGTGGCGTAGGCACGGGGGAATATTGGGGATTACAACTATTGAGCCTCAAATGACGTCATACATCATCAAAACTGTGCAAACAAAACGCATCATTGGAGAAGCACTCAAAAGTTTGGGGCCAAAAATATGACAAACTTTCCCTAAAAATTGTTGCAAAATTTCTGGGATAGCATGCCCCATACCCCCCTAGAGTTGTTTTTGGCATTTAAGTTGCCTAAAATTAAATTTGCCGTAGAAAATACGCTTGAAAAAAACGAAAATTGATGCCCCCTCCTCGAAAAAATTTCTGAATACGCCCCTGACATGAAACATTTTCAAATAGCTAATTTATGCCCGTTCACGAGTTTAAACGTCCTTGCATTTAGTTAACAGTCAACCTAATTCAAAATTACATGACCCCACCAAAACTTTCTGGATCCGCTCCTGTATACAACGTAAGGTCAAATGTGATGTCATTCTCAACCCCCCTTCATGGTAGAATCCTGGCTACGCTAGTGCCTCCATGTCTGGTTTCGCCTTCCTCGTTTTTGCCGTCCATTCTCTTCGAGCATCAATGCCCTATTTAGAACGTCATCAACATCCTCCTAAACACGTCTATACCAAATTACTCCATTCGCTTTTGTCATTTTATCCAATGTTTTCTTCAAACCAGCATTTCAATGAACTCCTCATTATTCTATCTACTAATTTCACTCCACACATTGATCTGACCATTGCTCTTTACGCTCTTCTTAAGATTGCCATCTCAACTTCCCTCAAACACCATGTTTCAATCCCATATAACATGGCCAATCTTACACAACTAGGAAAAATCTTCCCTTTCATTTTCAATGAAAACCTTCTCCCAAGTAACAGCTCTCTCATCCATCCATTCCTTACTTATGAAGTTTCCGCAACAATCAATTTTTTAATGTCATACCGGGTAGTTAAAAGAAGGATTATTTCGTGTATATAGTTGCACATTAGGGTGGAGTGAAAAAAATTTTTGTTGAAATCGAAAAAAGTGTAGCTCTCAAATCCTGGCAAATGGTCTATAACTTCTTGAAAAGTTGGTTTTGGGGGGTTGCTCCCATTTTCCAGCCGGCTACCTCACACCCAAAATGTTATCGCAACTGATGACGCAAGGGGTAATTCTTATGTCTCGGTAACCACTGGTAGGAGAGTAATGGTATATGGCTCAAAATCTGCGAAAATACCATGTTCTTATCTGTGCGAAGAAGAAAGTTTTTTCTATTTTCACCACAAAAAAAGTTACAGCCGAAAAACAAACATTATGACCATTTTTGATAAATTTTTTCGGAAAATTCATTTATGAGTTATCGAGTAAGAAGCGCAATCTCTAAATTTTGATCTGTGAAAGTCATTCCTCTCGTAAAACTAACACTGTTTGTGATTTAATGCATTAATGAAGGGACGGATGGTGACATCCACTATTGCTGAAATAGGATGAGTAGTAGCAATTGCCTTAAATCAGCAAGGACATAATAACCACAAGAGGAAGTCACTGAAGTAGGCGTACAGCTAGTTTAGTGATTTTATTAAACTGGTTTTGATTCGATGCGAAATTGTTTTCAAATGAAACACGAAAAAGTGTAACATATAAAGGCTTGGTGGTGTCAAGACTGACTACACAACAAAACAATACAAGATGAAATAAATGGCTGCTTTTGGCAGCCAAACTCGCAGCTTCAAACAATTGGTGGAGATTGTTGCTGGAGGAATCAAAATTGGCTTATTCGTATAATCGTATTAAGCATTTGCTTCAATGTTCAGCGATGGCAAATCGTACAAGCGAATCAAACTGCTGTTCAGTGCACGGGGACACTCGTCATAATTTTGTACTTTCTTCAGCTACTAGTTTTCGAAGTGCTAGCACTTTTGCCACTCCTACATTTCTTACCCTTTCATTATCACCTCCTAACATCATCACATAATCAGATAACCCATGGATCTAGATCCAGTAACTTAGATCAGATGATTAAGAATTTTTCAAACAAACGTGTTGAAGAAATTCGGCTCTTTGAGTGAATAGTTATTTTGCACACCAAGTATATATGCTTTGATTACAATGTTAGGGGATTATGATAAAAATGTGAGAAATGTAGGAGTGGCGAAAATGCTAGCACGCCGGAAACAAGTGGCTGAAGAAAGTGCAAATAACGATAAGTGCCCCCATGCATCGAGCAGCAGTTTGATTCGCTTGTTCGATTTACCATCGCTGAACTTGGAAGCAAATGCTTACTACGAATAAGCCAATTTTGATTCTTACCAGCAAAAGCCTCCGGCAATTGCAAACCTTCAGATACAGAAATATATGTCTGGAGAAAACTCTGGTATTGCACTTCCTATATGTCTTGGCACATGGCCAATCTGTGGAGCAGCTCATCAAACTGGTTGCGGAAGCATCTTCACAAATTGAAAGATTTCATCGACAAGATGAGTCATTCGACAAAGAAAATCTAATCTCGCTAACTTACGGAATCATTCGACAGCAAAAAGCAGTTAAAAATAGTGTTTTAGCAAACCGTGTGACCTCTTTTGCAAGCCAGATGGCCCAAATTGATCTCACTGCAGTTGTTTTTGTTCTAAGCGATTTACTTTACCAAATAGGTGCACCACCGCACCAAACTTCTGGAATTTGCCACAACTATCCCTATAAGATTGACAGCATGTTTTGGCTGCTAAGAACAACCATTTCATCTTGAATTGTTTTGCCGTGAAGTCAGTCTTGACACCACCCAGCCTTTATACGTTACACTTTTTTCGTGTTTCATTTGAAAACAATTTCGCATCGAATCAAAACCAATTTAATAAAATCACTAAACTAGCTGTACGCCTACTTCAGTGACTTCCTCTTGTGGTTATTATGTCCTTGCTGATTTGAGGCAATTGCTACTACTCATCCTATTTCAGCAATAGTGGATGTCACCATCCGTCCCTTCATTAATGCATTAAATCACAAACAGTGTTAGTTTTACGAGAAGAATGACTTTCACAGATCAAAATTTAGCGATTGTGCTTCTTACACGATAACTCATAAACAAGGGTGGAAACCTGGCTACTTGCGTAAGGGTGTCAGTTTCAGTTTCGGTGTGTTGAAACCCAGATGTCAGGTTTCAGTTATGGTTTGGTTTTACGGCTATTGCAAAATCGGTTCCAGTTTGGATTTCAGTTTTGCTTACGCGCAGCTTCGGTTCCTGGGTTTCAGTTTCGGTTCAAGCTTCATCCAAGAAAGTTATTTTACTGTGAATACGAATTATTTATATCCTCTACTTCTTGGCGTTTTTGTTTTATTACGATGATAAATAGCAGGTCAGATGGCCGAGTGAGGAGAGCAATTGCTTTGGAAGTTGTCGACTTGGGTATGATTCCGAGTCCCGTGAAACCAAAGACTCAAAAATTAGTATTCACAGCTACTCTATTCGATGCTCAGCGTTAAAGGAACTGTGCTGGCAAGAATGATGAAGACAATGTTTAAAACCTAAAACCTAAGAAAATTTTGCACAGGTTTTAGTTTCAGTTTCGGTTTTGACGTTTCAAGAAAAAACGGGTTTGGTTCAAGTTTAGGTTTCCAAAATTTTGGCTAAGTAGGTGTCAGTTTCAGTTTGGGTTTCCAAAATTTCCTTCAAAACCGGGTTTTCAGGTTTAGGTTTGAGTTTCCACCCTTGCTCATAAATGAATTTTCCGAAAAATTTATCAAAAATGATCATAATTTTTGTTTTTCGGCTGTAACTTTTTTTGTGGTGAAAATAGAAAAAACTATCTTCTTAGCACAAATAGGAACATGATATTTCTGCAGATTTTAAGCCAGATACCATTACTCTCCTACCAGTGGTTACCGAGATACAAAAATTACCCACTGCGTCAACAGTTTTGATAACATTTTGGGGGGTAGCCGGCTGGAAAATGGGAGCAACCCCCCAAAACCAACTTTTCAAGAAGTTTTTAACCATTTGCCAGGATTTGAGAACTACACTTTTATCGATTTCAAAAAAATTTTTTTTAAACTCCACCCTATTGCATATTATCCTCCTATCACAGGAAAGCGATCAGTGCGCTATGACGAGCTCGCTTAGGAGTTGCCAGCCATCTCTCTATTACAAGATGGGAAATCCCGTGAAGTGCCTTTTCCCAGCGGCACAACAAGTAAACTTGCCGGCTTGTTCTCCACACTGTCCCTCTGATGCTCAGCGTCAAGCAGGGAAGCTGGGAATACCAATTTTAAGTCATTGGTTTGACCTGACTCGGAATCAAACCCAAGTCTACAGCTTCAGAGGCGGACGCTCTTATCATTACCACTCGACCATCAGAGCTGTTCTGATACCACAAAATTCATTATAAGACTCGCAAACATTGGTCATGTGGACCGGGTAAATATTTCTAGTACATATTCAACTTATTTACCAAATTTCAATTCGGAAACTATCTGCTAGTATTAAATGAAAGATATATCATATTTGTGAGAGCAAAAATTCTTTTTGAATAGGTGTCAATCGTATTAAGGAGCTGCACCAAAACTTAAATGAATAAAAATCAAGATTTTGGACAATGTTAGACGCCCAAATAATCCTGCAAAAACATAGAATTACAAAGCTTTTTCTTCACGATTTTATCCTGATATTAAGTTTTGATTTTCATCTAGACACTGAATGCCATAAAAACTTTGATATGCTCAGGAAATTAGCCAAGATGCAATTGGTAGTTCAACACTGCAAGAGTCAACAACATTAATTTGTACTCTATACTCACAGACGAAAATTGAACAGCCCACATAATGATTGTGATTGCATGCACGAGTGAACTGCTCCAAGAATGCATTTAGTCGAACTAATAACCCTAGCCAGTACACAGGGCTGGGCAGTGACGCAGTACAAGTGCCCAGCTCTGCCAGTACAACACACGTTTAGGAAAAGTAAAAATTAAACAAATGAATCAGGGTGGCCAACAGACAAATGCAATATTATTTGGAAACTAGAGAAGTTCTACATAAAAATGCAACAACCATTTGCGTGTTTATCCCTGTAGAACTCGCACCGCACGCATGAATACCAGAAAGTTTCCAAAATAAAACACAAATTTAAAAATACCTCCTCATGAGTGACATGTTGTGAAATGCTTGATAACAGAGGGTCTCCAAGAATCTCGTCGAGCTTCTCATTGTACAAATTCATAACTTGACAAAATGTCAAATCAACCATCTTTGTTTACATGAAATAACTAGTTCTAATCATTTTGCTAACACCAAGATTTTGCAAATCAAAGTAAGGTTACTAGGCTCAACAATATCGTACCAGGTAACAGTATTGTATTCTCGTAATTCCACTATCCTAGTATGGTAATTAATCTGTTAAGGTGAGATCTACTGTGCTGTGAGCAGTTATTACACACAAGAATAGACTAACAGCACATTATCAGATTATTACGCTAACAGACTAAAATCTTATCAAAACAGTACAGCACACGGTCCAAAAATTTTGTATCTAATTTATCTAGCACAGTGGTTCCCAACCTTTGTCTTGATGACTCCTTTTAAAAATTTTTGTAGATACCGCAGCCCCTACTTAAATTTTTTCCTTAATGCGTAATTAAAAAATAAGCACTGAAATGTTTTGTTTTGCATTTATTGACAAATCAATGCGATGGTTGACCCTCGTAGGTCTGCAGCTAACCGCCAAATTCATAAATAGATTTGCAATTTTCTGTACATACTGTAATAATTAAATAATACTGGGCTACTTTGTGAATAGATTTCAATTTACAGCTACTGCACTCTTAATCCTACAGTCACGTGGTCATAGTTTAATACATAACAGTTGACGCATACTGATGCAAATCAATCAATGATTTTATTTCAGGCTAAATTAGCCCATAGAAAGAGCAAAGCACAACAACCAGAGATAAAACAAAAAAACAACTCAAAACTGCACACAAAAATAAAAACAACAACTTAAGCAGCAAGCTGAAAAAAAGACAATGAAAAACACAGCAACCAAAGGTACTGAGCACCAACAGGCAACAACAAGTCCTACGAATGCACATAAAGCAGAGACTCGAGGAAAGCACTTGAATTCATCAAGCAGTTATCAAAATATTCTTACAGAAACGACATCTCTCCACAAAGATGTAAGCATTTTTACGCAATAAAGTGTCAAAGGTATAAATGTGATTAACAACCTGTGCTTCACGAGCACTGACCCAACGTGGAATGCCATGTAATATTCTATATAAGCGTTATCGATATTATACGTAATACGTACATGTTTAAGGCTGTATTGATAATATGAGGACCACAGCTGACAAGCATACAAGCCAAAGCAAAAAGAATGAAAACATTTTTTACAAATGTAGACCACTTACTAAATCTCGCTTTAAGTTTATTGACAGTATAGTAAAAGCTGCGGACTTGCCTATTTATGTCAATACCATCCTTCAAATTATTTTCTAATAAAACATCCAAATATTTCACTTTTTTAACGAATATAATTTTCTTAAAGTTCAAATAAACGTTAGGTTTAAAACTCAAATTAATAAAACTAGTACTGCAATTGAACATCACACCCACAGTTTTTGTGTGATCAAAGATTATGTCATGAGAGGCAGCATAATCATCACAAAGAGAAAGTAAGTTTTGTAAACCATGTACACTGGGGCAAATGCAGCATTAGTCATCAGTAAATAAAATACGATTAACTTTGGTATTACCCAGATAACAGCCAACAGCCTGATTATTCAATGGTAAAGATAAGTCATCCATGTACACAGCAAACAAAAACGGGCTCAATATACCACCTTGTCTCACTCCATTAAGATACAGAAAAAAATGACCAATAAGAAGAACCCCATTTAACATGCATCTGTTGCTCCCGATACTAGTAATCAATAATTTGCACAACACACATGGGTACACCACGCTCAATCAGCTTATCAACTAGGAGAGAGTTTGGTCAAAAGCCTGTAGAGGCATCCAAAAAAGTAACAAACACAGGACTACCATGTTTGTAGTAATGTGCTATAGTCTGCTTTAGCAAAAATGAGGCTATGTCAGTACTATGGTCGGCTTTGAAGCCGAATTGATTAGCTCTAGTAGATATAAATTCACTTATTTTTTGAAGCACAACACTCTCGAATAACTTTGAAGTGATAGTAGCTAGATCAATGGGCCTATAATTGGAAACTTCCCTCACATCACCTGACTTATTTTTTAACACAGGAACAATAGTAGTGGCAAGTAAACTTTTTGGAATGTAACCATGAATAATACAAGCATTACAAACACACTTAAATGAAAGAAAATACTTTCATGAGCATAATGGATATGTTCAGCAAATATATTATTATTGCGGCAAGCACGATTGAGGGGTAGTTCAAATAACAACAACCTAATGGTGCCACGATCACATTGAAATTCATGAATATTATTAAAATTACCATTCTTTGTGGCCGATTTATTTGCACTTTCTTGATGAGAGTTAATAGGCACTGAATTTAAGAGAGAACAAAAGTAATTTTTCCACATAGCAGTGATATTGGCATCACCAGATACACCGCCAATTGTTTCAGCTGTTGAGAAGAAGAAGATTTTTTAAAGCAGATTAGTCAGATACAAGGCTAGCACCTCAGCTAAGGCATCAGCATCATGTTGTTCCTGATTCTTTCTGCAATTTCTCAAAGCACATTTAAACTTTTCACGAAAGGAAATCATTCAATCATACATTAGACTAGTGTTAGATTTGCCATTGTTTAACCATATCATATCAAATAAGCGACACGAGCATCAGCATGCAAGGACTTGCAGCTTGACATTGTTATTCCATCCAGGTATTATCCTTTGCTTATGGCACACAGTTGTAAATCGCTGGGTAAAAACTTTTTTAAAAGCACAGGTTAGTTACCAGTAGGACATCAATGATATTAGTGTAGTATCTATCAATTACGGGTGTCTCTATTTATGGAATAGTATGGAATAGTATGGTATAGTATGGAATAGTATGGTATAGTGTGGAATAGTATGGCATAGTATGGAATAGTATGGCATAGTATGGAATAGTGTGGAATAGTATGGAATAGTATGCACCCCTGTCTCCTACAGCTATGCCAGGGATCAAAACATGCTGAGACACATATCCCCTATTGCCCCAAATGCCCTGAGGCCCATTGGTCCTAGAGCCCCAGTTATGCACAGGATATGCCCCAAGGTTCTAAATTAACATCTTATTCCTAGGGCTCATTTACTGCTTCAACCATCCTGTCCTGAAGACCTTTGACTCCTTTTGCCCTAAATTAGGCCTGAGGCACATTTAACCCTGAGGGCCATTCACCCTCAATTTGACTCTTTATATGGGCCCCTTTACTCTAGTGCCCCAAACGTCCTATCACCCATTTCTGCTATACTATACCACAGTGCCTTACTTACTATTCCATAATTAGAGAAACCGATCAATTCCAGGTAATGAGACCTATCACAGCAGTCAGTAGTCTAGTCAGGTAGTGGAACAGGAAAGTAAACTTAGTGGTAGAGTTTCGTTGGAAAGCAAACGTTTTGTATGATCGTGGTAGGCTGCAATTTCACTTTCAGAAGCGCTCTTCCACTGCAACTGAGGTGCACAAAGTTTTGTATCTTCAGCAGTAAATCTAGGAAGATGAGAGCATTTAAACGCAACCACCAGTGGTCGATGGTCTGATAAAATGTGAGCTGCTTTTGCTGAAACACAATGATCAATCCATCTCTGAACTACAGCTGCCCTGAGAATCACTATTCACTAATATTAGTGTATATTTCAATAGGAAGCATCTCATAGTCAGACACTAGTAGGTCATAATTATCACAAAACGTATCTAACACATCACCAAAACAATTTGAAGGACCAGCATTGAAATCACCAACTATACAAAAATTTGTAGAAGGGAGACCATCAATCATATTTCCACGTTTGCCCAAATAATCCAAAAATATCTCGGTATTACTATCACAACAGTATGGCAGGTAGACATTAACAACCGACAGCAATGTGTCCGAAAGCTGTACTGCTGTTGAAATAAAATGTGTGGTTTTATGGCGCTTTGTAACTACAAAGGTCCTTCAGCTGTTTAGCTCCAGGACTAAATTTTGTCCAGAATTCACTGACGTATTTTTATTCTCAGTTTATTTCATCTTCCGCGCTACACTCAAATGCTGAGCGTTTGGCAAGTGTAACGATAGATGCCAGTTTTAAAGTCTTTGGTTTGACCCAACTGAGAATAGAACCCAGTGTACCATCGCTTGCACCTGGGTTTCCGTAACACGACGTTGGTCAAAAACGAAAAAGTCAGCTGTACTGTTAATCCCATTATAGAGTTGTCAAAGTTAGAAACGACAATAGCTTTAAGCGACTTACGCCAAAGAATTGCCGTCCCTCCACAGGGTACCACTTATAATTTTCTCAGTCAAATCAAATGAACTAGTGCCTTGACCATAATGAGTAGGACTAATAGTAGACAAGTATAGTCATTTCCCAAATTGCGTAGAGGCACAGTGTATCTATTATTACTTACAGTGGAACCACTCTTGGTGTTCAAATGTCCGGCGGGGCATGTAATGGAATAGAAGAGAAATTTTGGTATGGAATATGGAAGATTTCAGATATGAAAAGGAATGGAAGAATTTAAGAATGGAATGGAATGCCGTCTTCCATACTTTCCATACCTGGTTTAGTTTAACAGAATAATAAATTTTGATCTATTAGTAAAAAAAAAAATAAACAATGAAGTAATAGCAATGGCGTTACTTGCAGTGACACTGCGTCACAGTATTGCTAAATGGTAGAAGGTGACGCAGGCTGGAAACTACGCGGTAAGTGCCGTGTGCACAAACGGTGGCAAAGTTCGCACTACGTTCTATTGCGTCGCGGAAAACTTCAAAGTGTTCACAATCACAAATTCACAACTTCAAATTTATTAAAAACAAGATGTCACTCTATTAGACAAATGCTTTCACCTGGCGTTGTGCTGGCGCAAGTCAGCGACTTTTCCCAAAAAAACTTTTCTGTTTTGATGTTATTAGAGCAACGCAAGTACAACGTGTTATTTTGGAATAAAGATGATAATACTACCGTACTTCAAATATAAACTGTTAGCAAAGTAGCCTTCATTAGATGGAAAGAAAAAGCAAGAGTGAATTAAGTTACGGCGAAAATCAGGATCAAAGTTTTTTGAAAGAAATTATCAAAAAATCCCTCATTTTCAGAATTTGGTGGTTGATACCTACTAATCGTCGTCGTCGTTTGGCGGGGCATCTCTTCCAAGACAGATGAAAGGACCAAGGCCGAGGGTTTATCCTTTTACCGCCCTGGCCACCAAACTGCTTGGGTCAGATGCTGACTGTAAGGGACTTCAGCCAGCATCTTGTTTCGTCATCCAAAACCATTAGACCAAACATACCTCGGGGTGCTCGATGTATGGGACACTGTGAGATGATGTGATCTGCGGTTTGTTCACTGGCACCACACTCACAATTCGCTAGAGGAGCGAGACCCCATTTGTACATGGACGAACAGAAACGTCCAACACCAGAACGCAGACGGTTGAGCTTGACCCAGGCTGCCCTGGGCAGACCCATACCCATGGGTCTGGATCTGGAGCTAGCCTTGGGAATGAAAGCGTGGAGTGACAATGCGTTGGCAGAGTACTCCATGTCCCATTTCGTGTTCGTCCACTCGGCTGCACGGACGTCCATCTCAGAAAGACTGTCTAGTAATTTCCGAGCAGCAGGTACAAATGAGCGTCTAGATTTCAATCTCTCCCTACATACGCCCTGTGACTCATGAAACTGGCCATGTAAAATGTGGTCAGGGTCCAGAGAGCTGCGGTTGGCTAGGGAGAGTGTCGCTCCTTGGCGGCGAAGCTCAGCTGGCTGGATGCCTGAAAGAACCGGAAGGTAGACCGATGGAGTGGGACGCAGGCACCCAGTGACAATGCGCAAGGCGTCATTTATTACACTGTCGATAAGCCGTATGTGCACGCTGCGGCACCAGACTGGTGCGCAGTACTCGGCAGTCGAGTAGACCAGAGACAGGGCAGCTGTGCGTAATGTCTTAGCGCTAGCACCCCAACCTGTTCCGGCAAGTCGCCTCAACAGTGAGACGCGAGCACTTAACTTCTTGCGCAATGCTTCCAGGTGAGGACGAAATGTGAGCGATCTGTCCAGTTTGACCCCAAGATAAGTGGGAACTGGACAGAAAGGTAAGGTCTTACCGGTGTTACAGACCTTAAGCTCACGCTTAGCCTCTCGATTGTGGAGGTGAAAGGCCGCCGTCACCGTTTTAGTGTGGCTAAGCTTCAATCGCCAGGTCTGGAGATATTCCGAGAGTGTAGTCATGTCCTGGCTTAGAGTCCTTTCCAACTCCTTCCATTCTCCAGATGTATGAAGTATCGCCAGGTCGTCGGCATAGGCGAACTTCTTGGAGGTTATGGAGGGGATATCATATGTATAGATGTTGAAAAGGAGGGGGGCCAGGACCGATCCCTGGGGGACGCCATTTCTCAGGCGTCGTAACCAGCTAGGCTTGCTGTCGCCAGTTGTAAGGGTGAAGCTTCTGTTGCGGATCAGCTCCATAATCATACGAACCATGTGCTTGTCCGGCAGAAGCCGCAACAGCTTGCAGGTGAGGCCACGGTGCCAGACAGTGTCATAGGCAGCTGTCATCAGGTCGATAAAGACGGCACCGGCCTTTTTTTTCGCTTCGAATGCATTCTCAATGCTTTGCGTGAGCAAAGTGACTTGATCCACGGTGGATCTTCCGCGTCGAAAACCCGCCTGTTCCCGTGGGAGCAGAGGGTCAATAAGAGGTTCGACGCGGGCGTAGATAAGTCGCTCGAGAATCTTGTAGGGAACACAGAGCAAGGAGATCGGACGATAGCTCTTTGGGTCCTCTACAGGTTTCGAAGGCTTTGGGACCGCTACTACTAGCGCTCTTCTCCAGATCTTAGGAATTTTGAGGTGGTGCAGGCAGGAAGATAGGAAGCCACGTAGCCAAGATTTTAAGCTGGCTCCAGCATGGATTATCAGCTCCGGACAGATGGAATCAGGTCCAGGAGCTTTGCCTGGTTTTAAATGTTGGAGGGCAGCAGCGAACTCCCGATGGGAAAAACTCCCAGAGACATTCGCAGGATGTAATGGATCAGCCCTCCAAAGGTCAGACACTTCCTGTAAAACGAGCCGAGATGAGCGTCGATTCACACCTTCGTATTTTCCGTTTTTAACCAGCTGAGAAGCAATAGCATCAGCTGAAACGGGACATTTGACGAGGGGATTGTCGTGACCTACCAGTCAAGTTGTTTATAGTATTCCATGCCAGCCGGCTGGAGTGCGAAAAGTCAATGTTGCGGACCGTCTCTGACCAGCGATTTCTCCGCTTCCCGTCGAGCCTTGTGAGTAGGGCTGTGGCAGCCCTATCCGAATCAGGGCCCCCAGGTGACTGCAGGAAATGCTGATAGAGGTCTTCACACTCCGCATCCCAGCAAGGTATGTGGTTTGATCGTCGACCACGAGGGATGCATTTCTTCGCCGCAGTGCTTATTACCTTGCAAAAGCACTGGTAAACCTGATCGATGTTTTGAGATTCAGGTGGCGGTATACTCTTGGCCAGTTTGTTGGTTAGGTTAGAATAGTGGTCCCAGTTGGCCTTGCGGAAGTTCCATCGCTTTACAGGCTTGCTCGGTGTTGGATGAGCAAGTTTGGGTGGACTTATAAGCGAGGGTCGGTGCTGTGACCTTGGGAACTTTCCTAAGATACGTCTGTCAGGTAAGCGACTGTCCAAATCGACACTGGCAAATGCAAGATCTGGGTTGGTGTCTGCTTTCCAGCGGCCAGAGTGGAAACTGGCGGCCTCCTTGGGGCTATATAGCAGGGTGAAGTTGTTGGCACTGGCCCAGCCAGCCAGGCATTCACCATCTGGATTGTTATTATTATAGCCCCAGTCAACATGGTGGCAGTTGAAGTCGCCAGCATAGAGGCAGGGATGGGGGAATGCTGGAAGATCAGATGCTTGCATCCGTGTAGGAGGAGGTTTGTAGACGTTGACTATTTTATAGTTATCAACATCCACGCACACCCACTCGATCTCCGATGTTGGTGGGGACTGGTCGATTAGGATCCACTTCAGACGCTCATGGACAAACGTAGCAAGACCATGCTTCCTGCTCAAGGAAAACCCAGCTGGATGGTAGCTCGGAAGATCTAACCTTTCTACCGAGGTGCAATGGGTTTCCTGTAAGAGGATGACGAGTGCCTCACACTGTAACGCAAGATGATGCAACACGCTCATCTTGCTTGCAGTGAGGCCTTCGATGTTCAGTTGGAGAATGCTGGGTCTTTGGAACTTGTTGACGGTGCGCCGAAGATGCGCATCGCCCCGTCCTGAAAAGGAGGTTTGCCGCTGCCCAGCTTGAACATCGTTAGGTGTCTCGCCGTTAAGGCAGATTCGGTTTCTGTCAGCCAGATTAAATAGCGTAGACAGAGTAACGCTCCGGGCTACGGGAAAGCATCTGCCATCCGGAGCATACTTACTAATATTATACCTACTAATATCATCACCACTCTGATGATATTATACCTACTAATATCATCACCACTCTGAGACACCGCTCGAAAATTAGTTGAAGATTTAGCCACAAAAAAAGTATGGGGGGACGTAACTGCTGCATTTCTTGTCGTTATCACCTTCAGAACATGATGGGAAATATATACTTATTTCATGTGAGCAAAGAGAGATATCTGATTCACTAAGTTCTGTAAGTCCAAAACGTTGTAACTTTCATCCACGTGCCAGTCAGCCGTGCTCAAAAATGACAAAACTGTTGCTTTAAGCGCTAGCACCGAAAGCCTATAAATACAAGGCTGAAGGGATATGGATTATGTTATATTACGTCATTATGTTGATTCGAATTTCAATAGTTACTGTTTATTTCCTCGTTATCGCTTTACTAAAGCCGCACAATAAAGGAAAAAGGAACAAGTATATCGGAAAAATTCATAACTCCAAGACGAAATAAAATTATTGTTTTGGGTGCCAACGACGAGTACACTCGTCCTAGTTGTTTCGGCCCCAAAAAAGGGGTTTTCACATCTACTAAGTCACAATAAACGTTCAACTCTCTTTTTTCGTTCTAATTTGTGAAAAGATGCGCTTGACATTTGGGAACAGATTTCGAATTTATTACATGGCAGTCAACGTGTTAAGAAAATGGTCCAGTAATTAACGATAGACATCGGTAAGCTCGTGCGGCGGGGAAATTAAAGCGGACAACGCATGACGAGAAAATCATGAAGTGCGATTGTGAGCAATAAAGCTTTTGGTAAAAATTCAATATCTTAAAATTGGCTTCTCAGCGATAGACCCTTGAGGTTCGTTCGAAGAAAACTCGAGTAGAATGACGGGAGAGAGCTACTTAACACTTTTCCTCAAAGTTTCAATTAACTGTGGTTTATTTACTTTTATAGTTTGCTTAAAAGGTGTGATGTAAAGCAGTTTGAAGAAAAGAATGTCGCGCTGGCGATGTTATTGGATGTTTATATCTTTATTAGAGGTACTAATTGCAGCTCTTTACTTTTTTGTTTCTCGGTGCTCTGAATTTTTCATTTAGGGCACTGGCATGTGGACTGAGCTTGAGCAATTACTTTTATCTTTCCTAAGTGATTTTGTTTTCAACCTGCATTAGATTGCTCGTCACTGATGAAGCCTATTCTACTTTCTACGTCTGTGGTCTGTCCTAATTTTATTGTTATTTGCATTACCGCAACTGTTTCCACCTAGGCCGAAGAGATGGAATCTATTAAATTACCTTGTTTTTTCCGCGAGAAATGTGAATATACTAGCATATCAGCAATTTTTGTGTATTGTACTGATAGTGTTTACTGTTTGATATGCTTCTTTGATTGCTACTCGAGACAATCTATCAAACAAAATCAACTTTCAAAAAGCACGTTCGTATTCAGATTAACTTAAATCTCTATTTTACTTAAAATTGATATTTCTGTTCTGTTATAATACCGGTATTGATTTCGAATCTAATAACCGAAATTCTTATTGCTAAAGTTGCAGACAATTTTATCTCCCATTAATCAATAACTTAGCATTTAATTAATAGTGAGTAGTGACATAAAATTAATAATACAACATTTAAGTAATAATGACATAAAACTTTTACTAGATCACTGTGAAAAGGATTGTCCGCAAACTAAAACGAAGCAATAAAAAGTTAGGAATACATTCTAACCTCTGAGCAAGATTTTTTTGACTAAAAGACTATTCTGACACAACTTTACGCTGGAAACCTCTCTGGAAAAAGTGGTATAATTTTGAACCAACATTAGTTTAAAATGTGGAAGTCGAAATGAGTGCATGAACGAATGCCCCCTGAATACGCAATTCTGACTATAAAACCTTCTCATACGCAATAGGCTAATTGCTTTTGCGCCGCAACCAAGCAATGATTCATGCCGCAAAATAACTACATCGCAAGCAAAGTCAGCCCATATAGCTCACTTCCAAAACTCTAAGAATAGCATTAATGTTTTGCTTGTATGGAGTGGAATATGGAAGAAAATTTTTGTATGGAATGGAATATGGAAGAAATTTTTTTGGTATGGAATGGAAGATGGAACGGAAAAAAATTGTCGGTATGGAATATGGAAAAATCCTCTTCCATTCCATTCCATTCCATTACATGCCCTGATGTCCGGAACGAAAATCAGAGTTGAGAGTTCATCTGTTCAAATCGTGTTGCCCATTCCTATCCTGAGAAATGAAAAAAATTATGGTGAGCAATTTCATTGCGTTTATGAAACTATAACTGCTTGTCACTTTTTTTTTTTCTTCTACGTAGTTAAACTATCTGCAATGTCTCCTTGACAATTTTAAAAACAAAAAATAAAAACAGCAAATTTTGGAAACGGCAACAATACGGCAATAGAACAGATGAAGTTCTTTAAAAAGCAATTATTACATCACAGCACTTGCTGCATTTTTGTGGACATTAATAACAATGCTTTTTTGTTAAGTGGGTCCTCTGTAAGAACTATTATAAGTACATGCTGTGGTAGTGGATTTGCAAAAACATTGCTGTAGCAATGTTTTAAAAGTTTAAATTTTTTTTTTTTAAGGATGACTTCCTGAAGGATGAATTATTTTTTAAGGATGAATTATTTTTTTTTAAGGATGACTTCCTCTGTACTGACTAAATAAATATACACTAACAATGACAGCGAAATTTGCGCGATATTATCTAATGTTGTTGTTTACTAAAAGGCAGAGTCAAAAGGGGGGGGGGCATGGCACAATGGCCGCGCCGGCCGGATTTAGACAGTGAGAGGCCCTAGGCTATTTGACCACACTGATTGGAAGAGCAAAAAAAGGAGTTCACGTCCTCAGATATTTTATTTTCCAGGGCTGAAACTAGGCAATGCGGCCCCCCCCCCCCCCGAAATCATCTTCGGGGCCCCCTAAAATTTTTTTCTTGGATGGTGATGCAAAAGAGCGAGCCCCGAAGGGGCGATGCCAAGCTACGGAGGGTCTGGGGGCATGCCCCCCCAGAAAATTTAACGGAATTTCACCTTATTTTGAAGGCTTTTTGTGCGTTTTGAGCCTTTAAAATTCCTCAGTTTTAACAAGGTTTAGTAGTCTGTTTAACTAGGTCGCTTCCAAACCCATTAAAACAATGCTGCAAGCAAACCCTACTCTAACATTTCGCTATCTATGTGACGTAAAAATGTTTTTAAGGCTTATTTTTGCGCCTTCCACTTAAGGATGAGGAGCCCTTGGCAGGAGCGGATCCAGAAAGTTTTGTTGGGGGGGGGGGGGTGATTTTGCATTAGATTGAATGTTAACTAAATACAAAGACGTGTAGACCCGGAAACGGGCGTAAATAAGTCCTTTCAAAATGTTTCATGTCAGGGGCGTATTCAGAATTTTTTTCAGGGAGAGGGTACCAAATTTCGTCATTTTTCAAGCGCAATCTTTTCCCGGCAAAGTTATTTTAAGCAACTTAAGTAACAAAAACGACTTTAGGGGGGTCCGGGGGCATGCTACCCCGAAAAATGTTTAAAAATTTGCATACTGTAATGGTCATTTTAGCGCTTTTCGAACAATTTTCGGGCAAAGTTTGTTCATATTTTTGGCCCCAACCTTTGAGTGCTTCATCAAATATGATGCATTTGGTAAGCACAGTTTTGATTATGCGTGCTTAAGGCGACTAAGGTTTATTGTTATGAACAGGGGTGCAAATCTATGTTGAGCATTGGGGGGGATGATTTAGCAAAATTGACAAGTCTGCAGATGTCCAATTTTTTGCCCACAATGAAGTAAAGACCAAAAAAATAGGTCATAACGTTCCCAGATGCCTAATTTGTTGCCCAAAATGAAGTGAAGACCAAAAAAAGGTCATCACCTTCGCTGGCGCCCAGTTTTGGGACATGAAAATATTGGGGGAGGGGATGCTGCCGGATTATTGGGGGGGATACATCCCTCCATAGATTTGCACCCATGGTTATGAAGAGGTTCGAAATTATAGAAAAACTTTATTTATCCAAAGCATTGTTGAAAATGGCTGGTGGGGGGTGCACCCCCAACATCCCCCCTGGATCCGCCCCTGGTCCTTGGTATGCCAATAAACGTTTCTTTGCTAGTTTTGCGACTGTTATTTTTCGAAAGATTTGCAGGGGCCCCACATCGCGTGAGTTAAGACAAAAAATATATTGAATATTAGAATAGGCTTATTTAAGGCACCTTTATCATACGTTGATTAAATACAGTGGCGTAGCAAGGGGGGGGGAAGGGGGGGGGGGGGCATTTTGGATAAGCTTTATGTAATTATTTTTCTTAATTATTTTGAACAACTATTACTTGGGTATATCGCTTACTAGCTAATCGTATAATCGTATATCATCTTACTGTGTTGCCCAGTGCCCGGGCGCAAAGTTGCGGAAATGGGCCCCGCCGTCTTGTTTACGCTTTAATTGGTGCAATCCCGCAATTATAAAAAATATTTGATTTTAATGTGTATTATGTCACAATTGCCCACTGTTTTCTTCGTATTTGCGTTATTTGAATCGCTCACACTCAGCGTGCGAATGCAGTAAGCCTGTAGGCACTCTAGGCGGTACTACGCAAGTGACATGGGCGCACGCAGGGGGGCCACGGTGCCATGGCCCACCCCTTTGGCTCTGTAATAAGGTGTTAAAACCTAACTTTCAGTCTATAGCCTAATTTCTCAAACTAATAACGGTTGCAGCCTCCTTTCACTTATTTTAGCCAAGCTTCTGCTTTCAGGCATAAACTCCGAAAATGTTTTTGCATTGTCTATAGTGACTGCCAGTGGCGTAGCCACCGGGGGGATTTGGGGGTTACAACCCCCTCCCCATTGAGCCTCAAATGACGTCATACATAATCGAAACTGTGCACAGAAAATGCATCATTGGTGAAGCACTCAAAGTCAGGGGCCAAAAATATGACAAACTTTCCTTAAAAATTGTTCAAAAAGCACTAAAATGGTCATTGCAGTATGCAAATTTTCAAAATTTTCCGGAGGAACATGCCCCCGGACCCCCTAGAGTCGTTTTGGGCACTTAAGTTGCTTAAAATTAACTCTGCCGGAAAAAATACGCTTGAAAAAAGTGACGAAAATTGATGCCCCTCCCTCAAAAAATTTCTGAATACGCCGCTGACATGAACCATTTTCAAAAGGCTTATTTCCGCCCGTTTCCGAGTTTAAACGTCTTTGCATTTAGTTAACATTCAACCTAATTCAAAATTACATGTACTCCGCCAAAACTTTCTGGATCCGCTTTTGTATACAACGTATAATCAAATGTGAAGTCATTCTCAAGCCTCATTGCAAAATCCTGGCTACGCTAGTGGTGACTGCACTCACTGCATGGCCTTTTTCGATGTAAAAGTGTGTTAAAAAGAGTGTTTTTTATGTGAAAGCCGCAAAAATTCGTTGGCAGCTGGGGGCTACGCCCCCAGACCCTTTCAGCCTCCGGCGGCTGGAGGCTTCGCCCCCAGACCCCCGGTTATGTTTCCTTCTCCTTTGGCCAAATCCTGGGTACACCATTGCATTTGGGGGCGGCAATTTCTTGAACCGCCCCGGGAGGCAGAAACTCTAGCTACGCCACTGATTAAATAGTACTACGTACTGACTATTTACGGGGCCCTCTTTTTGTGCGCTCCCCCCGGTTGGGGGGTTCGGGGGGCGCTAGTTTCGGCACTGCTATTTTTACTAAAAATATTGGTAGAGCGATGAAAAAAAAAAGGTAGGATATACCCGCCCTCAGATGTTCTGTTTTCCACTGAAAGTAACGGGGAAGAGAAAAAAAGGTCTTCATTGTTCGTGATGAGGTCCCCCTACTCCCCCATTTTCTCCAAGGCCATAGGTTTCAGGACTGCTCACCCTAACTTGTAAATCCGGCCCTGTGCTTACAATCCACATTTAGCTTGTCCACATGTGACATATCCAATTTATGTGGGCTTCCGACCTACGGTTCTTGCTTCGACTTTCTGTTCCCCCCCACCCCACAAACAAAATTTTAAAGAAGACATCTCTGAATTTAAGGTCTTTCCTGGGTTTTAATTTCGATGGTAGGCCTATTAAGTTTCCAATACATTCATGCAGAGACAATATTGTAGAAATAAACGTATAAATTAGGGACCCCCTTAAAAAAAGCGAGGGGGGCAGGACCCCCCCGGCCCCGTCGCCTATGGTGTGTTTTCATAATGCAAATTTGATTAACTGCGTTTATGTGCAAGTGCACAACACTCAGACATCAGCATGTTTAACGGTGATGATAATGATATCTCAGTTGGCAGCGTGGCCGAGTGGTTCGGAGAGTCGTTGTAACGACGACCATGATCGCTAGGTTGATGGTTCAACTCCCAACCAAACCTCGTTGTTGCGTCCTTGGATAATTTGCTTCACGATATCTCTGCTTAGTGAAATCTAACAGGCAGCAAATTAAAGAAGTCAGCAGCAAAACTGGCAGGGAAAACTCGGAAACAAGGCAAATCCTAAGCGAGTCTAGATTCGTCCTATGTATTGTATAGCGCCTTCGTCCCTTTCTCGTCACAAAAGGATAAAAATGAAGATATCAACACCGTCTCCAGGTTTAAACTTAACATTGATTGAAGCAGCAGTCTTGAAAAAATTTTAAACCATTGGGTTTATATATATACCGTCATCATTTCAACATAAATATTTTTTTGAGGGGGGAGCTCAGTTGCTACGGCCCCGGGTCGAATGCCGTCAAAAGCAAAAAATAGTCTGGGGGATTAAAAAAATGAGTGCCGTTATATTCGAACTGACGTTATAAGCGATGCCGTAATAGGCGAACTGAAACGTTTGCGAAAGATAGGAATTTTGCCGGGACCAAGCGAAATGTGACGTTATAGCCGAAGCGGTTATACAAGAGTTCTAAACTTACTGCACTTTTAAATAGCTACAATTCGTGTTTTTGTTGTCGTTGGAGGCAAAAATAATAATAAACTTTAACTGGAGAAAAACCGAATTCCAGTTAAATGTTATTACAAGGGAGCAGCGGTGGTCTTAGACGAAGGGGGGGGGGGGCTGTGCAACAATTATAGGGGGGGTCTTTTGAGATCCAAATTCCAAAACGCTGTAGTTTGTACTAAAGCGCATTATAATAGGCATTTGATAGGAAGTTACTTGAGAAGCGCCAATGAAGCAAGCTCATTTATTGCATGTAATGTAGAAACATCATTTATTGCCAGCAATTGGTAGGCTATAACAAGGCTAGGATTCATTAAAAATCTCCCAAAACTTAAAAAAAATTTGAGACATGGAATGATTTGCTTAATTTACTGTATATATATACAATATTGATAGCTTGAGTAAACCACGAACTAGTAGGCTATATTAACGGTAAATCAGTTTCGGTACACTCGCAATGATTAATTTTAACATCAACTTATATGCAATATTGCTGCACCTGCTAGTGACAGCTCGCAATACTCTTTGCACTTAGTGGCAATTCATAACGATAATAAACAATATGTACTTAGCAATAAATTTACCTGTGATCAAGCACATTCCTGATGCAGACCTGTAAGGATAAGCAACTGAGTGTGTGAAGTACAGGCAAAAAGCTTCCAGTTAATTAGTTTTCTTTCTACTGAAATATCTGTGTGAACCTTGTTTTTATATAAATAATTTGTTGTTGATTATCGATTGGCGTTTAGTTTTTGATTTACATCCGGGACCTTAATTTAATAATTAGCAGAAAGAAGTAGCCTCGTTTTTTCGTTTGATTCGAACTTTTATTTATTTTATCGACTTTTATCTCGGATGCTGGTAAGTTTGCTAATACTGTTAATTAATATTTATTGTTTAGGAAATCACTGTAATGCTTTTAATGTGTTTTTGAACCAGTTTGAACCTATGGATTTTAAGCTTGTAGCGTGATATTAGGAATAGTTTTGGGACGCGCTACTTAAGAATTCTTAACTGAATAAACCTGTAGTCGGTTCTACCTGTTCGGATTCACTTTGCTAGCCTTGTTCAGATAGTCTCAGGTAGTCTAGTTAGTGTTGGAGGAAAAGACTACTTCAATCTGCCAAACTGCTATGATGATTCTGAAACTGGACTGTGTCTGCAAGATTACTTCACCTGTTTCATCCTTCTTTTCACTTTCCTTTAATAACTATTTTCTTATTATACAGTAAGAATTGTTACAATTCTAATTTAAAAATGTCTTTTCAATTTCTAGAAACAAAAGGTAATCTGTTAATATTTAAACAATTCACTTCAATTCAAGGTTGCTACGTACTGTGGTTTGTGAGATATCGCACCACTTCCAATTAACTTTTCATCATCTTCATGCACAAGATAAAACAATTTTATTCTCATATTTTGGACTACCCGCATTAAGTGAAAAATAAGAAAAGTTTACTCCCTAAAACCGAATATATACACGTCAAAAATATAATGAGCTACTGCTTTGCTTACATAATTCGCAAAATGATGCTAAGTTCTGGTGAAGCGGTAAAGAGTCAGCTCTGACGGTTACTTCCATGATTTTCTTTTCTGAGCTTCTGAATACATCATAATCAATGGTCTTAAATGAATGAAATTAAAATTTAATCACCACAACTTTAGTTTCCAAGTAACATCTATGTACATTAGAAACAATCTCTCAACACAACTCTTCTAGTCACAAAGTCAGAATGCAACATTAAATCAATGTATTATTTCCACAAACTGCAACTTGCAATCAAAACAGTTACACTTACTACTGTACATTGATGTGGCTTTCACTGTGCTAATTTCTTTTCAGTAATTTTAAATAAGTTTGATACACATGTAGTACAACAGGTACAATGAGTAGCAAACCAAAATAAACTTCAATGTCTTGCGAGAATCTTGGAAAAAGTTTTGTCATCTATTATGAGGCAGGCCTATACATACTGATTATTTCAGACACTCTTAATACGAAAAAACTTCTTAATAATCTCAAACTGCACGATATTACTAGGGCCCAACAACCAAGAAAAGCTTAACACCAATATGACCAGATGTAAACAACATAGCCTACGTGATTTAAACTATGTGACAATAATTATGCAGCATAGAGGCATTTTATAGATGCAGCGTAGAGGCATTAACAGCTCAGAGGGCTGAGTGGTATAGAGCGTCTGTCTCTTGAGCTGTAGACTCGGGTTTGATTCCGAGTCGGGTCAAACCAACGACTTTAAAATTGGTATTCCCAGCTTCCCTGCTTGACGCTGAACATTAAAGGGACAGTGTGGAGAGCAAGCCGGCAAGTTTACTTGTTGTGCCGTTGGGAAAGGCACTTAGCGGGATTTCCCCATCTTGGTGTGGTAGACAGATGGCTGGCAACTCCCAAGCGAGCTCGTTATAACGCTTTGATCGCTTTCTCGTGATAGGAGGATAAATATGCAACTAACTAACTAAGTTTAGTTACAAACAGCAAAGGTTTCAAAAGTCCAGTTCCGTAAGGAAGAAACCAAAATTAACCATGCTCTATAAAATGTCATGTCACCCTAATCGAGCATCAAAGCTACTCTCAAAATGCAGAGTATAGCGCATTTAGGAAAACCTTTGGTTACAAATCACCAAAAAGTTTACCAAAATAACTGCACTGTAAACCAGTGAGATACGCTCTGTTAACTTTCACGAAGTCTACATTACACTGACTAATCATCATTGCTAATGATTCAGCCATATTACACAGTGGGGTATAACTCAGTCTATTATAATCATAAGATATAGAAATTGAGAAGTTTCCCTTTGAGGTGGTTCAGCTTTGTTTAGAGATAAAAAAAAAAAAAGAAATGGTTCAGACAAATTGTTTGCTGTGTTTCAATGCAAAGAGTTTTATTGAAATGAAAATTTTTTTTAGGGGAGGTTAAATTTGGGATAACTAAAATCAATTTTAATGGTTTGGTTCAAGTTACCATAAAGAAAAGTGTTTTTTGGAGTTTCCGCATTAATTCTTTTTGAAGGGGGGCCTTATTTTTAAAGATGGCAAGGGGTTTTTTTCTATTCGGAAGAACTGAAACTAAGTCATGATGTATAATGGTTTAAGTTCTCAAAAAAAGTATTTTTTTATATGGCTCTAAAACTAAATAAAAAAACTAGAAATGATTTAAAATAAAAAATATGATTAAAAAAAAATTATAAAAATAATGTGAATTAAATAAAAATAATTTAAATAAAAAAAAAAAATAATAATAATTTAAATTAAAAATAAAAAAACTAAAAATAATTTTATTGATATGGTTCAAATTTATATAGAAAAATATTTTCATAGTTAACAAAATATTCCTTTTTGAGAGGGGGCCTTCTCTTTTAGGGGGGACCTGTGCGACCGCACGGTTAGCACATTAAGAGAAGGGAGTTGAAAACCCAAGCAATTTGTTTTACTTGTTTTGTTGCAGTCTCCTTATTTCTAGCTTCGTTATTTTCGTGTTTGTGTCGTTCGTTGCTATACAGCCAAAAAATAAAAATTTATGCACCTCAACAACAGTGGCGAACGGTGAGCATTTTTTAAAGGTGTGCTCCTCTACAATATTCGCTGCCACATGCAGACATTCATGAAGCAAATGTGTGGAAGTGCTCGAAAGTTTAATGCGATTACGCGAACCAACACGCACTTTTTCAAGCAGCTTAATTTGCTATATGCTACCATTTACTCAACGTGTGATAAAGGTTCCTTAAATAAGCCTATTCTAATATTCAATATATTTTTTGGCCTACCTCGCGCGATAAGGGGCCCCCATACCATACTTATGCTTTTGGCCATGGGGGGCCCCTGCAAATTTTTCGAAAAATAGCAGTCCCGAAACTAGCAAACAAATGTTTAGTAGCATACCAAGGGCCCCTCATCCTCAAGTGAAAGGTGCAAAAATAAGCCTGAAAAACGTTTTTACGTCGCATAGATAGCGAAATGTGAGAGTAGGGTTTGCTTGCAGCATTATTTTAGTGGGTTTGGAAGGGACCTAGTAAAACAGACTATTAAACCTTTTTTTCAGGGGGGCCCGAAAGATGATTTCGGGGGGGGGGGGGGGGGCGGCGCATTGCCTAGTTTGGGCCCTGCCAGTGACACAAGTTTCTATCGATAGCGTCTTTTCGAGATTGAATTATGTGCTAAATGATTTAAGGATGCGTTCTGGGGATGATGTAGTTGATGCCATTCTGGTTCTTTGTGCTAATAATTAAGATAGAACCATAACTAAAAAAGCAATGTTCTTCCTGGCCTATTGGACGGAAGTCATGACGACTTCCTTTTGTTGAATCGGAGGCTAATATCAGCTCTCCGTCGCCAACAGTGCAAAGCACTCCAGTCAAACGTACCGTAGAGCGGGACAGCGCTGTTTCGGGCTATTAGCCCTCATCAGCCGCCCTCAGGTAAGTTACATTAATCTTCCAGAACGAATGATCTTGCCAGGATCACGCATCCCTTTTGATCACTCGTCCCGCTCTACGGTACGTTTGACTGGAGTGCTTTGCACTGTTGGCGATGGAGAGCTGATATTAGCCTCCGACCCAACAAGAGGAAGTCGTCATGACTTCTCGTCCAGCAGGCCAGGAAGGACATTGCGTTTTTAGTTATTGCTCTTCACCCTGGCCACGTAAAGGATTTGACCAGCGCGGTGACGTAACTACACGAGTGGATACGTACCACAAAGGTTAAATTTTTTAAGATATATTTATACGAAGGGATGAATGATCCTGGCAAGATCATTCGCTCTGGAAGATGAATGTATCATACCTGAGGACGGCTAAAGAGGACTAATAGCCCGAAACAGCGCTGTCCCGCTCTACGGTAAGATAGAACCACTTGTGTTTTCTGCATGTACTCTTTATGTTTTACGTCGTTACACAAAACTTGTGGGATGATACCGACCGTTTGTAAAAAAACTTCGTCACGTTTGTGCAAAAACTGCGTAGTCATTTTTTTGTGTTTTGAAAAAAACGCTAAAACTTGTGATTGTTTGTATTAACTATTGTGTCACAACAAAATAACAATAGACGAAAGACTGAATGGTTTTATCGTCAGTGTTGCCAACTGGTATATTTATATACCAGATTTCACAAATCTGGTATATTTTTTGGACCGTTTGGTAGGTGAAATTATGATTTGGTATATGTCCTTAAATTTGGTATATTTTTATGCCTTTTGGTAGTGTTTTTTTGCGTTTGGTATATTTCAGAAATTTAATATGACTGATATGTTGAAGACTACTAGAAAGCTCTTTAATTGCCGTATTACCTAATCAATCCTTTCTACGGATTTGAGCAATGCAGTTTTACATAACTGGCAACACTACTAGTGGCGATTTTTTTTTGCACAATGTGCCAATGAGGCAAAAGCTCTAGAATTTTCTTTTTCTGAAGCAATATATATGTGAATTGTGAAGAATGGATTGGCTAGTTTATAGTGCAGGGATCAGGATCACCTGCTTTGTAATTGTGTTTTCTAGACGGATAATTTTGTCCGCCTTCGTGATAAGCGAGATCAGTCGAGCGTAACCTAACCATGTGCTTGGTATGTTCAGTAATAATATTGTGAAAAGTGCAGGAGTATAATATTGTGTGTATTTCTGTTCATATTGACTAGCAGTGTTTAGTTTTGACTATATTATGCAAGAGCTGTTTAGTTTAGTTAAGGCTTAGTTGCGAAGCGTATAGGGCCAACTGTTAGAGCTGTTTCTATTGTATTAAGGCCAGTTAGGTACCGGTATTAAGGTCTTTTTGCTTGTGTCTAATGAAAGAGTGCTCGGATATTGTAACGCTGTCTTTTTGTTTTAATTCACAATTCTATTTGAATAAGTGTGGATTTTATGTTATTCCCTTACAAAGAACTCTTTTGTGTAGCAAACCTATATGTGCTGGAGTCAGATTAGTCTATCTACAGGTGCCGCAACCGCTACAATAGTTTTGAGTGTTAAGTTGTAGCGTTGTAGGGTTTGGCACTTGGATTAAGGCTTGGTGTTCACATTGTATTATCAGCAGGCTAATTTGCAAGGATTGGGGTTTGGGTTGAACAGTGGCGTAGCGAGGGTATCGGGGCAAACAAAAATTTTGCGCCCCCTGTGTTTTACAATTCTATGATTATCTGTACCAGCAGATTTGTCTTGTCTTCGTATATCGGCCGATTAGTCTTTTTGCATAGCCACTACTTTCAAAATTTTTTTTCATAAATTTTCTAGATTCATTCAAAAACACTTCAAATTGGGCTCGCCGTTTTCGACCCTGAGCTCCACTCTCTTTTTTTGGCATAATCTTCCTACTAGTTAAATCGCTAACAATGTAAACTCTACTACAAACGCTGATCTGTTTTTAGAAATTAGAGATATTTTATTTAACGGTGCGGCAATTTTTCTGAGCCAGAGGCGGGCCGGTGAAAACTTATCACATGCAATCCCTCGAGTACAATCAGAAGACATTGTGGAGAAAGATGCAGAACGAAATTGGCAGCTTTTTGCCAAAATTACAATATTTGCTCTAATACTGTAGAATAGATCGTACCAGCTGAATGTCAAGAATACAAAAGACACACTACAGGACCCCCCATCCAGGGCTCAAAAGAGGGGGGTTGGGGATTACAGGAGGCAATCTGCCCCGGGCCCATGGGTGTGTAGGAGTCCATGAAAGAGCATTTTAGGGGCCCATCATAGAGGTCCCAAAGTAGTGTGGTGAAAGATTCCCTTAGCTGTCGAAGAGCCCCGGATTCCATTTAGAGGCCCCGAATTATGGTTGAAGACCTTTTTGTTATTTTTGGAGAGGCCACATAGCCGTCAAGAATCCCCGGTTTCCATTTGAGGTCACCGAATGTCGGGTGAAGACCTTTTTTTCGGAGACCACTTAGCCGTCAAGGGGACCAAGATTTCATTCAAGGGCCGAGAATTGTGGGTAAAGACCTTTCTTTTCTTTTTTGGAGACGACAACATCCCAACGGTCAGCTAGGGGCCCACACTGGGGAATGCTGCCCACATCAAACTGCAAAGCTTTTTCGCACAAAATCTCAACAAGAAGTTTGACCGTCGATCTGAAAAAAAGGCTATTCAGAAAACGGAATTGCATTTCATATAGGGCAATCAAGCGCTCAGCTGCAATTTTATCCTACGATACTGCAATTCTTTCACATTTTTAACGAAATTATCTCAGCAGCAGCAACGGGGCTGCGCTTCGCAACCCTTAAATTGCCAGATTTTTCCCTATTTTCTCATTCTGTGATTGCTGTCAAATATCCGCATTGGAAATCACAGTCTACACACCAATCCCGGTAGCAAAACAATACAAACTACAAAACAAAACACCCAGAAAAGACCATTGAGGCAAAGGTTCAGTTTAGTTAATGCTTCGATCGGCACTTGTCCGCTGTATTATCAGAAACGGCCTATTGGTTAAAAAAGTTTAGGATCACTGTGGTGAAGGTTTAGCACAGCATTACAGCGAGCGACTATGCGCGTATCTTAATCGACTTACCAACAATCTTTAGCATACATCTAACGCTAAAATAATGAAAATCTAATACTGTAGACACCTATCGCTTCTTTACTTTTCTTCTAGTGGAGTTTCTATTTCCTTCTGTTTAATTGCTGCGAAGTCGAATAACTATGTACGCGCAGTTTCAAACCTCTTTGTGATGTCATAATAGAGTAAACGGGCGATTTGTGATCGGGTGTAAAGAGTGATTTCACTTCTCTGCCAAAAGCATATACAGGTGTCAGCTGCATTGCAACAAATTGATTGTTTTAAAAGTTTAAAAGATTACGTCGAAACTGAAGTGTATGAAATTACTGTTTTGTGCGCCCTTTTGGTGCGTGATTTGTGGTCGAAAGAAAGGCGTGATTTGAATCCTTTGCGAACAGCATACATTACAATACATTAATCCACGAAGTAGTTTTTAAAATCTGTGAGAATACGTCGAAAAAAGAATATAAAAAGAGCTTCTTGGTACGCCCCCGGGCACGTGCCCCCACTTGCCCCCTCGCTACGCCACTGTCGTTCTGCCCCGTGTCCCGTTTTACCCCATCTTCCCCTACGGTACGTACCAGTCTACTACCATCAGACGATGTCTGCCGCCGGTGCAATCTTGCTTGTGACCGGCTTTTCATCCTTGTTGTGAAATTTTTGCATGCTCCATTTTGGCGCCCCTGTACCTTGGCGCCCGGGGACATATGTACCCCACTGCCCTCCCTACGCTACGCCTCTGGGGTTGAATGTTAAGCAACACTTACTTTTTATTTTTACAGATAAACTGATGATTTTTTTTCGAAATTTTGGTATATTTTTGATAACATATTTTGGTATATATTTGGTATATAATTTGGAACATTTTGGTATATTTTACTCTGCAAACCTGGCAACCCTGTTCATCGTATGCATTGAGTTGTTTTATGATTTATTGTCAATTCAATGCGCTGACTTACGCAATTTAGAAACTGGAGCATAACTCGCGAAAACGTCGATATGCTTTTCCAAAAGGTGTGTCAGGCGTTAGCGCTGACTCAGCAGAACAACTTGGTGCTAAAAACTCAATTTCACTGAAAAATGACTAGGGCCTACGCAGTTTTTGCACTAACGTGACGAATCGTAAAATATGAGAGTTCAAAATTGCTCGAAAAATCGCAACTGCCAACACAAAAAATCGCATCCAAAAAAATTTAGATAATCGCAACAAAAATCGCATCGGCAGTTCAAGTAATGTATCACATCGCAGTTTGACAGTCGTTACAAATATTGCAGAACCTCTTCGATGCGATTGCCATCCCTGGTCTAAACTCGTGTGACATAGCATGATTGAGCATATTATTTGACGTTGCACCAGGGTTCAATCGTAAACTAGAACATTTTTGGCATTTAATCGTGTGGAAAGAGAAAAATGAAGTCACTCTCCGCTATATAACAAGACATTAAATATAGGAATGTGCCGAGTCGAGTAGGCCTACTCGGCCGAGTATTAAGGCATTAATCGAACTCGGCCGAGTATTAAAGCATCATCATTTTGACCTTTTTTTTTTGCTCTGCATCCGATTTTGAGTCGAAATTAGGACTTTTACGGACGCGATGACCTTTTTTTTTGTTCCTCACCTGATTTTGAGTTTATATCTTGACGTCGTAGATACTCGTACTCGCCGAGTAATGTCGTGAATACTCGTTACTCGGCGAGTCCGACTAATTTTCCTTGAAGGCTCATCCCTAATAGAATACAATGGGAACGGTGTGGCTCGCTTGTGTTCAACGATATCCGCTGAATCTGCCATGAGACAGAACCGTTATATCATTCTTCTGCGATGAAAAAAGCAATTTGCTGTGGCGTGAATGAGCATGTATTGTGACGTTGCGTCTGGGTTCAACTTTAAAATAAGACATTTGAAATAAATCGTTTGGAAAGAGGAAAAGGGACTCTCCGCTATATAATACGATTCAGAATACAATGGAAAAGGTCTGGCTCGCTTGTGTGCAACGATATTTGTAGAACCTATCATACAAGAAAACGTTGCGTCATCGGTCAGCGTTGAAAAAAAAAAAAACACTTTATTGTTCATTGAAAAAAAAAAAAACTCAAATTGCGCTGATATTACGAAGATTAAAGACGAAAAAAATCCATATATTTTAGTTAAATGGAACTAACGCGCGTGTCTGTGATATCGCAGTGCGCTGAACACCTTGAACCTCTGGAGATAGCGCCCCTGCTTAACAATCCAGCTGCAAGAAATATTAACGAAAGATGATAAAAGAAACTTCAAATTCGACTTTGTAATGAGAGTGAGCGGTCGTCGGCAGTACAATTTTCTGAAATATGGTTCTCACCCCTTGCTCTGGCGTACGACGCCTAAAGGCGCGATTGTTGGTTGAATTTTCCCTTTCCATTACACAACTTTTGGATTAGCAATGCCGCTACACGGGTTTCTAACCTCTCAAAAATGTTTTAGAATATAACATTTTAGAATACAGCTTTCAGAGAACTTGTTGCAATTACAGGCTGGCTCAAATTCATACAAAAAATAACTATTGCACAACTACTACATAAAACCTCCCCCTGGATCGCCCCTTCTTCGATGGGGCTGCATGGGGAAGCCCCCTAGCCCGTCATCATCCATCATTCCCCCACCCCGACCCGGTCGAAAGTTACCAAACGGTGACATAGGGTCAAAGCGAGAGCCTGGAAGCGGGTTACCAAAGCCTGGCAATCGAGGTCGATTGGGGGAGAACGGGTTGGGGCGTCGCGGCCTCGTAGCAAACGGTCCATATGGCAGAGTGGGATCAAGATCATGGTCTCCTCCTGAAAATATAAACCTTAAAATGGGGCATCACACATCAAGCAGGGGCCACTCACCCAACATTCCGAGAGGCTGTCCCGGGTAAGGGGAGAAGACTGGGACATCCGGATTGGGGGCGAATGGATGGGGAGGAACCGCAAAATCCCGCTCGTACTCCCGTCGCTCCCTCTCTGCTCTCTGGCGCCGCATGTGTTCGCGCTTGTACATCTAAAATACTTACATTTGAAAAATGACGCAAGTCATGACGAACCGGTGACGTCACCTCTTTCCATGTCGTATTCTGAGAAACGGTAGCAGAGCTGAAATTCCGGATATACAGACGTCGCCATAACATATCATCGCTGCTCGCGTCTGACATCTGGCGGCAGGTCTGCAATAAATAAAATATCAGAGAATGCTTTCACACAAAACAAGATCTGTGAAATGTTAGCAGTTTTCTCACCAGTTATTTTCTACGGGAGTTTACCTCAATTATTGGCAACATAACCCAAGAGGCGACACAGCACTCACCTCACTGGCGCTGATCACACGATTAAGTTTGCACGAAGATGCGCTTCGGGTCCTGGGGGTTATTTTACGATTACCAGATTTAATTGTTAACATATTTCAGAACTGATCACGGGAGATCGCTACACCAAAAACATCCGTTCCACACTTCACCGCGGTAAACTTCTCATCAGGAAACGATATTTTTTCGCTCAGTAGAAAAACCTCCTACAATTATTTCCCTTACAACCAGTTTCTGGGTTTCAAATTGAAATAAATTCACCAACTGCTGACCTGCGCGAGTGCACAGAGGCTTTGTACGTCGAGGTAAGAGAAAATCCGAGTGAGCAACTCCGGAAAAAGCGAAAAAATTCCGTGAAGTGGAGGAAGACGCAGTTCTAAAATTGCAGCATGTTTTAATATTCACCCTTGCGCAGTAGCACTCACGCGCAGCCGCACCTGCTCTCATATTATTGACAGCCCGATGTGAAATGTCAGCTTTGAAAGTTCGAGATAATTGTCCAACCTTCTTGTAAACATTCTTCCCCTCCATTGGTTCTACAAAAATCACCACAAAATAATGAAGAATCAAACTGGCCATTTGCTCAGTGAAGCACATCGCTATTGTTGCGGAGGTCTGGGGTTCCAATCTCAGGTTGGTCAAATCAGACAGTATCGCCAACGGCTCGCCAGAGTCGCCACCGCTGCGACGTTTCTTCGAAGTTGAGTTGTCCAGGCACTAAGCCGCGGAGATGTACCCCACCCTTTGTTACATGCTTCGGCGTAATGCCGCGAGTGCAATCAAGATTATTTTGATTAAATTAATAAAGAGGAAGTACTCACTTGATGCAAAGGAAGTGACGTAATCAGCAAGTTTGAGCTGGAGACTGCTCAGCTGAGCTTCGGTGTTGACGCAATCATTTACAACTCCTATGACACAGAAAATCTTGTTCATGCTGGCTGACCACATTTTTATTTTTCGTATGCTCTGTCTAGGTCCGCGGCTCTGCTTCCACTCTCTGCATCTTAATCAACTTTTCCGATGTCATAGAATTGATTATGAAGCAGAACCGCCAACCTTAAGTCCATGATAATTGGCCATGTGGGCCGGGGTGAATGAAACTCACCGTTGACAAGAATAAATGGACCCAAATGGGAAAAAGTGAGAGAGAAGACTAGAGGACCAGTGTCCGGATGCGTGTACTCAACATTCACAACAGAAACATGAAGAGATCCGGATGTAAATGGATTCGAAGGCTGTGAAAAATGGTCATGTGCAAGTTATATCACACAGATAACTCACTTCACACATTGATTTTACAGCATTAACAGTTAAAACCCGAAAGTCTTTTCACCCGGTAAGGTTCTCGCCAGGGGGATCTAAGTAACAATACTCTGCACTTATCTGAGCTCAAACACGCAGCGCACCTTTGCAAAGTCCAGTGCGGGCGTTGCGTCATATGAAAAGCATTACGTCATTGTAAGATCATTGGCGGAAGAGAAGCGTGGGATCGAAAATTAGTGGATAGTATTGTATTTAGTTTCATATTTATCCTCCTATCACGAGAAAGCGATCAAAGCGCTATACGAGCTCGCTTAGGAATTGCCAGCCATCTGTCTACCACACCAAGATGGGGAATCTTGCTAAGTGCCTTTCCCAACGGCAGAAGTAAACTTGCCGGTTTGTTCTCCACACTGTCCCTTTAATGCTGAGCGTCAAGCAGGGAAGCTGGGAATACCAATTTTAAAGTCATTGGTTTGACCCGACTCGGCATCAAACCCGAGTTTACAGCTCCCGACTTGGGTTTGATTCCGAGTAGTAACGAGTTTAAAATTTTAAATGGCTAAAAGCGGCGACTAACAAAATCATTAACTGAAACAGTAAATGCACTAAAAACAATGAAAGTAAATATCCTAATAGAAAATAGATATATACAGTTCAATTTTTTTGGTTCCGTAATTTGAAATTGTTCTTATGTCTGCATTTGCTAACCAGTTCAGATCTTCTATTCCGCAGCGAGTCCAGCGACCATTTCCCAGCAGATGACGTATTTTTCTTCCAGACAGAGGAGACAAGTTCTGCTTCCGCAACAGCAGCTGGGCGATTTTCGCACAATGTGATGGCGGGGTCCGGAATCTTTGCATGCCCCACATAAACTTGGATAGCTCAGTGGCTTTCGTCTGAGCTGGTGCTTAAACGAGTGCACGTGGTTGTAATATCGTGCGTTGAACTCGTTCTCTTGAGCATTCGCAATAACGCGCTTACGCAATAACGTTCTCTTGAGCATACGCAATGACGTTCTCTTGGGCATACGCAATAACGCCTTGAGAGGTAGCGCGATAAATAACTGACTTCTCGCGGCACCGACCTGGTAGTGGGCATTTTGCTTTGTCGCGGCAATTGCACGCATTAATGCTGGCTTGTCGATATCGTCGGTAGGATAGAGAAGTTTTTTATTGTGCGCAGATATTTTGCTGGCCATGCTGGGCAGGCAGCTGTAGCTCAGCTTCAACGATGTTTGCAGGCAGCTGTAGCTCAGCTTCACCGATGTTTGCAAGCAGCTGTAGCTCAGCTTCACCGATGTTTGCAGGCAGCTGTAGCTCAGCTTCACCGGTGTTGGGCAGGCAGCATTTACCATCGTAAAATCAATGTGTTGAAGTGATATAGTAATCTCTAACTTTGTTATTGAGCACTTTCTCAAACAGCTGTCTGACCTACATTATAACAGACATGATGTAACTTACTTGAGGAAAAAAGCCGCTTTCTTGCATCAAGCTGTGTAACAACGCACACATCACATGAAAAGGGGATTTGACGCCCTCGAGGGAGTAGATTGCGTTGAGGGCAGGGGGTAGCACCTGCCCCGGTTTGTAATCTTGAAGCAAAAGAGATGTGAAGAGAGAGGTGTTTCCCGCCTGGAACAAAAACATCACGACACCGTAAGAGTAGAAAATGCTGGTTACGTTTTTTTGATATTTCAAATTTTTCATAAGGCGCCCACTTCATGACGATATACAGGATCATTGCAGGGCTCTTGCTTGCTCAGCGCGGCTAATATCAAGAAAGTAAGCACACTGGTCGTCAAAGGGTTCTCACTGACTTACTACAACAAAGCACTGACAAGCAATTCTAACCTCGCTCACCCTGGATTGTCCGTTTGTACAAGATGGCTGAGGAGGTGCGCTAGTTGGCGACTGGGGGGTCCCACTTGCTGGTGAGTGGGGGGCTGCATACGTTGGTGAGCGAGAGCGTTCCGCAGAAGTTCTGGTGATAGCGAGTCTAAACATAATTATTTGCGCCACACTCACAAATGTTCAAAGCATTTATTTGATAATTTTGACATCTGACCTTTCGTCTTCTTGCCCAACAGCGATCATCTTGAGCAGATCCCCAGCCACAACCCCCACTTGATTTAATTGCACGCAATCGCTACCAAGGCTCGTTGTCCCATCCAAACTCAAGTTGAAGTTGATGTTTGATCTGCGGACAAATATATTGACCTCCATCACGAAAGATCAACATTGCAATTAAAGCTGGCCATGTCTACACAAATCATGACAGCTCAAGAACTTAAGTGTGATCAAGCAGGTCGGAGCCAAGCCTCTTCATTAACAGTTCAACTACACACGTACAAGTACCACGGAAATGATGCCTCAACACATTACCACTTCAACAGAAATAACAACACAGTCAAACCATGCATGGCCATTGCCCAGCCATCTACTAACGCTTTCTATAATATCACGATATCGAACTGGTGATTTCAACTTTGATTTTTTTCAGATTATTACGAGATGTGAATATAAAAACTTACGTAAGGCTGAAAGAAGGCAACAATTCCGTCCTGATGAGGGACTTGATTTGTCCGATTGTCGAAACGTCTCCATTAGGAAGGGTTAGTGGCTTGGTTATTGAACCGTGACGAATACGTAATTTCATTACATTAAACTTACATCACACAACTTAAAACATATCATAACCTCTCAACGTGAAATCTTCAAAAAAATTAATAACAATTCGAATGAAGAACATAGAAATTGTGATCATTTCAGTTTATAAAACTACCACAGAAACTTGCAAAAATACATACATTGCACAATAAACAACAACACAAGACACAAATAATCTAATGAAAAAATTGCACAATATGTTGAGATTTCTACCAAGTGATGCCAACACAGCATAACACCAAAACAAACAGAAAATGCTTCAACAAAAAAACATAAATTTTAATAATATGCTGATGCGTGTAATGAGGGCATAATATTAAGAACACAGAAGTAGATCATAGAAAGATAAAAACTTTTAAGCATGATAATAAAGCGATAAATTGAAAGGATTTAGCCAGTTAACCTAGCCTATACAGCAGCAGCATGCAGAATATGATCATCAGTACAGACCAGGGGTCATCAACATTGCCCCTCAAGAAGGACAAGAAGTGTTCTCTGGGGAGCCACAAGCACAGGCCTCATGAATGAAAACCAGGGGCAATCTCTCTAGAGATTCTAGGTGTTCAGTGCACACCAAGCAATATGACAGGGCAAACGCATTAACAGCAGTACATTTTTTGATGTATTTTTCTTCGTTAACCTTTGTAACATCAGCACAGTCTGAGTCCTTTTTTTTACAAACAAATTGTATTTTTTTTTTCAAAGCAGATCGACGACGCTACATTCTCTCGTGTCACAGATTCACAAAAATCGTTGAACACAAGCAAGCCTGACCTTTTCCATTGTATCTAGCAGAGAGTGACTTTTTCTTTCTGTACCATTCAA
Organism: Trididemnum miniatum; assembly: GCA_964006365.1. Taxonomy (NCBI): domain Eukaryota; kingdom Metazoa; phylum Chordata; class Ascidiacea; order Aplousobranchia; family Didemnidae; genus Trididemnum; species Trididemnum miniatum. Next base: position 477,331 of record OZ023241.1, read on the forward strand.
ATGCAAGAAGCATTGATTTTTACAATTCAACCTAGGTGCGACGCCACAATGTATGTCCAGTTACATGAGTTGCACCATGGTTGTTATATTCAGGGAACCACAGTGTTTCATAACCAAGGGGGTCATGACACAGAAAAGGTTGAGAACCGCTGGTATAGTTACAATTAATGCAATTAACGAATTAAGACATCATAACTATTTACGTGAACAACCCCGAAGTGGGAGAATGTATGCATAAAAATTAGTAGACATAGAAAAAAAATTAATTAGTAATTACATTCACGAAGTCACAACTGTCCTTGAGAAAAGTATGGACTTAATTAAACACAGCTTAGTGCTTGTTTGTCGAAAATAAATGAAAAAGTTTAGTCTAAAATCAGTTTTGATTAGTTCAACTATTTATCACCACTTCTATTTTCTGTCGATTACCCTCTCAAGCATTTGGCTTTTAAACCTTACTTGTCGCCTCATTCTCGCTGTGCCACCTGCAACCATTTTTGATAAGTTTCAACAAAAATGAGAATCCAAAGCAAAAATTACGTGGAGATGAAGAATCAAACCGAAAAAATTACTCATAATTGAGTAATATCATTCTGCATATTGTTGTGATTTCTAACTTCTACAGTTCTATTTTGAATAAGTTGATCAGTGCTACTGTACCAGCAGTGTTCTCTTAAAACCCAAGACCTTCAGTGAGATAACCCAGAACCCCAGAAACGCACTGGAAACCCAAGATCTAGGGTTAAAACCCCAGGCGTGGGAGCCTTGGATGAAATGTAGGGCTCTTGGTAGGCTCTAGAAATTAAAATAGACAAAGTTTTCTGGTCTGTAGCATAAGATTGGTTACTTGACTTGCCAATGTTTTTTGGAAATTCAATCAACATGGGTGCAAATCCAGGGGGAATGTATCCCCCCCAATACATTTTATGGAATTGGAAAATTCCCCATACCTCCATATGCAGTATGAGCTAATTTCATCCCCCCAATATCAAAAAATGATCAATTTTGTTAAACCATCCCCCAAATGCTCAACATACATTTGCACCCCTGTCAATCAAGTGTGATTTTGGTTACTGCCTTACCGGTACTTTTTTTTAAATCTTATTCTACAGACCAGAAAACTTTGTCGTGCCTACCAAGCCTCTCGGAGAATCAGAGATGTTCACGAATAAACCCTTTGTACTGTAGCTTACTGCACATGCGCGTCAAAGCGATGTCAGCGTGAATTGCCATAAAGCGATTAAGTTGTTACTACAGAAATGAATGGCAAATAATAAGAAAAGCTTTGTTTTTTCATATAACAATGACAAATTTTTTACATGAGTGATTATACTGCTTAGCAAAAGTGTGATAGAACATAAATATCATCTTAACCAAAAGTATTAGCTGTGTAAGGTACGGAATATTTTTGTAGTTTACCGTAACGACTAGGCTAGGTACCCTAGGCATTTTGCAACTCTATATTTGCGACATCATTCATATAGGCTAATTACAACAAATGAGTTTCAATTTATTTGCAAAGCACACACTTTAACAGTTTGAACTTTATGATTTGTTTAGGTTCAGGACAAAGCACAAACTTAATAATTAAGCACTCTGCAATGTCAGTAATGTACCAGTACCGGTAACTCATAAACAGTTTAACCATACAAAACATGAAAGCGACCAGTAAAATAACACTGCCTGCAGTAAGGTTTTGCACAGGTTCCTCAGCAACACAATCTTGAATCCAAAATTAAGGAAAATTTCAAGTCTGAACCTGAAAGAACCAAGTTACAGGCTTCATAGTTAAGATAACATAACGTAATTCCAGTCTACAAATACCAGAACCACCGGCGTTAAACTGTCAAAAGCAAATTTCAAAAAAATTTTCTGACTTTAACTGTTTTATAAAGTACTGTACAGTACCATATTAATAAATAAATAACTTATGTTTCACAGAACAAAATAGCATATATTTCAACAAAAAAGACAACACAAAACCGCATTTTACAATAGTTTACCACGTAAGAACTGATTTGACGACAACTTGTTGCCAAATACCACTTCACTTCGTTTATTTCGTTACCACAGTATAGCCTACTAATCCATAGATTACTGTATCGTTACGCTTGATTGAAGGTTAGTGTGAAAAGCGTCTATCAGAGATGTCCGGAGTCGCTTTTTTGAGACTCCGACTCCAATCCTGCTCCAAAATTACAAAATCCTACTCCAATCCTGCTCCTGTTTACGCCAAAAATCAAAACTCCAACTCCTGTTTTCACTCCTGTTACTCGGAGTAGTTTTGCAAACTTTACAATCACAGTATTATCCAAACTTTCGGTCTATGTTAAATTTCATGCTGTAAAGATTACTAATGTTTAGAGACTGTGTGCGAACCGATGCCTCACAGCGAGCATAACTTTTGTCAATGTTCAGTTTACATTACAATAGTAACTTAAAGAAATGGTCACTCCGGCTCCAACTCCTACTCTAGTTTTGACGTTAAACTTAACTCCGAGTCCAATCCGACTCCGGAAAAATTTGCTTGACTCCGGCTCCTGTTCAGGCTCCGACTCCGAATCCTGTGCATCTCTGACGTCTATTCGGATTTAATTGGACCGGATTTGAAAAAACGGGTAAATTAAAATAATATTTCAAAAGAATTGTTATTGTTAGTATCTCGGTAATGTTTTGGGACCAGCTGACAACAAAGTTTAGGATTAGGGTTTGTTTTGGAATTTTTTTCGAACTCGAACTCGAAAACCAAAAGTTTCTGAACTCAAAAAACTTGAACCCGAAAAAAGTTGATTGAGTTTTGAACTTTTCCTAAAACTTTACAGAAATTGCTTGAACTTGGCCTGCTAACAACTACTTGAATGTTGCCAAAACTCGCTAAAAATTACTGAACTCGCAAAATTAAAAATGAAGAACTTGAACTCAAACTCAACTCGGCTTGCGAACTTTTAAGTGAACTCGAAGTTAAACTCGCAGAAATTCCGCCGGACATTGCGCAGGAATTTAAAATATTCCGCAGGATTTTCTGGCACTGTTCCTTCTATAAATTTAAGAAATTTTTTTAAAACAAATATTCTGAAAACGTAAGTCAGTAGCCTACTATAGGGTGAACATAGGCTAGTGCATTTTCTGACTTTTTTTTTCGGACTTGGGCCTACTGTGGCTATATGTTTTTCTTAATGATATTGCAGTTCCTTTCTTTAGGTCAAATTGTTGATATATGTCGGGTGCTCCATGCCATCTCAACCAATTTCTTGTTGATTACTTGTTGGACTTTCAATTTACTTACTAATTACTTACTACAGAGGCGTGCCCAGGAATTGTAAAGAGGGAGGGGGGCGCAATATAAAGCCTTCGTTTCTCGCCCGAAGTCAAGTGAAGAGCGAAAAAAAGCCAAAACGTCTGTAGATATCCAATTCTCCGGCCAAATTCAAGTGAAGGGCGCAAAAAGGTCATTACGTCCTCAGATTGTCCTTTATATGGCACGAAAATTGATTGAAGAGGAAAAGTAAAAGCGCAGTAAATCTCAAAACTCACAAAAGAATAAATTGGTTGGTAGTTTTTTTGTGAGTAAATTGATGCATAATTATGCAAACTATGCAAATAATTATCATGCAAATAAATTATCTAGCAAATATGCAAATAATTATCATGCAAATGAATTATGCAAATAATTATTCAAAAGTAAATAAATCGACAAGTTTTAAAATACCCAATTTGTAAAACATGGTGTTTAATCGTTTTTAATGGGAATTTTGGAGATAAATTAAGTTTTTTCATATAGTTTTACGTAGTTTTTACCAAAAAAAATAAAATAAAATACGGGTTATATCCAACATAAGAGGATCAAATATAAAATATATTTTAATGGCACAACTCGTGGAATGCGAACGTGACGTAGCTACTGTCTGAAGGCTAAAGCTGTTTTGTAGCACCAACATGCGATTCAAATTACTGAAATCAAGCAGAGCCCATGCCAAAACGAAGTTTAAGCTCATGCTTTTTACCCCACAGCCTATTGATCGCTTGAACGCGGGTATTTCTAAGGAAAAGTATTTTTGCACGAGTAAAAAAGTATTTTGTGAAAAAAAATATAACTTACGTGGAGGTCAGCTGCGGGCCTTGCCCCCAACACCTAGGATACGCCCCAGAGTTCTTTAGTTTTTTTAAGTCACTGACACTGCAACCTAAGTTTTCATTTTGCATCATTAAATGCATGCGTCATGGAAGATGACTTAACTGAGCATCGAACTCGCGATACCAGCTCCGGAGTCGACTTGCACGAGCAGAGCGCGGTTGCGCGTCGTAACAGCTTTCCTCGAGATTCGACAATCGACAGAAAAACTCGCAAACACGCGATGAGTTTCACTACGCACAGATTTCAAATTACTATTGTTTTGAAACAATAGAAACTTGGAGCAAATTAACGCTCGCGATATTTAAGGCGTAGTAGAGGCAAGTCGGAGGTATTTCAGTGTTGTTAAGAGAAGTTGAACAAGTTATGTCGAATTCAACAGAAATAAATGGGGGTGACAAGGAAAGTCCCCCTTCACCCAAACTTGTTGGAGGAACCCCACCAGCTGCTATTAAATCAGGTAGGATGCTAAGCTAGATTCCGAGGATATTTTGAGGGATAAAATTTGGAAAAACTAGACTCTGAAACCAGATTAAAAAAGAATTTAACGCCTGAAAAAATGAAATGTGGTGCAGTCGTAGATTAGGATCACGCGCAGCGTGATGGGCAGAAAACTGACCATGGATTAGGAATGGGCCTGTTATTACGCGGTAAACTGCGGGCGAGGCAAACAGAAGATGTTGAACTAGCTGCTTGAAGGGTATTTCTTGCTTTCCTGTCCCCTTATCACCTTTCACAAAAAGTTAGAAAACAATGACAGAAAATGCGACCTTGTCGAACTGTATCGAGTCTTTTGATTGTATAAAACAGTTCCCGCTGCATTACTAAACATCAATTCGTTGCAGCTGGGTTCTAAAATTAATCTGCTTGGTTAAATTCTTTGCGTGTTGCAAAGTTAATTAATTTCGTTGGAAACCTGTCCATGTTCTTGCAAAGTTAATACCGTAGTGTTCAAAATTGCCCCGAGTAACAATCGAATGTGGAACTACTGGTTTTGTTCGAACGATTCGGTCGTAGTTAACCGTTACTATCGTGCACATCGCGAGTGGTAATCACACAACAATCGAAGCGTTTGTCGTGAACTCGATACTTCTATCGCCATGACAACATCGTAAACAATCACTCAGCTAATTCCAGAGTTCTTTAATTTAACAAACGATTGGTTACTACTACAATTAAACTAATGTGACGTCATAAAACAATCGCTAAATACGACGAGCTAGTTTCTTTGACAATGCTGTTTGTCTTGGCTTGAAATCCTTCACACTGTACAGCAACATGCCGAGCACGTCGCGATCCACTGAAGACCAGTGGCGCACCCAGAGATGGGGTTCGGGGGGTCGAAACCCCCCTTTTGAAACCGAAACCTTGTTTTTAAAGTGAAGTGTTCAAACTATGCAAATGCTGTAGGCCTACGCGCTGTTATTTCAAAACAGCTGTGACAGAATTTGCCCCACATCATATTGAAATCAAATCGGTTGGTTGGTGTGGTGGTAGGAGACATTGTTATCGGTGCGGGCAGGGGTGGATCCAGGGGGGTGTGGGGGATGCATCCCCCCACCAGCCATTTTCAAACATGTTTTTGATAAATGCAGTTTTTCCATAATTTCGAAGCTTTTCGACAACAATAAGCCTTACATCATAAGCACGGATAATCGAAAATGTACGAACAACATGCATCATATTTGGTGAAACACTCAGATTTAGGGGCAAAAATTTGGAACAAAATTTGCCTAAACATTGTTCAAAAAGTACTAATATGGCCACCACAGTATGTAATTTTTTTAAAAATTTGCGGGGGCGCAAGCCGCAGGGCCCAGATCCCCCCTAGAGCCTTTTTTATTCTCAATGTGCTTCAAAATAATTCTGCCTAAAAAAATTACGCTGAAAAATACGTCAAAATTTGCTCTCCCTCCCTAAAAGAACGTTAAATACGCCGCAAACATGAAAGCATTTTGCAAAGGGCTTTTTACGTCTTTTTTTGTTTTAATATCTTTGTATTTAGTTAACTTTCCACTTAAATCAAAATTTCATTCCCTCCTCCAAAATTTTCTGGATCCGCTCCTGAGTACCGGTCGAATTTTTTTGAACCTCCCCTTTAAAATATGCTTGGTGCGTCTCTGCTGAAGGCAGATGCTAAGATGGAAAAAATCGTGCGAAGTCATTCAGGCGATGACGTCAGAAACAAATGATGTTCTGTTCTGTCACAGAAAGGATTTCAAGTTTTTCAAACAAAATTAAAAAGTTCGTGAAAAGTTCTTCAACTTTCTTGCGTTGAATTTGACGAATTATCAGCGGCAAAAAGTAGGTAAGCATCACTTGTAACATGTGCCAGGGGCATCCGAAAATTTAGGGGAGGGGAATGCCCCATCCTAGACCACTTGCAGTTCTCATAAAAATCGCTTGAATTTTTTTTGAAGGTGTCAACTCGATCAAGGCTGATGTAAACAATAAATATAAACACTGAACCACCACTCACAGGATGGTCTGATGGTGTCGTTATATCCCGACGCGCCGGATCTGCTCAGCTAAAATCTGGCGCCCTCCAATGTCGGCCGAATGGGTAACTTGCGCACGCTTGAGTTGGTCATGTGCTGGGCCGCTGGGAAGATATTTGGGCCCCGGGACAAAAAAGTTATGAAACGGCAACCTCTAATAAAAGGGGACCTACCAGAGGCGGCGTGGGCTTCTACAAACATGTCGCTCCCGCTTCCCCGTTTCAGAGCCACTTGTTGGTATGTGTGGAACCTCAGCAAACATCGCAGCGACAGAACTCGACTCCGCAGCGATATCGATATTTTGTAACTCGATATGATTATTGACGTCATGTCTGCTCACATTCCATGTTCAACAACGGACTGCATTGTTACGTAATGACGTAGTTGTGACCTGTTGTATGCTCAGCGCAGTCGTCGGCAATTTGGCTTTACAGCACAAGCGTCACCACGTTAGAGCTTGCTAGAACTATTATTTAGCTGCAGCTGCGATCATGGACAATTGATGTTGCACAAACTTCCAGCAATGTCAGTGATGAAGAAGATCTTGCTTTCAACATCCGGAGAAATTCAATAACCGGATGGTTTATTTGTCTTCACTTTATCAACTTTCATTACATTAATAAGTGCGAGTGATGAGGGCTGGTACCTCGAAACAGCGCGGTTCCGATCTATGATACTCCATTAAATTGACAACTGATTTGGTTTTATAGATTTGGCAAACGATGAGCGCACCTCGACGCCAAACAGCGTATTTGGCGCACCAGTACAGCGGCCAGCAAGACGCCGAGTTCGAGACAATCAGAGCAACACCGGGCGCAAGCGAGTGGCGGCCTTCGCACATCAGCAACCTCACGCGAACGCGAGCGTAAATGTAAGTGAATGACCGATTGTTGCAAGTTTATTGAAATTGGAATCGAAAAGTTAGAAAGAGATCAAATCTTCTTTATACTCGCGGTGTTACGTGGAATCGCGTAAGCAGTGTCGGAATCCATCTCCGTGGCTTAGTCAACACTACTCCTAAGAAAGGTCGTAGCAATGGCGACACTGCGTTCGATTTGAACGGCTCGAGACACGAACCTAGAACCTCCCGCACAGATAACTGCGTCGCCAACCTGCCGAAGTGCCGGTTATTAAAAGAGATTAAAGGTCACTTAAATGGGGGGTTGTTGCCCTGATGGTGATTGGTGTGATAGAAATAGATGTTGGCCCCAATAAAATCAATCCCATTTTGTTTTAGCCTGGAGGCAAAAAGAACATGGTTCTATCCGGTGACGCGATGAAGGAAATGGCGCGACAAGCGAAAGCGACGCGAGAGGAGCGACGGTCGGGTCTCGATGTCAGACACAAGTACATCATTTCAAAGGTTGGTTGTTTCGTAATAATTGGTCTCCATTAGTTTGTCTCTTCACAGTGGCATATGAAGAATCGAACTTGACCCTGACAATGTTGTAGGTTGCGGACGCGATTGGAGTCGAGGACAGCGTGGTCGAAGATCAAATCGTCAGCGATGATCGATTCGAACTCATCGAGAAATTCTTCGAAATAAACGGATCAAGAAAACTGATGTTTTATTACCAGGTCCGTCCATCTATTATTCTCCATTCCTTATCCAACTTATCCATTTTTCCGTTGCAGGAAGCCGTGCCGCGCGAAAGCGCTTATTCTCGAGCGGAAGTCGCGAGCGTCATCCCTCATACGTCAGCAAAGAAACTTTTCCTCACCAACGGTGACAGCGAAGGTATAGGCGGTGTCATGCGTCATGCAAGGGGCTTTCCCACTAAACGTCATGTTGTTTCAGCACTTACTGGAGTTTGCTACTTTTTCGTTCGAACAACGACGAAGTCTATTACAAGCGCGAACATTGCGAACGAAGTTAATTTTGGGATGATTGACAGCACAGGTTCGATTGACAGTCTAGGTTTGATCGACAGCTTGATTGACAACTCGCCTTTATAGAGGGAGGATTGCTAAAGGGGATCGAAACCCTCTTCGAACGTGTTATGATACCGGCCCTGAAGGTGCGGGAAAACTGGGGGGCTCTCACTCCAGAAGAAAACAAAAAGTCTCCTGTGGTAAGTGATGACGTATGCAATTGTACCACTGTGATGCATCGGTGACGTTGTTGCAGGTCAATGAGTTCATCGAATCGATCGAGAAGTTCGTCAACGTTCTATCGACCGCGCGTGTCAGCCTCGAAGGTAGTTATTTCAAATTACAGGTATTGAGCAGAAAATTGAAGAAGAATTATGGAGGCTGCGAAGGGGAGCTTGCGCTATTTGAGTCAGCGCTGCGAAGAGAAAATGAGGAGCTTGCGCTGTTCGAGTCAGTAGCCACCCGGTATATATGCGAAATACGATCCAGCCGTGAATCGAACCCGTCAATCGAATCGAACCCGAAGGATTTGTAACCTTCCGCGTTACCGCTAGGTCGTGTGGATGACCTCTTGTTGTTTTCAGGTAAATTTGAACTTGAGGAGGTTGACATCGGCTATAACCTTGACTCCTACGTCACACCTACAGACTTTGTACAAGCGGCCAGGAATTCTGATTTGATCGAAAAGCTGGAGGACGTTGTGGAGACCTGGTGTCGACAGATAGATCAGGTTGGGGGGACTCGCAAGTTGGGAGGGACTCTGAAAGTTTATTCATCATTCAAGTATTCAACTTTGCTTTGTTTGATATATCAATGTTCTTGTGTCACAACAAACGAAAAACAACAGAAGAGACAAGCTACTACTCATCATGATATGTTGTCATCATAACGATAAAAAAAATATTTGTAACCTCACTTCTTAAGATTTTTCAAACTCCGGTCATTTATTAGTCATTAGATCAGTTTTAAGGCTACTTCATCATTGAAACCGGACCTACTGTTCTGATGGCGAATTGATGACGCAGGTTTTAGCGGAAAGTGAACAAATGCGCAAAGAAGCAGATGACATTGGACCAGCTGCGGAGTTGGAGCACTGGAGACAGAGGATGTCGAAATTCAACGCTCTTTTGGATGAAATTAAAACTCCACGAGTGAGTTCATGATGTCACGTTTGTTCTATTGCATCTCACTGACGTATTGTTTTCTCACAGGTGAAAACAGTGGTGGGAATTGTTCATGCCGCTAAGTCACGATGCATTCGACACTGGGTGACGTTGGATAGTCGAATTACAGACGCAGCAAATGAAGCAAAAGACAATGTTAAATATTTGTACACCTTGGACAAGTTCTTCGGTCCTCTGACCAAGTGTGACCCACGCAGCATGGTTGAGATCATACCAAGCTTGATGAACAACATTAGGATGATCCACAGCATCTCGCAGTATTATAACACATCAGAGAGGATGACATCACTCTTTGTCAAGGTGAGTTTGCTGATGGAAAATAAAGCCACAGTTTGCTGGTGGAAAATAAAGCCACAGCTTGCTGGTGGAAAATAAAGCCACAGTTTGCTGGTGGAAAATAAAGCCACAGTTTGCTGGTGGAAAATAAAGCCACAGCTTGCTGGTGGAAAATAAAGCCACTGTTTGCTGGGGGAAAATGAATTCACCATAATTCGTATTAAACAGCTCGGATGGCCGAGTGGTACGAGCGTCTGCCTCGGGAGCTGTAGACTTGGGTTTGATTCCGAGTCAGACCAATAATTTTAAAGTTGGTATTCACAGCTTCCCTGCTTGACGTTCAGCATTAAAGGAACAGGGTGGAGAACAACGCGCAAGTTTACTTGTGCGCTTAGCGGGATTCCTCCATCTTGGTGAGGCAGACAGATGGCCGACAACTCCCAACCGAGCTCGTATAGCGCGTTGGTCGCTTTCTCGAGATAAAAGGATGAATATGCAACAAAATTTAAGCAATCGTGTTTTAAGTTTTCCTCCTTAAGCTGTTTTCGATTCCGAAATTTTGTTGTTAATTTTCTAGAGTTTTCGTTTATAGTTGTGTTCACTAGCATGCTACGTCGTAAACGTTGCAGTGCGATGACGTTATGCACTTACGTTCCACTTTTGTGATGACACAATTACGGACGTATTGTTTAGGTCACCAACCAAATGATCACAACATGCAAACTTTACATCAATCAAGGAGCCTCGAAAATCTGGGATCAAGATCGACAAACCGCGCTCAAGAAGATCGAGGATTGCCGCATGCTTAATCGTGAATATCAGAAAGCGTTTCACAAAATCAAGGAAAAACTGAAGGTGCTCGAGAAGGGACAGGTCAATCTGTTGTACACAGCGGGTTAATCTGCTGCACGGAGCGGGCCAATCTGCTGCACGGAGCGGGTTAATCTGCTGCACGGAGCGGACTAATCTGCTGCACGGAGCGGACCAGTCTGCTGCACGGAGCGGGTTAATCTGCTGCACGGAGCGGGCCAATCTGCTGCACGGAGAGGACCAATCTGCTGCACGGAAGGGCAAATCTGCTGCACGGAGCGGGTTAATCTGCTGCACGGAGCGGACCAATCTGCTGCCCAGGCAACTTCTAATAATGATGCCCCAAAGCGTTTTTTGAAAACAAAAGATCTCCAGTGTTTCTCAACCGCCGGTACGCTAACCTGCTGCGGACCGTGTCCACTTTTCTACCAACCAGCCAAAGTAAATTCCTGTCACAATTCAAAACTGGGATTTTTATTCTAACCCACTTGACTATGTGCGCACAATGCTTTTTCCGTCGGCAGCAGATGAGTTCATGCAGTATTATACACTCTGCCTTTCATTTAGTTTTGCTCTTTTTGTAAATCAAAGAATACGTTTAACGGAAATTCCGCAGTATGATTACCGGATTTTGATGAAGGCAAAAACAGTTGAATAGTACGTTGGTTCAATAAAATAATTTCAATTACAAAGCAATCTACGATTAAAATGTTTTTACCCGTTGTGCACTCCTGTCGGGCGGCCATGGGAGCAGGGATGTCTTGGTGGGGGGGTAGGGGCTCGGCCTCCTAGTTCTAAAAAATTGTAGGGGGGGGGCTTTTAAAATCGGCCAAGTTGATGTGAACGTTTAGATTTTAGAGCAAAGATTTTAACCTGGGAGGGGTAAAAGGTTTGCAAGGGGGGCGTGAGCATAACACTAGCAGTGAATTAATGATTGAACGGATATTTTCAAATCTTTTTTTCGTAAAACTTCAAAACTTGTTTTCCCGAAACAGCTGCATCCCCTTCAAGACGATTAAGACGATGCAAATAAATTGTTATATTTTCTGCATGTTTTTGCCGCGTGGTGAGCTGTGCCGTATCAAAGCATCATCCGAAGTCGGGGAAAAGGCAATTAAAGGGGCCCCACAATATTTTTTTGTATTAAACTCAGAAAATTTTGTCAAAAAGTAGCTTGAAAAGCACTTTAATTGCAATTACATGATGAAAATTAGACCCACAAATTTTCAAAAAATACGAAATTTAGGGGCGCCTCTCCTGAGGAAATTTTGGATATGTCCCTTGAAATAATGCAGCTAATGAGTAGAAAAAGCGCAAAACTGCCTAAATGCTTGTAGATGGCAAAGGGCCCTAGCTGGAGTTTTTTTTTTGGAGGGGGAGAAGCAACAGTCTTTACTCGGCTATTGGTGGTGGGGCGTGGGCAAAAATAACTTACGGCAAAAAGGCGTGATTAAAAAAGTTTAAGAACATCTGGTATAAAATAATAGATTTTTTGCATTATACAGGGCCCCCCTTGTTCGAATTTTACCAAGGCACCCCTGCATGGAAGGGCCGTGGCCTAGATGCGCCGTTAGTGCACTTTGAGTAGTTGTGCACTAGAATGAGCTGCTCACTTAGCAGCTTTTGTGTTTTAGGAAAATCCCAACGAGCGTCAGTTTGAGTTCAGCGAGAATTACATCTTCGGAAAATTTGACACATTTTGCCGAAGATTGGAAAAACTTTCCGAAATGCTTCGAACAATGCACGAGTTCTCGGGAATTCACAACGTCAAGATCGAGGGAATCGATTCAATTGCAATTAAGTAAGTCTGATCCTCAAGCTGTTCCTCTCATTAGCGTGTGTGCTCTAACGGTCAGCTAGGAACAGTGGTGTAAAATAACGAAGTAATTTTACTTAAGTAGACTACCTAAGTATTGTTACTTGGTAACTAGTACTTACTTATTACTTAGGTGATTTAAAATTTCCACTACTTTTACTTACGTAGTTCAATCATAAAGTAACGCTACTTAAGTGGCTGACAGAATGATAAGTAATTAATATTTAGCCATGTATCACGCAATTGATAAATCGTGCTTGATAATAAAATTGGCAAGACTAGTATTAGGTATTGTTTTATTTAATATTAGGCAATGTATCACAAAAATGATAAATAGTCATGCTTGATAATTAAAAGTGGCGACATTAGTATTAGGTATTGTTATATTTTATATATAAAAGTTTTATAATTTCGTGATATTAAAGGGTCTTTTTTTGTTTGTGTTTGGTGTTATGACACTTTTCACTTTTTTATTTTCGTCAAATTAAATGTGCTAATTATCCTAAAGCAGGGATAGGCAAGTTTTTTACACGAAGGGCCAGATTTGGAAAAACTGTTTAAGCCGTGGGCCGCATCACACTGAATGGAAAACAAGGTAAAGATTTTTTTGGGGGGGATCACGGTCCACGTACGAATGTGATTTTCAAAATAAAAGGTTTTCACCTCGTTTTCTATTCCAATTTTGCACCGTTGAGGCTTATTGTTTTGAAAATCACTGCCATCCATGATCTTTAAAAGAAAAGAAAAGATCTTCCTTTCAATTTACGGTGGTAGCTTAAGTTTGTGTGAGTGCCGGCGGGCCAGAATAAAAAGACCGACGGGCCAGATTTGGCCCGCGGGCCGTAGTTTGCCCATGTCTGTCCTAAAGCATCGACAAAATATCTGTCAAGTTTGGAAGTGAGCAAATTATGTTTTGCCAAAGCTCAACTTTATGGCCATGTTTTTGTAAACGCTACTTTTTGCTTAACTAGCTTCAACTTGCTGGTACTTTTTACTTAGACTAGGTTACTTTTTACTTCCCCTTCTTTCTGTTCTGGAATACCCTACTTTAGGTAGTTTCGGCCATTAGCAACAATACTTTTACTTAACTATATTTCTGAACTACTTTTTACACCTATGACTAGGCCAGGGGTTCGCAAACAATGGGTCGCGACCCAAAGTTGGGTCGCGACACCTTCGACTTTGGGTCGCAAAAACTTTAACGTAGGTCTACGTCTACACAACTATAGTGACGTGATGACTTTTCGCTTAGTTTTATTCAGTTATTTTTTTGAACTTTTTAGTTACGAAACTTTTTGACTTTACGGCATAGGCCTACCGGGCGGCAACTACAAAAATCTTTTGAATCCCCTGAGTCATAAGTTTTAAAAATTGATGCCTCACGTGAGAAGTGTCAATTGTTACGAATGATGGTAATAATCTGGCGGCTGGCGCTGCATGTAGAATTTCAACGTCTTTATTGCAAGTCACTGTGAGTGAGTCTCAGTTCACTTTGAGCTGTTTTAATGGCATCTGTGGGATGACATAAGCGCATTGCGGCTTTCAGGTTAGTAGCCTGATAAAGTAAGGACAAATAAGTCAGACAAACAGAAAAACGCTTGGCCAAATTAAGATTAGGTGGGCCAAGGTTGGACAAACTACGACCGGCGAGATCATTTCATGCGGCCAGCCGGCATTTACAGAGATATAAACCTTGTTCTTTGCTGATATTGCGTAGAATATAAGACATTTGCGGACGCGATGCAGTGGCGTAGCAAGGGGGCAGTCCGCCCCGGGCGGCATTTTGGATAAGCTTTATGTAATTTTTTTTCCTAACTATTTTGAACAACCATTACTTCCCTACCCCGCGACCCCCCAAGAATAAGCGCGTCCAGAAAATTAGTTATTTAATTACTTCGCTTACTTGCTGATCGTAAATCATCTTACTGTGTTGCTCAATGTCCAGGCGCAAAGTTGCCATCTCCTCTACACTTCCATGCATTCCAGCGAGTATAATACAGATTTGATTTTAATGTTTATTATGTCACAATTGCAATCTGTTTTCTTCTTCGTTTTTGCATTATTTGAATCGCCATGCCCCCCCAACCCCTTGGCAATGCAATATGATGCTAAAACGTAACTTTAGTCTACAATTTCTCGAACTAATAATGGTTGCAGCCTCCTTTCACTTATTTTAGCCAAGCCTCTGCTTTTAGACATAAGATGCGGAAATATTTTTGCATTGTCCATAGTGATCGCACGCACTGCATGCCCTTTTTCGATAAAAAAGTGTGCTAAAATGAGTGTTTTTTTATGTGAAAGCCGTAAAAATTCGTTAGCGGCTGGAGGATACGCCCCCTGACCCCCGGTTATGGATCTCTCCTTGCCAAATCCTGGGTGCTACACAGACATTGCATATTATTTTTGCATTTTATTGTTGTGTTCACGGTGCGGAAATGAAAGACACAAACTAACCTTGTTAACACACACAAGCTTCGTAATCATTGCTGTAGTTTGCGAGTCAGCGCGCCTGTAAATGACGCCTATTTTGTCATGCAGAATAGATGGCCGCGTTGGATGCTGGCCGCATTGGATGCTGACCGCACTGGATGCTGGCCGCATTGGATGCTGGCCGCATTGGATGCTGATTAATCCTTAAAAAATTATTGCTCATTTGGGGGCGGCAATTTTTTGAACCCCCCGGGCGGCAGAATCTCCAGCTACGCCACTGACGCAATGATTTTTTTTGCTCTTCACTTGATTTTGAGTAGAAAATAGGACATCTGCGGTCGTGATAACCTTTTTCACTTTGCTTTTCCAATCAGTGCTGCCCTCGGCTTCAAAATTTTGTCAATGCGGCCCTTCGTGCAAAAAGCTTGCCCACCCCCGAGCTAAGCTGTTAGGGGGTTCAATTTCGCAAATTCGATTGTTACGTCATTCTTTCACTGCTGTAACAAACTTTCCCGCCAATAAAGCTCGTGCCAACGAATACGGAATTTTTTTGATCGTTTCCAAACGGATTTTAAGATCTACACTATTTTACGATCTACACTATTTTACAGGCGGCGCTATTTTACAGGCGGCACAATTTTACAGGCCGCCGAAACTGGTCTTGAGTCTAGGCCTTATTCGTCGTGTAGATAAATCACTTCATTTTCTCTTCGCTAAAGGATTAGAAACGAAATCCTTTCTCGTCGCATTGTTACTCGTTACGGATTTTGTCTTACGGATGAAAACGCATTTTCAAATTATTTTTTTTCAAATTATATTGAACTGAAAATTGAACAATAATCGAGGGAGACTGCGAAGTGAGCTTGCGCTCTTCGAGTCAGCAGCCTCCCGTTACATACGTCAAATGCGATCGGCTCCAGCCGCGAATTGAACCCGTCACTTGGGATCTGTTACCTGCCCGCGGTACCGCTATACCATGCCGCTGACGATTCATCGTCAGTTTACTCTTGCGATTTAGTCGTATTTAGTTTACAGTCCGCAAAAAGTGCGACTCTTTACGTTGCCGTTTTGTCCTGATATGGAGAAAAGTGTTGATTCATCTTTAGTCTGTATGTAATGTTAACTTTACAAATGGCACTGCATTGAAAAGCGTTCAAGTAAATCCTTTCTTGTTGCAATGTTCAGTGCCGTACATTTGTGGAAATTATTTGATGAATCATTGCAGCATCAACTAAAACGTCAAGATCGAGACAACTTTTGAAGGGCTCCGCCCCCCAGACCACCCACCGCTGTTCTTCTTTGCTCGTTACCTCGTTTTAAAAGTTTTGAGACTATGAACATGAACTTCTTCAACTATCATAGACTAAACAATATTTACAAAATAACATGCCGTTGCACAAAATAAGCTGAACGTTTTCGGACAAATCGACAGTCCTTCATTGCAGCATGATCAGAAATAAAAAGTTAACGCATGGCAAACTAATATTAGCGAAAAAGCAAAACAGCAAGGGTATACTAGTCGTACCCTGCCTGTTTTGCTTTTCACTTGAATTAGTTTGCTCTGGGCGCGTTAGCTTGCCATTTTCGATCATGTTCTGATGGAGGACGGCTGCGTGGCCGAGTGGTTCGGAGCATCGTTTTTACGACGGCCATGATCGCAAGGTTGATGGTGTAACTCCCGCCCAAGCCTCGTTGTTGCGTCCTTGAATAAGATGCTTCATGTCAATTATCTCTGCTTGGAGGAATTTAACAAGACGCAAATTGAAGAAGTCAGAAACAGAAAGCAAGCGGAAAAATCGGAAACAAGGGCAACTCCTAAGCGAGTCTGGATTTGTTCTATGCATAGCGCCTCCGTCGCTTTCTTGTGACAGGAAGATAAAAATCAGTGGCGTAACTAGGCCTTTTTGAGGGGGCAAATGCCTAGGGTCTTTTTCCAGGGTGTTCAGGGGTGTATCCAGGGGGGCGCTGGGGCCGTGGCTTTTTTGTTCTTCACTGGACTTTGGTGGGTTCTGCGGACGTGATGACCATTTTTTTGGTTTTTACATGATTTAGAGCGGAAAACGGACGTGATGACCTTCAAACAACGTGCCCTTCTTTTGCGCAGTGAACTTGTATCAGGCCCTGCTGGCGTGGCTTTAAATTGCCCCCCCCCCTTTTAAATTCCTGGGCACGCCCCTGTTGGGCAATGCCCAGGGTCTCAGAATATCCTAGTTACGCCCCTAATGAAAATGAAGAGATCTTCATCATTAAGGACGGTCGGGTTGTTCGAAAACGCTCAGCATATTTTCTGCATGTTATGTTCTAATTAAAAACGTTCTATGTTCTGAGCTTATTGTATCTGTAGCCAGAGATGGGCATTTATCGCGATAATTTATCGGCGATAGTTATTGGCGATAGTTTATCACTGATTATCGTTATCGCTCAAAATAAATTTGATTTATCGATTACCGATATCGCTTTTGTTATATATTTTGTTATCGCCGATAAATTATTGTGGTAAACGATGTTTTACGCACGCAATGTTTTAACTTCAAAGTTAGTGAGTTGTCGTTATGGAAAAAACACATGGTGTCCATTAAGACTTGTTGTAATTTAAAAAAAATCTCTTTGTTTCATTTCACGGCAGAGTCCGTGAACTGCTCTCTTTTCTTGAAAAATCTAGAAAAAACACTTTTGCAATTTGACTTACAAAAAAAAAAACTTCGTCAAGCACATTGAAAATTTACCGCAACATTTATCGAAAAAATTTATCGGCGATAATTCATCGATTACCGATATCGCTTTAAGAAATTGAGATTTATCGATTATCGGTATCGCCCAGGACTTTTTTAAAGTTATCGATTATCGTTATCGCTTTAGTACAGAAAGGTTTGTCGTGCCCATCACTGTCTGTTGCTACAATATTGATATTACAGATATCCTCTCTCCCAAAATTATACTAGGCTGCGAGCTGATAGCAAAGATAAAGCTAATATGCTGATAGTTGGTACAAAAAGTGATGAGTCAGATAATATTAATTAAAATGGTCACTAATTGTGACGAAACGTTTACCTCACAAAAAGCGAGAGGGCAAGATATTGTAGCACTAAAATTCTGAAAAATTTGCATTTATTTAAAAAAAAGTTGCATATATTTTCAAAGAAAGTTGTAGTAAAAAGTTGGATTTAGGACTATGCACAACGAGGTTACGCGTAACGAGCAACCCTGGTTTTGACGCAATGGTACAAAATCTTCTAGGATTGTAGCTGAACCATGGCGCTTTAATACGAACCAACTGTTGCATCATAATTAACATTGAGACATATCCGTCGCAAAGCTCGTTGTTATACATTTCCAGGAAAATGCTACAATTTAACTAAAATTCTGTACTAGTTTCAAAGCATAATTTTAAAATCACATTTTCACTTTTACATTTTGTGCAAAAATTCAATAAAGTTGCAATAAAAAGTTGCACGTAAAATCGAAAAAAATGGTAGAAAGTTGCAAAATAAAATTTATGGAAATTCAGCTTAAAACACTAAACTACGTAGAGTTGTAAGAAAAAGTTGCAAAAAGTTGCCCTATTAATAACCCAATTATTATCAGATAGTAAAATAGTCGGACGTCATTATTCATGTACTGTGCTGTGACGATGAACAAAATCTTTGATCACAAAACCTTATCGGCTTAATGGTACCGGTGCACATGCTGCGATTGCTCCCTCCTCTGCCAACCGTCACCTGACAATGAATGTTTTATAGCAATCGTCTAACGATTTCTTCCAATATTGGGGGTGGTAAATGCATTATCATCCCCCTTCGAAAAATATTGGGGGGGATACATCCCCCGGGGATGTACGCCCTTGGCAATGTTTCTTTACAGTCCGCAAAATGCAGTCCAACTTTTATCGCTACCATTTGGACTTAGAATGGGAAAAGCGCAAAATTCCCCGTAGAGTGCATGCAAAACGTATTTTACAAACGGCACCTCATAAGAATCATTAACGATGAGGTAGCAATTAACTTTTTTGTTTCATATTTAGTGCGCATTGACAGCAACCAATGCAGCAACATAGCAAACAGGAACCAATGCAGCAACATAGCAAGCATAACATCAAAAAGTATAAGTACGGTGGCAATTTGCGTACCGTATGGTGATAAACCTTCCATCAAATTTAGAAATATTTGGTATACGCAACATTTCGTTGATCTTGAGCTTGAACTCTTCCTATTTTTTTGGACATGAACGTAAAACTTTATTTTAATCAATTTTATCTATCGGTATCTGGGTCGTCACAAATAAATGTTGCGAAACTGGTTGATGGCAAATGCTTCAGAAAAAACAGACAGCGAGCGATTCAGCAGAAAACTTGGACGAGAGCAGTGTAGTAAACGTGCCAACAAAAATCAATGCGTCTTGAAGCGAAGAGGATCGGCAACAAGCAAATCAGCAACATCCTCAGCCTCATCGAAAAGAAATAGGCTTACCGGTACAACGGCCTAACCAGCTTCATTGACGAAAGAATGGCGAAGATTTTTTAACTGAACATAATAGGAAAATTTGGATTGGATTTTACACAGTTTATGTGTTTTGACTTGCCAATTCGAAACCATTCACTCTCTTTTGGATCGTCTCCCGCATCAAACCACAAATTTGGTTATTGTGTTTTTAACGCAAAGCTCGAATACTTCTCACCAAAAGAATAAACGCAACGATTCATTCTTTACGGCTTGTGCTAACTTTCTCCTGTTTGTAAAAATTGCTGCGTTTAACAGTAGTCTTAAAATTAATGATTAAAGCAAATAATGTTCAACCAAATCACGCTTCCAAAATTTTTGGGTCAATTGATCAAAATATTTATTTTCATGCAGCACAATCCAACACACGGTAACAAAGCAAAATGAAATGATACTAGGTTAGAGGTAGAGGGAGTTTCCTCGTGAAGTGGCTGAGTGAAATGAGACTGCGAAATGACCGTTGAAGGTCTTCAAATCAAGCAGCCACCTTTTATATAAAAATTTTTACAAACAGTAAAGTTATTGCAAGGTTTTAAAAGATTTAATCACTTTCCAAATTGTAAGTAGCAACAAGTTGATTTTTAAATTTGGTTTTGAGTTTATTATATGAATAAATTTTTTTTGGAAGGGACATGAAGTATGCGAGATTTTTCGGGATTTATTTGCAGTTTGTTTGCGTTGCACCAATTGCAAAGGTTTTGCAATTCCAGGTTACATTGTAATTCAAGGTTTAATGGGGATGAGCTGCTAATCACTAAACAGGTATCGTCTGCAAAAAGTCGAGGTTTAGTGTGGGTTGCGTTGAAAAGGTCATTGACAGAAATGAGGAAAAGTAAGGGGCCAAGGATAGATCCTTGGGGTACTCCAATATTTATTATTTTTGGCGAGGAATTAACATTATTTATTGACACATATTGTTTTCTCAAAGAAAGGTAGCTAGTAATTAAGCTTAGTGCAGAGCCTCGAATTCCGTAATGGTAAAGCTTATGAAGCAGAATTTTGTGTGAAACTGTATCAAAGGCTTTACGTAGGTCCATGAACAGCATTGCTGTATGTAGTTTATTTTGGATCGAGTCGTACCATAGCGATGAAACGTCAAGCAAGGCATGTGAGACACTATGCTTCTCTCTGAAACCATACTGATACTCATACAAAATATTGTGTTTATCAAAAAATTAAATTAGACGACCTTTGATTAATTTTTCTAATACTTTGGATAGGGTTGTAAAAAGGGAAATAGGACTGTAGTTGCTTACTAGGTTTTTACTGCCGGATTTTAACATGGGAATTACTTTAGCAGTTTTAAAATAATTTGGGAAAACTGCTAGTTCAAAAGCACAGAAAGAGTAATATGATAGAACTGGCGCTAACGCTTCATTACCTAATTGCAAAAAAGCAGCAGAAATGCTGTCAAAACCACAAGCTTTATGAAGATTTTACGAATTGATAACATTAAAGATTTCAACAGTTTGTGGGGGATTTAAAACAATCGAAGAAGACACGGAATTTTTAAGATAGGTTTTAAAATCATTTCTTCCTGTGGATTTGGCAAAATTCGCGATTGTTAGTCCTGTTTCCGAAAAGTAATTATTGAATTCTTTCGAAATTTCTTCAGGATTTTCAAGATCTTTCCCATCTTTTATTAGTTTGGGGGGGGGGGGGGATTCTTGCAATGTTTGTGGGGAATCACCGAGTTACAGTAATAAATTTCCATAATTTTTTGGGCTTGTTTTTAAGTTCATCGACTGCATTATTGAAGTGCGTTTTTTTAGATAAGGTTTTAGATGCAGTGAGCTTATTAGCATATTTCTTGTAAAAACCATTATCAGTGGAATCTCCATTTAAAAAGTGGGTTCGATAAAGTTTTTGTTTATGTTTCATTGAGATTAATAGTCCTTTCGTTAACCATGAATGTAGTTGTATTCGTTTTTGTTTTCTAGAAATTTTCTGCAACGGGGCATGCTTGCCAATTACAGCGATAACGGCGCTCATTAAATCGTTAAAATGTTGATTAAACACACTAGATATTAAGTCACAGGTTGGGACAAACATAAACTTATCTTGCAGAGGTAGAAGAGCGCAGGCTAAGTCATCGCAGGATTTGTTTCGATTAATGGAGACAATGTTACGGAAACTATACAATTCTTCAATTTTTTACTTTTGAAATTAGAATTAGAAATGGTACAAAAATATAGGATAATGGTCAGCAATGTTGTAGGTAAGGACTCCAGGAATTGGAGTCGACTTGCAGTCATTAGTTAGGATGTGATCAATCACAGTTTGTGAGGTTCTAGTCACCTTGGTTGGTTTGTTGATGAGAGAAATGCAGGCGTTACTTTGTAGAATATGAGAATAGTCAGTTAAAGGACAATGATTCTTATCAGAATTTAAATCAATGTTAATATAGGTCGCGTGGATTTGCGGAAATTTTTTTTGGGTCGCTGTGCCATGGGCGATAAAAACCGACCCAAGATTGCTTATGTGGTCGAGTTTATCTAATTTTGCGTTGGTGTATCCAGGGGGGCTTCTGATTTTGCAGTTGAAGGTATTGATGCATTAGTATTTCGATTCTTCTAAGCATGCAAAATTGCATAATATGCACTCTTTCACTTTTAGACTTTTCGATTTACCCCTGTTTTACGTCATAAAACAGTATTTACTGTGTGAGTTTCGTCATGGCGTGATCATTTTTTCAGATACCAAAACATCGTCACAAACACGGAAAAAAAGAAGTATGACGTATTAGATCACCGGAAAGCGGAGTTCGATTCTGACCACAGCGACTTCTGTCTCCAGATCGAGGCGCTGCAGCAAACTCTGCAAGAATTCCTGGACAATTGGTTCAGTAGACCTCTGTCTACTGAATACATGCTGGGTGAGTGTCATGCAGGTGTTGCTGGATACGTGTTATGTAGGTGTTGCTGAATATGTGTTATGTAGGTGATGATGGGTGCGTGATACGTGTGTTTGCTGAATATTTGTTTGCGTGTTACGTGATGTGTTTTGCTGAGTAAGCTTTTGCATGTTATGTTTGTTTCATTCAAAGTTATTCCATATGTTTTGTGCAGAACTCTGCCCCGTACTCAACGGCTTCTCATCAAAATTTTGTTCCAGGCCTTCTTAAAAAATTCGAGAAGATTCGTGGAGCAAAATTGGACACTTATGACAAATACATGCTCCTGCTCGGTCGCTACCTCAAAGACCTCGACAATGTGAAGAAAGCTTACCAGAAGATGAAGACCGATCCTCCGATCCCACGAAATCTTCCTCCAATCGCCGGCAAAATTGCATGGGCGCGCCAGATGTACAGGTGGGACAATCCTTGGTCTTGATTACACGATTTTCAGATGTAAACGAGAGAATTACTTTGCTTTTCTCATCAGAAGAAACAATTGTGAACTTACTTTTTGAAAAAGTATGCAGATATTAGATCTTTCTTGAAAACTTTCAGAAGTGTTTTTAGAGTGAGTGTTTCATTGCAGACGAGTTGATATTCCGATGAGTTATTTCCGAAACCATCCTGACGTGTTGAACACATCAGAAGGCAAACGAGCTGTGAGCAACTACAACAAAATATCCGCTGTACTGGTCGAGTTCGAAGTTCTTTACCACAAAGCTTGGTGAGGGAATTCTAATTAAAAATATTGGCCCCAAATCAGCAACAACTATGTTCTAGGTGCAAAGCAACGGAGTTGGCAAAGTCCAGTCTCCAATCCTCTCTTCTTATTCGCCATCCAGAAAACAAAAGTTTCCTGGTTAATCTTGATCCGTCCATTTTTGAAATTTTTTGCGAAGCGAAACATCTCCGTAAAATTGGAATGGATATTCCTGACTCCGTGTATTCTCTTTGTCTGAAAGAGGATTTATTGAAAGGAAATCAGGTATGTCAGTATTGCACACGACAACACTTCAGTGTTGAACACGACACTACTTCAATGCTTTCAATGCCAAACACGGCAACACACGTCCTCACTTCGAGTTTATTTTTTAGCGGAAACTCCAGGAAACGCTCGACGATTTTGAACGAATCAAAGCAAGTATTCCGGCCGTAATGCATCCCTGCATGCGCCCTCTAGTAAGCAGAGTAGAGGACACCATCTTGCCTGGACTCACCATGATCACGTGGGCCTCAATGAACTTTGATAAGTTTCTCAGTGACGTCATCACCTCAGTTGAAGAGTTGAAAGTTTTCACAAAAAAGGTGAGATTGTCGATACTCCCCCAGAAGTTGAGATACTCGCCCAGAAGGTGAGATTGTCGATACTCCCCCAGAAGTTCAGGGGGTCTTAAACTTGCTTCTCCTTTTCCCCACTTTCTTGTTAGCTTATTTTCGATTTCCCACTATAAGGAAATTTTCAACTGAATCCAACCGTAACGTTAACAGTGCTGTCACCAAACAGGACTTGCAATACTTCATACATTGTTTCTACTGCTTATGACTTGTAAAAGGAGTCAGCATTGCGATGTAATGTGCTAAATTTTGAAAAAGTAGTTCTCCTGTCCGACCGGTCATTCCCCACCAGTGTGGGAATTCCCCACCAGTCAACTCCACGATTCTTCGCCTGTGAAATCATTCAAGAATTTAAACTTTTCGACAAATTCATGTGTAACCAAATTTTAAAAATATCTGCTGAAGTCAAAATTATGATCAACCTAAAACAGTGGTTCTTAAACTGGGCTGGATCGTATCCCAGAGGTTCGATGAGGTTGTAGCAGGGTTTGGCCAAGATCACAATAAGTTACACTGAGTTTTGAATTATAAGTTGTAACCAGGGGCGGATCAGAATGGGGATGTGAGGATGCATCCCCTCCACCAGCCATTTTCAACGTTATATATGGTGAATAGAATTTTTCCATAATTTCGATCTCTTTGATAACAATGATTCTTACGCCTTAAGCACGCATAAATCGAAAATGTGCGAACAAAGTGTATCATATTTGGTGAAGTACTCAGAATTAGAGGTAAAACAAGTAAATAAAATTTGCCATAAAATTATTCAAAAAACATTTAAATGATCAGTACAGCATCTAAATTTTCAAAATTTTTTCCGGGGGAGCATGCTCCCGTTCCCCCCCCCCCTAGAGCCATATTTTTTGATCCTCAATTCACTTCAAATTAATATTGCCGGAGAAAATACTCTTAAAAATGTAGATACATGGTTCTCTCCCCCTCCGTAAAAATTCTGGATACTCCTCTGACACGAAACATTTTCAAAAGGCCTATTTACGCCCTTTTCCTGATCTAAACGTCTAACGTCTTTGTACTTGGTTAATATTTAATCTAATTCAAAACTACATCCCCCCACCAAAATTTCCTGGATCGGCTACTGGTTGTGACTAAGGCTTCGTTGTACGCCTGCATGACACGTAAGTTACTTGTTGCGTTCGATGCCTTCGAGGCCTAAGAATTTATGGCGAGTAAACTTGTCGCTGCTGGTGTGGGATTCGGTGAGAATTATACCGCAGACAACTTTCAGTGATGGGGGTTTTCACATTTCGATTCAAAACAAAAAATCAAATCTTTATTATACTCGCGATAATTCGATGAAGCGTGTGACGAGTGGCGGGATTCATCTCCTCGACTTAGCGCCTTGGCAGCGCAACTTGAAAGAAACCTCGCAGCAGTGGCGAGCCGTTGGCGACTCTGCGTCCGATTTAACCGGCCGGGAACTGAACCCAGACTTCCCGGACTGATAGCTATGCAACTGCGCCAGCGGTTTGGGTTTTTCGATTTCTATTTTCTTAATATTTTGTGAAGGTGTCCGACATCATCGAGTGTCGTGTGGAGAACACCGCGGATAACATGGAGATGACCGCGCTGTGTGATTTGCCTGAGGAGGAGGCGATTACTCCGGAAGAATTCGTAGAGAAAACCGAGCACACAGTGGAGATTGCAGCCAAGTATCTCGCGCAGGAAAGCATCAACATCGAACAAGCAGGCTTCGACCTCATCAAAGTACACACGTGACTCGTCCCCTGAGTTTTATTCTTGTGATAAAGATGACGAACTTGAAGTTGATTAATTTCTTTATTTCTTTATTTTTATCCTCCTGTCACCAGAAAGTGACGGAGGCGCTATGCATAGGACGAATCCATACTCGCGTATAGAAATTGCCTTCGTCTCCGAGCTGTTGGCTGAGTTTTGCTTCTGACTTCTTTAATTAGCTACTTGTTGGATTCCACCGAGTACGGATAACTATTACGAAGCATCTTACCCTAGGACGCAAAAACGAAGTTTCGGTAGGAGTTGAACCATCGACCTTGCGATTCTATTAATCGATTCCAAGTGATTACTGCCTCGTTGCATGATTTGAAGAGATGCAAAATTGAGTTGAATTCTGCAATGGCTCTGTTACTTACTCCTATCTGAAACAATTATTTCTTTCAGCTTTTTGAAGATACACTTACTCCTGAAGAGATGGCTGGGTTCGAAACACAAGCGAAGAATGAAAACTTTCCGAATTGGTTCCACGGTGTAATGGGCGCTTTCTGCCAAAAGAACACAGACGCACTCGTGAGTTGGAACGCGCTACACATAAAAACAATGTTGATGTGTCTGTGGCAATCACTTCTCCATTTTACGTACCAGTGTTGGCACAGTGGTCGAAAATACCGCTATCGGTGAGGGAGGTCTGTAGTATGAGACCCGGTCCGGTCAAATCGGACGCAGTGCCGCCAACGGCTCACCACCGTTGCGATGTTTCTTCGGAGCTGTGTTGCCCAGGCGCTAAGCTGCGGAGATGGATCCCGCCACTCGTTACACGCTTCGGTGTAATACCGCCGCAAATATAATGAAGATTTGATTTCTCCATCTCAGGTGAAGTGCACTCGTTTGACCTTGGACACGATCAAGCGTCGACTCCAACAATCCTCATCAAAATATCAAACATCTCAGCGGATGATGATGTCTGGAGTGGGGAGGGCCGAGGAAGAAAAAGTCCCATTGTTCAAATCAAACATCATCCTCGCCATCCCCGCTGTGGTGATGCGGCCCAGCCTCGATGAAATACAGGTGGGTTGGGAACTACTAGGAGTAACAACAGCCACCAGGTAAATATTTCAAATGCGATTTGCTCCAGCCGTGAATTGAAGCTGTTACGAGGATCCTGGTCGCGCTACCGCTTAGCCATGTGGCATCGACAGAAATAATTCAAGAAGAAAGCAGCAGCGCGTTGCTTGCAGACCTGGCAACATTTTAAGTATTTTCATTACAATTCGCTCGCTTTGTTCAACTTTGGTTGAGTTAATCTCACATGTGCTTCCCTCCGCCGCGCTGATGATTAGATTCACTCTGCACGCTGCTCTTATAGTTGCAGCCATAGAAGATGTTCTATTCTATTTAAGGCGTTTATGGTTGCAACCAAGCCCACCCTTGTATTTTTTAAGTCCTCTTCTCCTACTTGCATGCCATAACGTTAATCGTTTTGTTGTCTCTTTTCTTGTACCCTTGTTATATTCTTGTCAACAAAACATGTTATGACGTCGGTTTCTTACAACTGTGTTAACTTCTTGAGTCATGAGTGTAACAAACAATCAATTTCAGACTCATCTCAACAAAGGAATCGAAAGTATTTTGAAAGCTGCGAAAGATATTCCGTTGTGGCAACACGCAGAGATGCAAAAACAACAGCAAAAACTCGAAGCAGAAGCAGCTAAGAAAGTCGGGGAAGACCCGAAGATGACGAAAACTCAGCCTCAAAAACCTCTCTATTTGCAAGTCACGTGAGTGGACTCGCACACGCACACACGAACATTTTGTGCGCTGACACGTGTCACAAGTTTGCGAACACTGCTCATCGAGTAATAACGTAACAATCGAAGAAGCTGGAACACGCAGTTCGACTCCGGGATAAAACCCGTGATTAAAAATGCCAACCATTCCCAATCTGCAATTGTTGCTCTCAGGAGCGGATCTAAAAAGTTTTGGTGGGGGGATGTAATTTTGAATTAGGTTGAATGTTAACTAAATACAAAGAGGTTAAGACGTTTAGACCCGGAAACGCGCGTGAATAAGCCCTTTGAAAATGTTTCATGCCAGGGGCGTATTCAGAATTTTTTTCAGGGAGGGGGCTTCAAATTTCGTCACTTTTTTAAGCGTATTTTTTTTCCGGCAGAATCAATTTTAAGCAACAAAAACGACTCTATGGGGGTCCGGGGGGCATGCTCCCTCAAAAATTTTTTGAAAATTAGCATATTGTAAAGGTAAAGGTACAGGACAGCGGGTGCAAGCACACATTGTTTAGACCATTCTCAATTGGCGGCCCATTACAATTATCAATGACGAATGATTAAACGCTGTTAAGGGACATACATCACAAACAACACATGCACAAAACCCTTCGCGTTTCCGCTTGAGCCGAGAGCCTGGCGCGAAATCTGCGAATACTATTTTTAAAGTCTTTAGGGTGACCCGACCGGGAATAAAACCCCAGTCTCCCGGCTACCAAGCGGACGCTCTTTGAACAATTTTCAGATAAAGTTTGTTCATATTTTTGGCCCCTAGTTTTGAGTGCTTCACCAAATATAATGCATTTTGTTCGTACATTTTCGATTATGCGTGCTTAAGGCGACTAAGGCATAATGTTATGAAGAGGTTCGAAATTATGAAAAAATCTTATTGAAAATGGCTGGTGGGGGGATGCATCCCCCCACATCCCCCCTGGATCCGCCCCTGGTTGCTCTTCCGTCTACGTTTTACGTAAAACTTAAGAAGCAGCAATAACAAACTTCTCGAAAAGGTCGAAGAGTTCGTTGCAAGTCTGCCAGCTCCAGAGTTGTTCGAATTTAAATGCAGTGGTGTAAGGCTCTGCTGACGGTGCGGGAAGTCTGAGGTTCGATTATCGGGTCGATCAAGTCGGATACAATGTCGCCAACGGCTCGCCACCGCTGCGACGTTTCTTCGCATCTGTGTTCGAGCGCAAACCAGCGGAGACGAATCCCGTCACTCATTACACGCTTCGGCGTGTATCGCGAGTATAATGAAGATTCGATTTGAATTCGAAGTGACGGATTTTTAACGCAATTTGTTGGCAGTGAACACAAGGACGTTGTGAAGGTGTCCGGGCCTCTCCACACGAGCATCACTTCCCTGAAAACAGAGTCAGATTCGGTGAGTATCTGCTCCACGTCCTTGCAAACCACGTTGTCTGATTGCGGATTTTGCAGGTTCTTGAAACCTTCTCTTGCTTCAGTGAATTGTGGAGCTCGGATCCGCACGAAAGAGTGAAAGCTTTCGAAGAAGATGAACCTGGATTTTCAGAATACGAAACTCAGATCAGGTAGGATTTTGCTTTCTTGCTATCAACGAAAATATCTCGCTCGAACCTGATTGGGTTCGTGAGTGTGGTAAAGCGTTTAATACGTCATAGTAAATTGTAGTAAGCTCCCGAGAATGTTGTTAGAACAACATCAGAAATTATCGAACAAAATGGCCGAGTGGTAAGAGCATCTGCCTCTGAAGCTGATTCCGAGTCGGGTCAAACCAATGACTTTATAATTGGTTTTCACAGCTTCCCTACTTGACGCTCAGCATTAAAGGACAGTATGGAGAACAAGCCGGTAAGTTTACTTGTTGTGCCGTTAATAAAGGCACTTAGTGGGATTCCCAACCTCAGAGTGGAAGCAGATGTCCAACTACGCCCTAGCGAGCTCGTTATATCGCTTTGATCGCTTTTTCGGTGATAGGAGGATGAATAAGCAACTCAATACAAAACGACGAAATCAAAAGACAGTTGGATTTTCACAGAACAACAAAATATTCAGACATTTAGTGGACGAGATATAAGTACTTTGCATATTCTTTTGCTCACCGACATGATCCGTTTCCTTGTCCAGGTATTACGCCAAGATGGAGGCACAAGTTGAGGGCATCCCCTTCAGTTATCGCGTGGGAGCGGTCACCTTCGAAACCGACCGCATGCGATTGGCTCTCGTGGAAGAATGCAAAGCGTGGAAGCGCGCGTTTGGAGCTGCACTCAACCGTAAAGCTGGAGCGGCAATGGACAACATATTCGCGTTCACTGATAATCTGCACAAGATTCTAAGGTGTGTAATTGATGGTTAGGGTTGAGCGTTCTACTTTCATTCTGTCCAATTGTGCCAAGCAGAAATTCTTATCACCGGCTCAGGACAGAAACGTTGACATTATAGCGTCGTGATTCTCTGATCTTCAATTAAAGTCGACAAAACCAAAGCTTCTTTAAGAAAAAACAAACAAAATAAATACAAGTGTAATAACAAGTAATCACTTATTATGTCTTCAATTAGTATTTGCCATTTTGGCATTTGGGTGCAGAAGTCGCCCGAGAACCGTGATCTGGTTACTAGCCAGCGACTCCAAATTCTGAGAGCACGCCGAGAAGGTGATCAGTTCAGGCTCTAACATAGCAAATCTGCGTCCTTGCAGCGTTTTGTTATCTAAAGTTGGATTCTTTATTTTGCTTTTTGTTGCAGTTTTGTTTATGTTCTATCTCTACTTTCTGGATTTGCTTCCAGACTGTTTAAATGTTAACTTCTTGGGGCTTCTTCTCATTTGATGTCACTTTTCAGTCGCCCGATTAACGATCTGGATGACGTAAGAACTGCGATGAGCTCTTTGAAGGACATCCGGGAAGCTGAGATCCGCATCGATATGACGATCGGGCCAGTGGAGGAGAGCTACGCACTTTTGAATCGGTTTGAACTTTATTACGATGATGGAAATTCGGAACGTGTCGACGGGCTGGCTTACCAGTGGAGAAACTTAATGTCCCAGGTAAATACTAGCAAGTGATCCTATGAGGATTTTTTTAGAGGAACTTTTTTGTTGTCGTAGCCGAGGATCTGAGCGGATTTAATCATCATCACCGGCGGCTGGCGGGTCTGCCCAGTCGTCCAGCACATGGCTATCTGTGTGGGAGGTCTTTGGTACGATTCCCAGGTCGGTCAAATTCGACACTCTGTCGCCAACGGCTCGCCACCGCTGCGATGTTTCTTCGGAGCTGTGTTGTCCACGAGCTAAGCTGCGGAAATGGATCCCGCCGCTTGTTACACGATTCGGCGTAATCCCACGAATGTAATGACGATTTGATTTTTTTGAGTTCTTCAGCAATAAAATGAAACAAGAATTATGTGACGTTGTTCATATATTATATCAATACGTCACTTGTAAGATAAACAAGCATCTATGTCGTAATTTATTACGTCATTATTATGATGTGATCAGGTCAATCAAGTTCAGAACACTCTTCTTGAAGTTCAACCCGGGTTCAAAGCTGCTCTGCTCTCGGGAGTCGAGAAATTTCAGCAGGACGTCGGAGTTTTCTACAAGGATTACGATCACAAGTAAGTATGACGTCATAATATAAAGGCAAACATAGAACTAAGCGAACTTTGGCAGGGGGCCAAACATCCAAGGACTTGCCCCACGCGAAGCAAGCGACCGTCTTCAAATCTTTCAAACGCGATTCGACGAATTGTGGCGCAAATTCACGACTTACTCTGGTGGAGAGGAGTTGTTTGGACTCGCAGTTACAGGTGACAAGTTCGATCCGCGGATTTCTCTCAAATAAAATAACATTGCGTTTTTGTTTAGAATATAGCGACCTCCAGCGAATCAAGCGCGAATTGGCGCTGCTTCAGAAACTGTACAACCTCTACAACAACGTCATCGAAAACGTCAACAGCTACTACGACATTTTGTGGGCGGAGCTTGATATTGAAAAGATTAATTCGGAGCTACTCGAATTTCAAAACAAGTACGTCATTGTCAGGAATGAATAATTGGACGAGCAGGATCGTTGATAAAATTTTGAAAGGGGAACTGAATCTGTAAAATTATTATTTTACTGAAATTGTTAGAAACTACAACGAATTCAAAATTGACAGCAAAATTTTAAAATGTATTTAGTTAATCAAAATACCGGTAGGAGTTCAAAGTTTAAGGTGACGACGTATTAAGGTTTTAGTTACGCATCGAAGCATGCAAGAACTGCAATGTTTGTCCACCAAGTTGGCTTCTCTCTAGGTGACAATGCGGCAATAATGCTGTATTGCTTACACATGATTGATTGGTTCATGCTTGCTCGTGATTGGTATATATAGCACGTGACCTGTTTACCTCTTATTACTCAGATGCCGCAAATTGCCGAAAGCATTGAAGGAGTGGGATGCGTATCTGGACCTCAAGTCGAAGATCGATAACTTCAGCGAATGCTGTCCTCTGTTGGAGATGATGGCCGACAAGGTTCGAATCAAGGTGAGTGGGTATATGTTACGTCAGACTGACATCATCTTTGTTGCAAGGCGATGATGCCGCGTCACTGGGAAAGAATTGAAAAGATCACAGCTAGTCAATTTGATGTTGAAAATGAAAACTTCCAACTTCGGAACATCATGGAGGCTCCTCTGCTGGAGAACAAGGAAGATATCGAGGTTTGTAACGGTAAAACCGACAACCGAAATCGTGAAACCGTGAATCTAACCGTGCAACCGATGATAATCGGAAACGTGAAGCCGAGAATATAACCTTGAAATTGGTAATAGGAATCGTTTACCGTGAAACCCACATGCGCCTAGCCTGGTCTTGGGAAAGTTTTCAAAGTGGTTCACGTTGAAATGCAAATAGTAGACAAAGTGTCGGTTATAAGGTGACACAAAGGCATTACACGTATTGTGGCTGATTATTCACTAAAGCTTTCGTTTAAATCTCTACTTCATGCCGCATAATTCCTCACCAATACGACAGGACATCTGCATTAGTGCGGTGAAAGAACGCGACATCGAGGCAAAGCTCAAGCAGGTGGTCAACGAGTGGAGTGTCCAGGTCTTCACATTCAGCCAATTCAAAACTCGGGGAGAGCTCCTGCTCAAAGGAAGCGACATCAACGATATCGTCGCTCTCATGGAGGATTCGCTCATGGTGCTTGGATCGCTGATGAGTAACAGGTGTGGGAAGTAGATTTTTTTCAATTTTAATTGGAATGTTGGAATGATTGCGTTCATTTGCATGAGATTTTTGGGTTGTTAAATTTTTTATCTTCAGGTACAACGCACCGTTTAAGCCTACGATCCAGCAATGGGTCCACAAGCTGTCCGGGACCACTGAGATCATTGAAAACTGGCTGATTGTGCAGAACCTCTGGGTTTATTTGGAAGCTGTCTTTGTTGGTGGAGATATCGCTAAACAACTACCACAGGTGACTTGTTTGGAGCGCTGGGATAAGAGTAATACTGCACACGTTTGATGATGTGGGCCTGCACAAGCGCACGCAGTCTCTGTATAAGTTCACGAATCAACAACAACATTTTCCTACATAGTTGTTGAATCATTCGAAAAAAGTCAAAACATTTTGCAGCTAACTGTTTAGAATTTTATTCCCAACTATTTCTTAAACACGGAGTAGGTAACCACAAATGCTTGCAGGAAGCCAAACGATTTGCAAACATCGATAAATCGTGGTTGAAAATCATGCAACGGGCTCACGAAACTCCTAACGTGGTCCAGTGTTGCATGGGAGATGACACACTGGCACAGTTACTTCCCCATATTCTGGAGCAATTAGAAATGTGTCAGAAGTCGTTGACTGGATATTTGGAGAAAAAACGATTGATCTTTCCCAGGTAAGTTGGTCCAGCATTTCGAAACTCGGAATACAATAAATATGGGACGAAAATAGCTTCAAGAGAAAAATAAAGCAATGGTAATTCTTAAAACTGGACGTTTCGACAACATAGATTTGGTTTTGTAGCCTACTGCCTTGCTTACATTGCTGATGATGACAGGTGAACCTGTAGCCGAAGCGTCCAGTTTTATGACTTAATGTGGTTTTATTTTTTCTTCTTAAAACATTTTGAACATAGAACACATGTCACGTATAGTTGCAAGGTGTGTCGCAATGAATCAGTCTTGTTTTTGGTATTTTATCTTTTCAATTTTTTAACCACGAAAATATATTTATAGTAACCTACTACACTTGTTTGCAGATTTTTCTTCGTGTCCGACCCAGCTTTGCTCGAGATTCTCGGTCAAGCGAGCGACTCGCACACTATTCAGGTAATCGCTAAAAGTAGAATCTAATTAAAGGACAGTTTCGTGGTTCGACTGTAAGAAAAGCCTTGTCAGCCTTGCTATGCATACTTCGCGCAGTCAATCCTGACTAGACTCATTTCAGACTGTAAGGACTCTTTGTAAAATTTCACACAGATTTACTTTGCAGTCTGGAATGAGTGTAGCCTGGATTGGCCGTGCTTAGCAAGGAGTCAGACTTCTAATTACTGTGAGTAGGTTCTGTGTTCACTGATGTTGAATCTGAAGTGAAATCAAAGCAACATGGGTCCAAGCAGATAGCTAAATGAAATTGGGCCGCAGCCTTTTCAACCAGCTTTGAACTTAAACAGCTCAGATGGCCGTGAACACAGGCAGGGTTAGGCACTTTGCGCCAGGCACTTGGCGGGATTCTGTAGTAGTACATTTACAGTATTTGTCGATAAAACATAAAATATAACAAGCCTCAAACAAAAACACAAAACAACGAGGAGGCACGAAAGACCATGAAGGCAGTCACAGAGACTACAAGGTCGCCAGGTCTGTGCCACCTCAAAAATAATAAAATTAGCCAAGGGAATATGAATTAAATAATAAAGTAATAATATTCAATAACTTATGTATAGACCTGTAGCGAATTTACTGTATAGACCTACAGTTTAAACCTGTGGCGAGTGGTAGAAAGCAATAAGCGAAGGTTTCAAAATTATATCAATAGGTAAGGAACATTTTATATGAATGGAAAAAGTTGAATATGTAAGTATGACACAACAAATTAGCTGAAAATTAATAAATTTTGACTGAAAAATAAATGGTTACATGGTTACAATAATCAAAATATTAGCTAAACAGGTAAATAAATGGTACTTATAAAACAGTTGTTGACCTGAAGTGAACGATAGAAAACACAATAGTTAAAGAACATATTTTATGAAAAGAAAAATATTTGAATAACTAAGTATGACACATATAAATAAATGTATGGCTGAAAAAAAAAAACAGGTTAGTAAATAGTACTTTTAAAATAGTAATAAACCTATAGCGAGCGATAGAAAGCAAGAATGGAAAGTTTCAAAATTATATTCCCCATCTTGGAGTAGTAAAAAGATGACCGGCAACTCCAAGCGAGCTCGTTATAGCGCTTTGATCGCTTTCTCGTCATGCGCGGATAAATATCCAACTAAATACAAACACAACATAAGATCATCATCAACCGTAAAACAACCTCTTTTATATTCTAGGCCCATCTCCTCGGTTTGTTCGACAACGTTTACAGAGTCGAGTTCCACGAAAAGAATTACGATCATATTCTCAAAGTGATTTCACAAGAGACAGAAGAAGTCGAACTTATTGAACCAGTTGTGGCGCAGGTATCAATTCAGCGAACACATAGCTATACATGCTGTGTGAATCAATGTTACTGCGCCGAATTAAAGTTGTGCTTCTTTTGTTAATGATGTAACGAGATGTACAATGTGTGTTATTATCGATTAAAAAGCTGCCTTGCTACATTTCTGATGAATACAAAGTTCGGATGCGTTTTACACTCTAAATTCAAACTGGTTATGATTATGATTTTTTGAATTGATTACATTTATTTCGAGTAGCACCAAACGCAAACGCAAAAAATACTCAAAGTTACATTCACAATAATACATCGTTAAATATGTGTTCCGAGGAGACTTCGAAATGACCGATTAAGATCTTCTAAATCAAGCAGCCAACCATTAACGTTAGAACAATATCGAGTAGCGAATTCGACAACTTTTCGATTTCTTGGACTCATTCAATTGATATATTTGTGGATTAAAAATTGATATGCAGGCCTATCTGAATTTACAATTGATGTGTGTATGAATCAACAAACTGTTGCCAGGGAAACGTCGAGATTTGGCTCGGAACTCTGCTCAATGGAATTCGAAAAACTGTTCACTCGATCGTGAGGAAAGCAGCGAGTGCGATCACTGAACCCGGATTCCAAGTGATCGAGTTCGAGAACGTGTTTCCAGCTCAGATCGGAATCTTAGGGTTGCAAATGTTGTGGACACGAGACTCTGAGGATGCATTGACTGTTGCAAAGTCTGATAAAAAGGTAGATTCGGTCTTGTTGAATTCAACTTCTTGAGAGAGTGTTGAGTACATGGGAATCGATCTTTGAATCCACTCTCACACCACCGTGCATCATTAGTCGAATAAATGCAATCATTAAATGTTTTAAAACCTCTTGGCCGAGGTGAATATACAATGTTCGAATCAATGTCATGTTTGAGTCTGAAGAAAGTTGAGCAATAATCGACAAATTAATTCAGTTTTTGATGAGCTTTGGAACACAACTTAAAAAAAGATTATTGCCAGTATATTAGTAATCATTTTACAAACGTTTTGGTAAAACTTACACCATCATCAGTGTGAAACTACATAGGCACGAGATTCGAAATCTGCTCTTCCAATCACAGCAACTCATAATTTTATTGAACTGGCAAACTTTTCAATTTTTGATGAGGTCATAATAGTGCTTCGTGCAATTTCAGGCGATGCAGAACGCAAATCAGCGATTCATCGACATCCTTACTACACTCATCGATCAAACCACGCTTGATCTGACCTCATATGAACGCGTCAAGTACGAGACATTGATCACCATTCACGTTCATCAACGCGATATCTTCGATGACCTTGTAAGTTGACCTCTGAACTCAGACGCTATCTTTTTAATGTACCTTTGACCTCAGGTGAAAATGCACATCAGATCACCGACAGACTTCGAATGGTTGAAACAGTCGCGGTTTTATTACATCGAAGACGCCGACAAATGTCAAATATCGATTACCGATGTCGACTTCGGTTATTGCAACGAATACACTGGCTGTAACGAGAGACTCGTCATCACTCCCCTCACGGACAGGTACGTCATCATGACCTCATAATGCATGACGCCATTATTTGAAATGTTTTACAGATGTTACATTACCTTAGCACAAGCTCTAGGCATGAGCTTAGGGGGTTCCCCTGCTGGTCCAGCGGGAACAGGAAAGACTGAGACAGTGAAGGACATGGGCAAGTGTCTGGCCAAGTACGTGGTCGTCTTCAATTGTTCGGACCAGATGGACTATCGGGGCTTGGGAAGAATCTATAAAGGTGAGAATCTATTGACAATACCGGCCGGTTGGCGCACCATCGCTATCTGTGCGGGAGGTCTGGCGGTTCGATTCCCGGGCCGGTCACATCGTACACAGTGTCGCGAACAACTCGCCACCGCAGCGATGTTTCTTCGGAGCTGTGATGTCCAGGTGCTAAGCCGCGGAGATGGATCTTACCACTCGTTACACGCTTTGGCGTAATACCGCGAGTGTAGTGAAGATTTGGTTTGTATCGAAGTTGCACCTGTTTGATCAATGCTGTTGCATAGGATTGGCGCAATCTGGATCTTGGGGTTGTTTTGATGAATTCAACAGAATCGAGCTCCCAGTGCTGTCCGTAGCAGCGCAGCAGATCGCCATTGTTCTGCAATGCAAGAAAATGAACAAACCCCAATTCATCTTCACTGATGGTGACGTTGTGTCCATGGATCGAGAATTCGGGATCTTCCTGACAATGGCAAGTTCTTGTGATGATAAGAAAAGTCTCGTCAACCTTGCTGTGCACAGCTAATCCAGGCCAGACTTATTCCACACTGCAAAGACTCTTAGTTACACCGCTCATCCTAAACCCCTCAACTTCATTTCTTTTCTAGGTTGTTTCCTTTCACAATCGAAACATTCTCATCATGATCATCACCTTCTCAGAAATACTTCGAACAGAATGTTTCAGACATTTATTTTGTCAAATTGTTTATTTTTTTAGAACCCAGGTTATGCCGGAAGGCAAGAGCTTCCGGAAAATTTGAAGGTCAACTTCCGGACCGTGGCAATGATGGTTCCTGACCGCGCTATTATCATCAGAGTGAAACTAGCTGCTTGTGGATTCAATGAAAACATCATCCTGGCCAAGAAGTTTTTCACGTTATACAAACTGTGTGAGGAACAACTCTCCAAGCAGGTGAGAAAGAAGATTGTGGTGGGATGGGGAGGAAAGTTGATAAAAAGTGGGGGGAGAAAATGGTAATGGGGGAACTCATAAAAGGGGGATAATGGGAGGATCGGTGGGGCCAGAGATAGGCATTTATCGCGATAATTTATTGGCGACAGTTCTCGGCGATAATTTTTTACCGATTATCGTTATCGCTTAAAATAGTTTGGAATTATCGATTACCCATATCGCTTTTGTAATATATTTTGTTATCGCCGATAAATTATATTCGCGATAAACGATTCTTTATGCACACAGTGTTCAAAGTTGGGGAACTGGCGCTATTGCAAAATTCACGGTGTCGATAAAGTCTTGCTGCAATTTAAAAAATCTCCGTTTTATTTAATCCTAACAGTTCTTGAAGTGCTCTTTTTTCTTGAAAAATCTAGAAAAACACTTTTGTGATTTGACTTACAAGAAAAAAAACTTCGTCAAACACATTGAAAATTTACCGCAACATTTATGGAAAAAATTTATCGGCCATAATTTGTCCATTACCGATATCGCTTTAAGAAATTGAGATTTATCGGTATCGCCCAGAGCATTTTTGAAATTATCGATTATCGTTATCGCTTTAGTACAAAAAGGTTTATCGTGCTCACTGGGCACAGTTCAAGCTATTATAAATTTTAATTGATTTTAACATAAGTGTTTGTAATCAATACTTAACTGTTCTTTCTGTCTGTCCATCCTGTCTCTGTTCTAAGCTCCGCCGGTGAACATCGAACACAGGCTGAGATGTGAAGAATGCATATTAATTTGACGTAGGCAAGGCGATAGTGAAATCAAAGTCTCCTTCTTTAAATTTAAACATAGGGGTTGCAAACGAATTGTTGATGGTCACATTTGAATTTGAGTTACGATTTGGAAGGTTTCGGTTTCTCACAAAGATTGTTGTTTCTCAACGTGTTTTCGATATGTTGATCCAACGAGCTTGTGGTCAAATCTTTCTTGATAACTTACAATTTCTATTTATGCCAATGATAAATTTCGTAACTTTAAATCTGACCCTGCGCTTTAAGCGAATGACACGTGCTAAACCATTCATGCGCATACTGCTGAAAAACCAACTTCAAGTATGAATCAGGAAGTAGAAGTATGACACGTGCTAAACCATTCATGCGCATACTGCTGAAAAACCAACTTCAAGTATGAATCAGGAAGTAGAAGTAGGTCGCTAATGGAAGCAAGCCATTAAATTGACTATAAATGCAACCAAATCTACTGTGATGGTCATCTCCCCTAAGAAAACCAGTACAATATTAGATACTTATCTGTCTTGTGAAGGTTGCCCTATTGCAAATAAATCATCTGTTAGGTATCTTGGGGATGTTTTAGATAACAAATTTACCTTTAATGGACATATAAAAAGCATTCAGCGCAAAGTTGCTTGCGCAGTAGGAGTTATTGCCAAACTAAAATCGTATTTCCCCAAAAAAATTTTTTTAAAACTTTGTCATGCGATACTACATTCCTACCCACTTTATGTCTTGCCTGTATGGGGGTCCACTTACAAAACTTACCTCCAAAAATTGGTAAGTTTGCAAAATAAGGCTCTGAAATTTATTGCTGCTGCTCAATTGAACGATTCAGTTGGTCCAATATGTCGAGAACTGGAAATATTAAGTTCCCATAAGTTGTACCAATTTGAAGTGGCAAAAATTACTCATTCTGTTTGCACTAAAATTTTTCCACGTAACTTCAGTCAGTATTACGAAAAATATGGTCGTTCCCATTCTTACTCCACACGACGATCGTCATCACTCATGCTTGCTATCCCTCAGGTAAAAACCTCCAAACTTCAATTGTTCTTTTGGTATCAAAGTATTAAATTTGGAATTCTACCCCTGTTAGCATCAAATTGTCCTCATGCGCCAAACTCAAAATTCTTTACAAAAATTTTCTATTATATGCCTAGTTAAATTATTTTATTTTGTTATCTATCGATCGATTAACCAATCTACTATTATTATTTATTTAAACGGCTAATAGGAATTCGCAAAGAATACTTATTACGCTGTAAAATTTACATACGAAGTGATACCTCATTATCATCATTCTTATTAAAGCGCTCTTCCTTCGTTTTTTTTAATTTTTATATCCTCAGTGGCTGTTTGACTCGAAGACCGTCTATATCACGTCACAGTCACTGGTCGCAAGTGCTAATTAGTTTATTGTTTGTTGATTGTGAAATGCTTGTATGTGTACTAGTGCACAAGCGACAAACAAATAAAAAAAATGAATGAATGAGTCCCGACTCAGGATAGTCAATCACTAGCAAGAAAAAACGAAGAGAATTAGGGTGTTAAAGAGAAGCCGCTCTCGCCTGTCGGATTAGCAGTCAAAATAGCAAAGAAATCTGCAGCTTGTCAATCAACGTAAACAATTGTCGTGTAAGACAAAGTGACGTCAGTAGAGGGGAAAAACTTAATTTAAAGCAAAGAACTAAAATTGGGTTGAACAGTGTTTTGTGAAAAAAATATTAACCATTTAAATTCTTGCAGAATATAAAACAAAACGTTTCAGGTTCATTACGACTTTGGACTCCGCAATATATTATCTGTGCTCCGTACTCTGGGTGCAGTGAAGAGACAGAATTCGCAAGATCCGGAATCCATGATTGTAATGCGAGGATTACGGGACATGAATCTCTCCAAACTTGTTGATGAGGATGAACCGCTTTTCCTTTCGCTCATCAACGATCTTTTCCCTGGGATTCAACTCGACAAAGCTGGATACCCACAACTGGAAGCAGCCATTGAAAAACAGGTGATTATCAACTAGAGAAATTAGCTCAGTTGTTAAGCACATTGATATCGTTGCTGGGGTTCGATTCCCGGGCCGGTCAAAGCGGACGCAGTGTCGCCAACGCTGCAATATTTTGGGAGCTGTGTTGTCCAGGTGCGAAGATCTTTTTGCTTGTTTCTTTTCTTCTTTGTTGCTTCTTCAGTTTATCAAGTGATCTTTTGTTTAAATTTAGGTTTACGAGTCCGGGCTCATTTTCCACCCCTCCTGGGTCCTGAAGATCATCCAATTGTTTGAGACCCAGCGAGTGCGTCATGGGATGATGGTCTTGGGTCCAAGTGGTACAGGAAAGACAAAGTGTATCTACACCCTGATGAAAGCGATGACTGAGTGTGGAGAACCACACAGGTTCGAACCCAAACTCGATCGATTTATCATTAACTTGATTTGGTTGTTTATGACGTCACAGAGAAATGAGAATGAATCCGAAAGCGATTACCGCGCCGCAGATGTTCGGGACTCTTGACGTGTCAACCAATGATTGGACGGATGGAATCTTCTCCACCTTGTGGCGTAGAAGCCACAAAGCAAAGAAAGTGAGTTTCATTGATATAAATTGTGGTGTGGTTTCCTTTCCCAAGTGGGTTTGTCGTTTGGTCCAACTGTCGTTCTCGTAATTGCGTCGCTAACACTTCGTGATCCCGTGAATTCGTACACCGTGACTCGTGAATTCGTAAACACTCCGTGATCTCATGAATTCATACACACTACGTGACTCGTGATTTCGTACACACTACGTGACTCGTGATTTCGTACACACTACGTGACTCGTGATTTCGTACACACTACGTGACTCGTGATTTCGTACACACTACGTGACTCGTGATTTCGCACACAATCCGTGACTCGTGAATTCGTATACACTCAGTGACTCGTGGCGATTATTGAATGAGTTTTGACGTTTCCAGGGCGAACACATTTGGCTGGTTTTGGATGGACCAGTGGACACATTGTGGATTGAAAACCTTAATTCTGTCCTGGACGACAACAAAACCTTGACGTTGGCCAATGGTGACCGGATACCCATGGCCCCCAACTGCAAGATTATATTCGAACCGCATAATGTGGACAACGCCTCCCCTGCTACTGTGTCTAGGAACGGTGGGTAACTCGGACAAATTTGCAGTCAAATCTTGCCTAATAAACAAGATTCAATTGAAAACAACGAGGCTGATAATCACCTCATGAAAGTTTTGTGGTTTCCTGAAGTTGCTTATTATCAAACAAAATCAAATCTTCATTATACTCGCGGTATTACGCTGAAGCTGCCCGATTTTGTTTATTATTAACAATCTGTTTCTGCGGAAGCAGTTTGTTGGCGTTTGATGATGTTTCAGTGGTGGTGTTTCATTGCGATAGGTATGGTTTTTATGTCATCTTCTGCTCTGGATTGGAGACCGATTTGTAAAGGCTGGCTAAAAACTCTTCCCGCCTCACAAAATGACACGCTCTGGGGATTATTTGATGACGTATTTCAAGTAAGTGTTGGTGCTGGTGCAGGTAATCCCATGTGCGGATTCGTAATGTTTTACAATTTCATTGATACAAACATACTGTACAAGTTTTCTTAATTTTTTGACTTTTGTGTGCTTATTTTATTTTTATTTCAATCTTGTGACACGTCACAAAGAGGGTTGGGGTCATTGGTCACGCTGTGTTTCATCTTGTGACACGTCACAAAAAGGGTTGACGTCATTGGTCACGCTGTGTTTCACGCAGGATCTCTTCAACTACGTTTCAACAAAACTCGTTGCGAAGATGGACATCCTTGAATGCATGTACATCCGGCAAGCGATAGATTTGCTGCAAGGTAAGCTGCAGTTCATTGCAACCTATTTCCTTCCTAATGCGGCGGCAACTAAATTGATCAGCCAGAAACTTGTAGAAGATAAGACCTGAGACATCTTGTTTCGGCATTACGTCCCTCATCAGTGATAACAATCAGGGAGGAGCATATCAACTACACAACAAAAATCAGCCATAAACTCAAATACTAACTTCCACTTTTATGAGATCAGCATTTACAACCCAAAATGATGACTATTCCGGGCATCCCACCCCCTAAATTCATGTTTGTTTTTTGTTTGTCAACATTTCAATGTTTCACACGTTGCAGGTTTGATTCCCCACCACGACGAGAAAGCGCTCACCAAGGAACATCTCTCCCGAATATTTATCTTCTCTCTCATGTGGTCGCTCGGCTCGTTGCTCGAACTCGAGTTCAGGTACAAATTATGACGTCATCATCATGCTGTAACGATGACGCAAACACTGCGTATGTGCAGAGCGATGATGGAAGAGTTTCTGCGGAGTCACGAATCGCGTCTAGATCTTCCTCCTACCTCTGGAGAGGAAACGATTTTCGAGTATATGGTCGGAGATAAAGGAGAATGGGAGCATTGGAGGAACAGGTAGGTTGTTGATCCTGCATCATGCTCTAACATCCAAGGTAAGCGGCTGATTGAATCTAGAGCAGCAGTCGGCGACCTTTTGCAATTTATCTCATTTTCCAAAAATTGAAAAACACTTGGAGTGGCCCGGCCACTGCGCAATGAAGATCGGCAAAAGACAAAAAGGCTGTTAAGAAAAAGGGGGACTTTATCTATTCTAAACACAAGAACTTTAAGGAACCACCGAAAGAGGAACCCCAGAAAGATCAACGAGCCACAGGCTGTCACCTATGGTCCAGCGAATCTCAAACACATTAAAACTGTCAATAAGAAAATATTTCAGGTAGGGCCGGATTTAGACAATGAGATGCCCTAGGCTAATTTCACTAGAAATCGGTAAAGACCAAAACTAGATTTCATGTCCGCAGACTCCTATTTTTTCCACTGGAAATCGGTAAAGACCAAAAAAAAGTCTTCGATGTTCGTGATGAAGCTCCTTATTTTCTTCGAGGACCCCTTTTTTCTCCGAGGCCCTAGGCTTCAGCCTGCTTAGCCTATGCGTACATCCGGGCGTGATTTCAGGGTGTGTAAAGTGTTACACCTATCGCTTGCAGAGTTCCATCATACACGTATCCGAAGGACACGATTCCTGAATACACATCCATCCTTGTTCCAAACGTCGACAATATCCGCACGGATTTTCTCATTGGAACTGTGATGAAACAAGTAGGTGACGTAGTATGACGTGGATTGATCTTCGATGACGTTGTTATTTCGTAGGAGAAATCAGTTTTGCTAATTGGTGAACAAGGAACAGCGAAGACGGTGATGATCAAAGGCTACGCCAGCAAATATGACCCTGAAGTTCATTTAACGAAAGCTCTTAACTTCAGCAGCGCTACAACCCCCAACATGTTCCAGGTGAATGTGCACAAGCTACGCAAGCTACGCTTGATTCGATATTTTGTATTTGGTTGCATATTTATCCTCCTATCACGAGAAAGCGATGAAAGCGCTGTAACAAGCTCGCTTAGGAGTTGCTAGTTATCGGTCTACCACCCTACATGGGGTAATCCCACTAAGTGCCTTTTCCAACGGCACAACAAGTGAACTTGCCGGCTTGTAGCAGAGAAGCTGTGAATATCAATTTTAAAATCATTGGTTTGACCCAACTCGGAATCGAACTCGAATCTTCCGCTCCAGAGATAGACACTCTTACCACTCCGCCATCTGAGCTGTTGCAGTACAGTAAGAGATAATAGATTTTAACTTTTCAAAACACACAATTTTTATTTGCTTCATGGTCACGTGACCTTTTCCAGCGAACCATCGAGAGTTACGTGGACAAGCGAGTGGGGACCACGTACGGCCCCCCTGCTGGGAAGAAGATGACTGTGTTCGTGGACGAT
Organism: Trididemnum miniatum; assembly: GCA_964006365.1. Taxonomy (NCBI): domain Eukaryota; kingdom Metazoa; phylum Chordata; class Ascidiacea; order Aplousobranchia; family Didemnidae; genus Trididemnum; species Trididemnum miniatum. The sequence continues at coordinate 521,540 of OZ023241.1, forward strand.
ATCAACATGCCCACCATTAACGAGTGGGGAGACCAGGTAAGACCGGTTAATGTTCTAATAATGATGCTTGCGTTGTCACAATGAATCTGTTGATTACGTCACTGATTCGTTTATGTTTCGGGTTGTTTATTCTGACGTCATAGTCGCATTAATTCTTTGAAATTGTAGATCACAAACGAAATTGTTCGGCAACTTTTAGAAAACAAAGGATTTTACAGCCTCGATAAACCAGGTAAGTTGCGATGTGTCGCGAAGCAGTTGTGATTTGACTCATGTAACTTCCAAGTCGTCGATCAGATCTCAGCTACGCGCGAATCAATCCCGGGTCAATTGTATTATCCAGGTGATTTCACCAACATCGCGGACATCCAACTGGTAGGGGCCATGATCCACCCTGGAGGAGGACGGAACGACATCCCGCAGAGGTTGAAGCGCCAATTTTGCATCTTCAACTGCACCTTGCCTTCCAACAACTCGATCGACAAAATCTTCTCGACGATTGCAACTGGGTATTTCTGCAAAGAACGAAACTTTACGAAACCTGTGAGTTGTGCCGCGTGGTCGGGTTGTAATGCAGGAAACGTTGTGTCGATTGTGTCAGGTAAATCATTCTGGAGGATGAATGTGACTTTGCTTGAATAGCCTACGGCTGATGAGGACTTATAGTCCGAAACAGCGTTGTGTCGCTCAATAAAAGGTTGCTGGAAGATAATCACCAAATTTCTGTTAAATTAACTTCAATATTTTTCATCAGGTCATAGAGTTGGTGGAGAAGTTGGTCCCCCTCACGCGCACCTTGTGGCAGAAAACGAAGGTCAAGATGCTGCCCACCCCCGCAAAGTTCCACTATATTTTCAACTTGAGAGATCTGAGCAGAATATGGCAGGTGCGTCATAATGGAGCGGCAATTATGACAAAACAAGGCTCTTCCTGTAATTGTTTTCTGCTGTGGTCTTTGTGACTCGAACTGCATGACTTTTTCTGACTTTTATCCAGGGATGTGGAAGCGGTATATTTGCAAACAGATTCCGCTTCCACACCTATCGCTTCCGCTTCCAGCGCTTCCGCTTTCAAACAAATTCACCAAAATTTTGCAAGTAAAATACGACCAGTGCTTTGGTAACCGATAGCGTAAATTGTAACTTTTTTCCAACACGCTGAAAGCTCTTCGTCAAACTTTAGCAAGTGTTTTTTCAAAGATAATTTGCAAAAAGCAAACAAAAGTGTAAAGGAATGGTTGAGTAACAACTAACAATCCTGGGAGTCTTTCTGCAACTTTGCTACGAAACTTACTCCCTTCATTAGAATAATGTCAATACACAGCACTCAGTGGCGTAGCGAGAAGTTTTAAAAAAGGGGGGGCAGGAGCGGTGCCAAGAGGGGACAGGGGCCTGGCCCCCCCAATCGACTTGCTTGGCCCTCCAATCAACGAAGTTACTCTTTTGAAAACAGTGGCTTTTATGCTTAATGTAATTTTTGGTATGAGTTGCCGATTCGGTTGCGGTTACTGGGCTAGAGGTTCCGGGCTGTGGGCGGTCCGGGCCACATATTCATGCAATGTATCTAACACCAGCAGAACCAACATTCTTATATTATTTTGACGAACCTGATTGTTGAATACATATCACAAGCGAAGCCGCGACGAGATTTGGCCCCCCCTAATAAACGCTTGGCTCTCCTAAGTCGACTGCTCTGGCGCCGGCTCTGGGGGAGGGGGAGCTTAATTTCCACATTTTTTCAAGGGTAATTTTTTTCGGCAGAACTAATTTAAAGGTGATTGAGAAACAAGAAAGACTCTACCCCCCTGTTGGGGGTCCGGGGCTTGCTCCTCCGAAAAAATTTTAAAAATTCACCTGCTGTAATGGCTATGTTGGTGCTTTTTGAACAACTTTCAGCCAAATTTGTTAAAAATTTTTAACCCTACTTTTGACTGCTTCGCCAAATATGATGCATTTTGTTCGCACGTTTTCGGTTATGCGTGCTTATGGGGTAAGGCGTATTGCTATCAAAGAGTATTCGAAATTACGGAAAAATTATATGCATCAAAAGTATTTTCAAAGATGGCTGGTAAGAAGATGCATACCCTTCATCCTACCCCCTGGATCCGACCCCGGCCATAAGCTCCAAAAAGCATCAAAAGAGTCTGGCGTATTTCAGTCACTTGGTACCATTAATTTTGTTCTGTTTTACTAAAAGGTAGAGTAAAAAGAGGGGGCCATGACACAATGTTCCCCCCCTAAATATGCACCTGACAGCACTCCATCTCTTTCGTGACATGATTATAATTGGAAAAGAGTCAACAATTGCTTTTAACGCTGTTGATAAATTAGTTACTTTATTTTAAAATTTGGAGAAAGCTGAAAGAAAAAACGGCTCTACGTTAGTACTCTCTGAAAGTCAAGCGAAGAGCAATGGCCTATGATGAGATCTGGCATCCATGTGAATCTAGCGTTGTAAAATAATATCCCATAAATTGGATAAACTAATACCTAATAAGTTATTTACAGTATGCTTTTTTGAATGATGCGGAAGCGGCATACTTTTAGCGCTTCCGCTTCCTTTAAAATATGACCGCTTCCGCATCCTGCTTTTATCCGCTGCTGAATTGTTCCTGTCATAGAAAATCATAGTTTTCTATGAAGCTGCCCACGTCGTTACGAACGTAATATTTTTTATTGCTTTCGTTACTGTTTCATTGTTGAGGAGCAACATGCGCCCCCAAGTCCTCTATGACGATTTGCATGAGCCCCTGAGCGAATGGGGGTGTATTGCTTTATCTGTCGTTAGATCATAAAGAAAGCGGTTTACAGGGAATCTTGGTGATAAACGGCGAGATCGCTGCATCCATCGACATCATCCTTGGATTGTGGAAACACGAATGTCAACGCGTGATCGCGGACCGATTCACAAATCAACCGGACAAGGACTGGTTCAATGACAACCTAGTGCAGGTAAATGGTCGGGAATTAGTTGACAATCGGGCATTATCTTAGTCCTTTTCAAATTATCAAGCATGTTGTGTTGTTTTTGTCCAAAAAGTTATCTTTTTGTGAAAGAAATTTTTATTCGTAAGTTGCGGATTATTTAATTTCGACAAAGAAGATTGTTTACAAAACAAGTTCAGAAAATAAACATTTGTTTGTTGTTAGATGCTTCTTGAAGATCTGGGGGAGGAGATTGCTGCTAAAATGCCGGAAGAACCGTATTTTGTTGACTTTTTGCGAGATGCGCCCGAATTAACAGGTGAGGTGTGCATATTGTATACATAGCATAGCTCGAGATGATCGTAGCATGTAGTACGAGTTAAACGTGTAGTACGAGATTATCATAGCATAGTACGAGATGACTATGGAATTACAATTGTGTATTTTCACTTGAAAATTTAACATGTAATTCTGTGAAAAGTGGTGACGATGCTTTGATCATGTCATTACTGAACTTTCTTCTATGATGACGTTTCTCTCTGTGACGTAGGAGACGAGCCTGAAGATTTTGAGCCGGAAACTCCGAAGATTTACGAAGTTGTTCCAGCGTTGAGTTCGATGGAAGAAAGATTAAACAACTTCCTGGAGGCTTACAATGAAACTGTTCGAGGAGGAAAAATGGACTTAGTTTTCTTCAAGGTGAGTTGAGTTTGAGGAAGGTTGCATGGAGTTGTTGACCGGATTTGAACCCAGGACGCCATGATTCACTTGATGAGGATTTCTCGTATTATTCGAACGCCACGTGGCAACGCGCTATTGGTCGGAGTTGGTGGGTCGGGCAAGCAATCTTTGACGCGATTGGCTTCCTTCATCGCTGGATACAAAATCTTCCAAATCACATTGAGCAGGTCAGTGTTTGATGATCTGAACTCGAGGCATTGTTACCGACAAGCGATAAAGCGAAAGCGCGACACTTTTCGCAACTTGGTGATTTCGGTTGGTCGATGCCTTGCCACTTGCAATGTATCGTTGCAACGATGTTGCGCATTCGGACCGCCAGGTTGGTCAACTGGTCCGATACAACGTTATCAGCGCGGGAGGTCTGGGTTCGACTCCCGGGTCGGTCAAGTCGGACGTAGTGTTGTCACCGCTGCGACGATTCTGTGTTGTCGTGTCGCTAAGTCGCGGAGATGGATCCCACCACTCGTTCGCCTCGGCGTAATATCGCGACTATACTGCCGTAAATATCAAGAACGGCGTACACACATTTTTTCGATTTTGATTTTTTTGCAGTTCTGGCGTCCTATGTGGGCCTATTCAACTCTGAATGTGAAAAACTCCCCCAAAATCATCGTTTTACCCACTTTTTTTACCCCCTTCATAACGTCATTTTCCCTAAAATGCGGTTAATAAATTGCAAGAAGAACGTAACCTTCGTTGCGCTGTTTTTGTATTGCATTTATCTTGATAATATTACGTCGATAAATCACAAAAACACCGGAAGTACTTTACGCTGTTTTTGAGATTTTTTTCTGGTTCGTTAAGCTCTTTGAGCAATTATAAAAACACCGTGACGTTACTTAGGTTTTCTTCGGTCTTGCAATTGTGGCGTTTTTTCTTCATGATAAATTGCAGGAACAACGCAACTGCAAAATATTATTGCGTAACATTGCAGTTACGTTGTTCTTTTGATTTATTGTGCTTGAGAATAGCTTTGAAAAAAGCTGTTTTCGCGTTAGGCTTCAAGAAACCCTCTTTGAGAGCTTTGAGAAAAGCTGTTTGTCCCACTAACTCTTTTTGAGTAGCTTTGAAAAAAGCTGTTTGTCTCAGAAGCTTTTCGTGACGCACTCTTCAGTGGGTAATCGCGTCAAAGTGGAAACGAGAAAGCAAGGTCTGGCGATTCATGGCTTCTGGGACAAACAGCTGTTTTCAAAGCTACTTAAAAAGAGTTAGTGGGACAAACAGCTTTGCTCAAAGCTCTCAAAGAGTTATGACAGAGGGTTTCTTGAAGCCTAACGCGAAAACAGCTTTTTTCAAAGCTATTTTCAAGTTCTGTACCGCCAACCAATTTATTACGCTAAAATTTGTGATCGCATAATACATTTTGTAGTTACGCTGTTTTATCGATTTATGCTTGAAAAAGAAGCGAATGCAATAAATTGAAAAAACAACGTGATAAATAGAGTTCAATTTCAATTCCCCAAAACACCATTTTCAAAAAGCCCCATTTTACTAAAAATGTAATGGTTTATAGATGAAAGCTATTTCAGTCGAAGTACGAAAAATGAGCGCAAAAGAATAAACAGAAACGGAAGGGCACGCGTATGAACCTTCTAACCGTTTTTTTCTCAACAATTACGTTGTTCTTGATATTGACGGCAGTATAATGAAGATTCAATCGCTTTCTTGTAGAACTTACAATGCGAGCAACTTAATGGACGACTTGAAAGTCCTGTACAAGATCGCAGGGAAGGACGGGCAAGGAGTCACTTTCATATTCACGGATAATGAAATCAAAGATGAAGGGTTCCTTGAATATATGAACAATGTGCTCGCGTCGGGAGAGGTGAAAACTTGGAATTAAATGCATAAACAATTTTGTTTGTACGGTATACAAATTATATTGAACGGAAACATCAACAGTAATTGAGGGAGACTGCACTGTAAGCTTGCGCTCTTCGAGTCAGTAATCACACGGTAGATATATCAAATGCGACCCAGCTGTGAATCGAACCCGTCACGTAGGATCTGTCACCGGCGCGCGTTACCGCCAGGTCCTGTCGCTGACTGTAAAAAACATGAACGTGTGCCGAGAGATTACGTCATGATTGCATCAGCACTATGACATCATTGATTGATGATGCGATATTTCACTTTGCAAAGGTTTCCAATCTTTTTGCTCGAGATGAAATTGATGAAATTAACATGGAACTGATCCCTGTCATGAAGAAAGAGTTCCCCAAACGCCCCCCAACCCCCGAGAACCTCTACGATTACTTCCTTTCTCGGGCCCGGGCCAATCTTCATGTGGTCCTCTGCTTTTCACCAGTCGGGGAGAAATTCAGGGCTAGGTCTCTTAAATTTCCAGGTAAAATTTTGGCTGAACTTATTTCTTGATTTCCAACGTGTAACCTGTGACGCAAAATCGATGCAGCTGCGCTGTTTTTTGAAAAGTGACGTAAACACAATAACCCCTTAAGTTGCGAGTGACCACGGGTTGATATAAACCATAAATTTCGAAATCCTCCTAATCTCACGACGAAATTCTCATTCTGCTGGGTTTGTGTCGTTCAAATTTTTTAACTCACATATTTTTGAATCCACCCTTATTTCCATCAAGTTCAGGTCAACTGTCGCATTATCATAAAAAAATCGAATCTTCATTATACTCGAGGTATTACACCGAAGCGTGTAACGAATGACGGGATCCATCTCCGCGGGTTAGCGCCTGGACAACACATAAACATCTTGACCGGCCTGGGAATCGAACCGATGACTTCCGCTACGATAGCGATGTCTTGAACCAGTTCACCAACCGGCTGGTCTGTTGCATATTCAACTCAAATTCCTTCCACGCATGCTTATCGTATTATTGAGATCCTACACTCACTTTCTAATGTGTCCAGGCCTCTTCTCCGGATGCACCATGGACTGGTTCCTCCGCTGGCCTCGCAATGCTCTCATACAAGTGGCACAACATTTTCTTTCCGAATACGACATCAGATGTTCGCAGGAAACCAAAGCTCAGATGGTCCAAGTAAGTTTCTATATTTAACCAATGAGAAACATGGTGACTACGATCTGGTTCTGCAGGTCATGGGTTCGGTTCAAGACCTCGTCTCTGAAAAGTGCCTAGAGTATTTCGATCGATTTCGTCGTTCCTGTCACGTGACACCCAAGTCCTACCTGTCATTTATCACCGGATACAAAACTATTTACGGGTGAGTCGTGTTTGCTTTGCGACGAACGGATTAGTGTCCAAGCAACCTGAATCCAATTTTCAAAATATTAAATTCGAATGCAACAGTAATTGAGGGAAACTGCGGAGTCTTCGAGCCGGCAGCCACGCGGTACATATCTGAAATGCGCTCCAGCCGTGAATCGAACTCGTCACTCTGTAACCTGCGCTCGTTATCGCTGGTCCGAGTCGCTGAAGTTGTAGTTTCCAATATTTGTGATATAACAATTAACGATTGTTTTAGAATGAAACTGGAAGAAATTGGAGTTCTGGCGCAGAGAATGAAAACGGGTTTGGATAAATTAGTCGAAGCTGAGAAGTCTGTGAACGCTCTGTCGCTGGAACTTGCAGTGAAAGAAAAAGATCTCGCTGTCGCTTCGAAAGAAGCGGATGAAGTAAGTGATCGCGCGATCATTCGCCAACTTGTTCTTTGACGCTGTTTGTTATTACGTAGGTGCTAAAGGTCGTGACTGAGAAAGCGACCGCTGCTGAAAAGGTCAAGGCTGAAGTTCAAAAGGTCAAAGACAAAGCACAGGCGATTGTTGACGCAATAAACAAAGACAAAGGAGTCGCTGAAGCGAAATTGTTGGCGGCAAAACCAGCTCTTGAAAAAGCTGAGGCGGCACTTCAGGTGTGTGTGTGTGTGTGTGTGTGTGTAAGTGTGTGTGCGTACAAGATGTTCTAATCTACTGTATGCTGATGTTTTGTTGGTAAATCAATTGCAAGTTTGATGAGAAATTTGCAAGGGACAAATTAATGTTTCGACTATAACAAATGTTCTACCTACAACAAATGTTAATTATTTCAAATGTTTTACCGTGAGCAGAACGAGTAGAGGCTTAGATTTGGGGTGTGTAGTTGTTTTGAAGGTTAGAATTTTTTTTCTGGAAGGTGGGAGGTTGCTATGCTGCATTGATGTGACCATAATAAGGTTGAAACGCGTCTGGAGCTGCAAATGAGTGGGTTGCCATGGGGGCTTCTAGTGATGTGGGCTAGTTAGGCTACCGGTAACTTGGTTTGGGGTTAGTAGTTATAGGCTCTTTCATTGGGTATCGTTGTTTGGGGCCAGTCGCCTGCTAAAAATAGGGCACAACCTAGAAAAGAGATGAAGTCGAGATGTCCAGGTAAAGCAATGCAAAAAACAGTCTTTACAGTCTGGAATGAGTTTAGCCTGGATTGGCTGTGCGTAGCAAGGCTGACGAGACTTTTGTTATAGTCGAAAAATTGCAAGTTTGTTTTTCAATAAACAGAATTTGGAAGTTGTTTTATTCGCAGACAATCAAGCCCGCTGACATCGCGACTGTCAGGAAGCTGGGTAAACCCCCTCATTTGATCATGCGGATCATGGACTGTGTCCTGATCCTGATGAGGAGGAAGTTGAATCCGATCGAGATGGATCCGGAACGCCCTTGTCCGAAACCATCCTGGAACGAGGCTCTTAAACTTATGAATCAATCTCAGTTCCTCAGCATGCTTCTCAATTTCTCCAAGGTATGATGTCATCACTAATGACGTGGTCAGGTCATTAATAACGTGCTCAGCTGTAAGCTTCAACTTGCAACAAATATATCGATTAATTATTTTGAAACCGACAAAACTGTTGTTTGACCTGTGGACTTACGTCATTGAACTAGGACACGATCACTGAGGAGATGGTCGAGTTGCTCGGACCTTATCTGGAGATGGAGGACTACAACTTGGACACGGCCAAGAAAGTGTGTGGCAATGTGGCTGGACTGTGTTCGTGGACCGAAGCCATGGCTTATTTTTATGGAATCAACAAAGAGGTCCTACCCTTGAAGGTGAGATCAACAGTGGGGATTCCCGTATATAGAGCGTTCTCATGCGCGGAGATGAAACGTTTTATTGAAGGTTTGTCATGAATGCACTCTGATGGTGTCGCTCATCCCCGTCATTTGTGTATCAAGTGACAGAAACCGTAATGAATTATCAGCTGAGTGAAGAAAAGACACATTTCGCGGATTCTGATATGAACTCGGGCTGGACCGTCAATGTTGTGGTTGATTAAATTCAATTTTTCAGGCGAACTTGGCTGTTCAAGAAGCGAAATTATCTCGTGCCATGGTTGATCTGAAGAGTGCTCAAGCTACTCTTGATGAGAAACAGAAACAACTGGATGAAGTGCAGGTGAGTTGATGATGCTGATAATGTTCCAACGATGGAAACGTTGACAATGCAAAACGATAAGCCAAAACTGTTTCGCACGTGACTAACCACGTGATGACTGACCACATGACGTTTTTAGGCTCAATACGACAAGGCGATGTCACACAAGCAGATGCTGGTTGAAGATGCAGAGACTTGCAGGAGGAAGATGACAAACGCCATGGCACTTATTGAAGGCCTCGGAGGAGAGAAGGTGAGTTCCATTTTGCCAGAGAAGTTACGTTTAGTGATTGAAATTGATCAACAAGACAATCGGTTTTATTACTTCACAAACGAATTTGCTGCTTCCAGGTTCGCTGGGAAGCGGCTGGCAAGAAATTCGAAGATCAGATTAATCGCTTGGTGGGCGACGTCCTCCTAGCCACGGGGTTCCTCTCCTACTCCGGACCTTTCAACCAAGATTTCCGGTCTTTGCTCATCCAGCAGTGGAAGCAAGAAATGATGAAGAATGAAATTCCCTTCTCAGAAGTAAAATTTTTGCGTGAAGTTGAATAAATTCAAATGAATTTCGGACTATCTCGTTCTTGACCAGCAATGAATTGATCGAAAATGTTTGAATTGATCGAAGTTTGAATTTACCATTTCTTCTGTCTTCATACGAATGAGATTAAGCAATGAAGGTTACACCGAAGTTTATCCAGTCTAACTGTTAGACTAAGACAGTGATTCAAGCTTATGAATCAAGATAAAAAATTTCACTTAATAAATTGAACTTGAATCTAAGCCCCCAAGATCTGAATCAAACGTGGTCAGGAAAACCTTTCTACGAGTTATACTTTAATATTTTTTTAAACCTTCCATTTTTTCCAGGATATTAATTTGATCACGATGTTAGTGGACAACGCGACGATAGGGGAGTGGAATTTGCAGAGCCTCCCAAACGATGAGCTCTCCATACAGAATGGCATCATTGTTACCAAGGCAACCAGATATCCTCTGTTGATTGATCCTCAAGGTCAAGGAAAAATCTGGGTCAAAAATCGCGAGAAGAATAACGAATTGCAGGTTCGATTCTGACGCAGGTCACTTTCTCTTACCCTGCCTACAGGTCCAATTTTGACAAGCTTAAGGCCCGCAACTCTTGGTTCTGGTTTCCGATCATAACCAATGTTTTGATGTCATAGTTAAAAAAGGAAAAACGATGCAGGAACTTGGACCTCGAACCGCGCGCCTAAAACCCTCGAAAATTGGCCGCGTGGGCAGGGAATCGTGGCTTTTTTTTTTAAAGTTTACGTTTTTTTTTATGAAGCATGTATTATTGTGAATGTGTTGCGCTGTGGATATTTTGATGGAAAAATGTGGCTTTATAGCTTACGTCATTGAACCACAAATATTTCCGGACTCATCTGGAGGATGCTTTGTCTCTGGGACGAGCGCTGATCATCGAAGACGTGAGAGAAGAACTCGATCCTGCTCTCGATAATGTTCTCGAACAAAACTTCATCAAATCGGGATCAACTTTCAAGGTCAGAACTTCAAACTATCAAATCTGGTTGAATTCACATCAAATTTTCATTATACTCGCGGTATTACACCGAAGCGTGTAACGAGTGGCGGGGCCCGTCTCCAGCTCCGAAGAAACTAGGCTGGAGACGGTTGCTGGGCTACATAGCTCCGAAGAAAAAACGCAGCAGTGGCGAGCCATTGGCGACACTGTGTCCAATTTGGCTGGCCTGGGAATCAAACCCAGAAACTCCGGCGTCAATAGTGATGTATTGAACTTGTGTGTGGATGAACACGAACATGCTACAGACTTGCAACGTTGAATCCAGCGATTTCACGTGAGTTCTTTGAATCCAGGTGAAAGTTGGAGACAAGGAAGTTGATGTGATGAAAGGATTCAAGTTGTACATCACCACGAAGCTTGCCAACCCGGCCTACACCCCGGAGATCTACGCCCGCACTTCCATCATTGATTTCACTGTCACCATGAAAGGACTTGAGGATCAGCTGCTGGGCAGAGTCATCCTGACCGAGAAACAGGTTCGAACTCGGGCATCGATCTTTGCACGAAAACGTTGGAGCAGGGATCATGCGAACTCGCAGTATTTTGATCGAGTTCATTTAAAATTCGCGAGCCGAGTCGAGTTCGAGTCCAAGGCAACCAGATATCCTTTTTTTCTCAGCTTCATCTTTTAGTTTCATCTTTTAGTTCTCAGTTTCATCTTTTAGTTCTCAGTTTCAGTCCAAGGCAACCAGTTTCATTTTTAATTTTACGAGTTCAAGTTTAACAGTTTCCACCAAGTTTATGAAGTTCAAGTGCGGCACCGGTAGTTTTTATTGGGTTTAGGCGAAGTTCAAGCAATTTTCGTGAAGAATAAGTTCAAAACTCCATCAACTTTCCTCGAATTCAAGTTCGAGTTGCACCCCTGAGCTGGCACCCCAGGTCAAGTTCGAGTTGGCACCCCTGGTCAAGTTCGAGTTGGCACCTCTGGTCAAGTTCGAGTTGGCACCCCTGGTCAAGTTTGAGTCGGCACCTCTGGTCAAGAATCAAGTTTTCTGGGCAGAGTTAGTTAATTGTTTGCATCTCGTTGTCAACACGCATTATCGCGTCACTTGCTTTGAACGAACGTCACCGCGAGATTGATTACGACATAGCGATGATTTTTTTGAATTAGGAACTGGAAGCGGAGCGCGTCGCGTTGATGACGGAAGTAACTGCAAACAAACGGAAGATGCAGGAACTGGAGGACAGTCTTCTCTATCGCCTGACGTCGACCAAAGGATCACTGGTAGATGATGAGTCACTCATCCAAGTGCTGCAAGTGAGCTCAAGTTGATGTGTTTGTTTGTCAACAATCTACCACTGCAGATCTCAAACTGGAGATTACGGCGCGTTTGGTTCCGCGAATCAGCAATAGGGAAGCCGCGTAGAGGTTGTGGAATTCTGTGCCTATGTCAAATGAAAGCCTAGCAAACGTACCCATCGCACTGAACTGTGCGTGCCTAGCAAACGTACCCATCGCACTGAACTGTGCGTGCCTAGCAAACGTACCCATCGCACTGAACTGTGCGTGCCTAGCAAACGTACCCATCGCATTGAACTATGCGCGGAAATTTGATAAACAAGGTTTACTTTTTTCTGCATGCAGCAGCTGACTTAATACACATAGCCTAACATAACATTTTTTATGTTAAACATTGTTACAGCTATAGGTTGATTTTTTTCTGCTGCTGAACCAAAATTAATGTTGAAATTTGCGGGACCGTGAATGATAGAGAAAATTGCAAAGGGAACGGCGAAGCAAATTTTTCAAAACGTTTGAGGACCACTGGTTCACTACTTAGACTTGAAGCAAATGTCCTATTTATGATTTCGACACCACTTACACTCTTGTTGAGTTTTTTATTTGTGATGTAACAGACGACCAAACAAACCGCGGAGGAGGTGAGCGAGAAACTCTCGATTGCTGCTGAGACGGAACTGAAGATCAACTCCGCACGTGAGGAATATCGTCCAGTTGCAAACCGGGGTTCAATTCTTTACTTCCTCATCGTGGAAATGAGCTTAGTTGACGTCATGTACCAGGTGACGATTGCATAACATCTACGAAAGCAAAATTTAGGGGCAAGATCCAAGGTTGACCACAGTTGGTTACGCTGCACAAACTAGTTCCCAGAACCGCAGGCCTGAAGCCCTCGAAACTTTAGCATGTAGAGAGGGTGAGCAAGCCGTGTAGGAAGTGGTAATGTTGACGGTACCAACTCTTTACGAGATTGGGGACGTTGTTCATCCAGCGAACGCAGTCCTACTGTGTCAAGGAGGGTTCGGAGCGAGTACGGGCTACTTCCAACATGACCTTATTCCCACGCATAGGAAGTAGTTCATGGATTGAGTTCGCTTTGAAGCACACAATTTTCAATTTAGTTTTTTATTTTGTCATTATTTTATTTTTCCAGACTTCTTTGCGTCAATTCTTGGGATTATTCGATCAGTCGCTGGAGAAGAGCGCACGGTCACCGATCCCCGCGAAGCGAATCTCAAATATCATGGATTACTTGACCTTCGCTGTATTCAAGTACACAGCACGTGGGCTCTACGAGAACCACAAGTTCCTCTACACCCTGCTTCTGGCGCTCAAGATCGATCTGAACCGAGGTTATCTCACTCATGAGGAGTTCCAGACTTTCATCAAAGGTAGGTCCTCGTCAGCAATGAGACGAACATAGAGGTTGGTCAGTTGATGGCTGCAAAATTCATATTGTTAATGAACTTGAAGACACCAGCTGGTTGATTGTTGTAGTGGTTAGAGACATCGCTATCGGCGCGGTAGCTTTTGGATTCGATTCCCGGGCTGGTCAAATGACACACAGTGTCGCCACCGATGCGAGAGATGGATCCCGCCACTTGTTGAACGCATCGGCGCAATAGCGCGAGTATAATGACGATTTGATTTTTTTAAATCGCGGGTTCGAGCCTCACTTTTGTTTAGCAGTGTTGTATTTCTAAAGGTGGAGCTTCACTGGATTTGAACGCGGTGGAAGCAAAGCCAAAGAAGTGGATACAGGATATGACGTGGCTCAACCTGGTGCAGCTGAGCAGGCTTCCTCAGTTCTCACAACTTCTCAGTCAGATCAGCAGGAATGACCGGGTAATCCCCAACAACCAGCGCCGTTTGAGCGAGTTGTAACGCAAATCTGTTGCAGAATTGGAAGATTTGGTTTGATGAAGAAGCTCCCGAGGAAGCGGTCATTCCGGACGGATACGGATCATCTCTAGACACCTTCCGTAAACTTCTACTCATACGGAGTTGGTGTCCGGACCGCACCATTGCCCAAGTAAGTGGTCACGCTGATGACTGCTCAGGTTTTGCGTAGTAATTGTGACGTAGCTGCACTAAAGAGAGCTGCACCATCGATAAGTTATTTTGTACGTCGTTAAAAGTCACGCTTGAATGATTTTTAAGCTTATATCATTTATTGCTCATCTTGCAGTCACGTCATTACATTGCTCAATCGCTCGGAGCAAAATATGCGGAGTCTGTGATTTTGGATATGGATGCGATGTGGAACGAATCGGATAACCGGAATCCGATGGTCTGCTTTCTCAGCATGGGTTCGGATCCCACGGAAAACATCGAAAGATTGGCCAAAATCAAAGGAATCCGTAAGTTTTACGGATCACTTATGTCGATGTTGCTTAGAACTGTAGAGATGACTTGCATCACGATGATGATTTCTTCATTTTCATCTTCCTATCACGAGAAAGCGACGGAGACGCTATGCATGTGACAAATCCAGACTCGCTTAGGAGTTGTCTTTGTTTTCGAGTTTTTCGCTTCAGTTTTGCTTCTGACTTCTTCAATTTGCTGCTTGTTAGATTCCACCAAGCAGAGACAATTATCGTAAAGCATCGTGGCGCGGTGGTTCGGAGCGTCGTTTTTACGACGACCATGATCGCAAGGTTAATGGTTCAAATTCCAACCCAGCCTCGTTGTTGCGTCCTTGGATAAGATGTTTCACCATGATTATCTCTGCTTGGTGGAATCCGGCAAGCAACAAATTAAAGAAGTCAGAAGCAAAATTCAACCGGAAAACTCTGAAATAAAGGCAACTCCTAAGCGAGTCTGGATTCGTCCTAAGTATAGCGCCTGCGCCGCTCTCTCGTGGTAGGAGGATAAAGATAAAGGAATCAAATCAATCAAGCATCTTATCCAAGGACGCAACAACGAGGCTTGGGTGGGAGTGGAACCATCAACCTTGCGATCATGGCCGTCGTAAAAACAACTCACCGAACCACTACGCCATGCTGCTGATTGCGACTCATGCATGCTGATCGGGGCAGGGATAAACTCAACCCTGGTTTCGCTCTCAGCTTTACCATCAGGGTGCAAGTACACTCATGTATGTACTTTTCACTTTGTGTAAATTAATTCCAGTTCTACTACAATAACCACAAATTCCATATAATCTTCCAATGACAAGTCAAAGTAGATTCAACGACAGAGAATTGTGATTTCAACCAAAGCAACTTATTTCTTCACTTTTAATTGCTTTGAATCGAAATCCGGGGCAAGATGTCACTGCAGAAAAACTAAAAGAAATTCGCAGAACTACCCTGCAGGCTGCTCGTCCATTACATAAGACCACGTGTATTTGCAGCATGCCGGACAGTGTCCATGGGACAAGGACAGGAAGTCCACGCCCGGAGGTTGCTGACTCAATGTTTCCACGACGGAGGTTGGCTCCTCCTTCAAAATTGTCATCTTGGACTCGATTACATGGATGAACTCCTGGAAAACGTAAGAATTTTTGTCCCAAGATTCAGCTTCATATATGAGCTTCTGACTTGTGTGCAGGCTCATTCAAAAAGTGTGCAACGTACGTTCAAAAAGTGTGCAACGTACGTTAACCAAACTGCTTCAATTTTTTTCATAAACAAGTTTATTTAAGTACACATGACCCAGAAATTTGTTGTTTTAATTTTATTTGAACTAGATTTTTCATTTTACAGTTTTGGTTTTCCCCTGTAGAACCTTTCGACGAAACAGCCTGCTGGGGACTGATCACTAAATGCCATTTCATAAATAAAATAGTAAAAATTTTTTGCAAAACCTTCAACATTTACCAAAAAATTTTGTCCAAAAAGTGGTTGAATGGCAGCAACAATCTGAGTGTATGACGTAATTTGTGTACGCAGATCACGAACACAGAGAGTATCCACGACTCGTATCGAACTTGGATCACAACGGAAGTTCACAAGAAGTTTCCAATCAATTTGCTGCAATCCAGTATCAAGTTCACGAATGAACCTCCCCAAGGTGTGAAGGCCGGGCTCAAAAGGACCTACACGAGCATAACACAGGTAAGCCACGAACACTTCGTTACACGAGCTTAACACAGGTAAGACACGAACTCTTCGCTACTCGAGCATAACACAGGTAAGACACGAACACTTCGTTACACGAGGATAACACAGGTAAGACACGAACACTTTGTTGCACGAGCATAACACTGGTAAGACACGAACACGTTGAAGTATGAAACGCATGAACGTGAACGAGTTGACTGACCAATTTGTCCGCTCCAGTTTGATCCAGTATTCGATGAAACGAGATTCAGGCTACATCCAAGAAAAAAAATTTGGGCAAAAAGTTTGATTAAAAAACTAAAAAAATCCAAGAAAAAAGTCAACATTTTGAGTAAAAAACTTAAATATTTCTTCAGGAATTCCTCGATGTTTCGAACATGCCCCAGTGGAAGCCGATCCTGTACGGAGTTGCTTTTCTCCACACCACAGTGCAGGAGCGGAGAAAGTTTGGTCCGCTTGGATGGAACATTCCGTACGAGTTCAATCAGTCCGATTTCACGGCCAGTGTCCAGTTTGTCCAAAACCATTTGGATGACATCGACATCAAAAAAGTGAGCTCCCGTCACACTCGAAGCTGCTGAAGCGGCGAAGTTAGGGTCGACTCAAGGGGGTCTGTAACCCTGCCCCCCCAACCCCGTGATAGTACCCCCGGTAGATTACATCGTCTAAAAAAGTTTTGCTGCTGACGTTTGAACCAGATCTTCAAAATATCGTGGTGACCTCCGAAAAGTTAGTCCCGAGTCGCCAAGCTCATATTGTTGTACTGGACGGAGTTGGCAGGATAGAACCGAGTGAACAGCGATTACTCGGGACTCGGTTGCTAATCGAACCGTGTAATTACCGTCATAAACATTTCCCATGAACAAATCAAAAACACGCAGAACATGAACAGCTTCAAGTTCGAAGAAGATAAAGTTGAAAAGTTTGATCAAAAATACAAATTGATTGTGTTTGCCCCAAATAAAGCACTTAAATTTCTACTCAACGTGTTTGCATCAACACAATAAAACGTGTCCTAATGTAACCAGATTTGTGTAGCTGTGTATACACCAAACAAAAGCTTGGTCCAAACACTTAATCAAATTGATTTAAAGCAATTAAAAGACATAAATTTCTTTGGTTGAAATCGCAATTCTCTGTGGTTGAATCTACTTTGACTTGTCATTGGAAGATTATGTTGGAAGTTGTGTTTGTCGTTGTGGAAATCGAAATAATTAATTGACACGAAGAGGAAAGTGAATACATAAGCGTATCCCCAACGAAACACTTCACAGATTTTCTGTTATTTCAGGGAGTGTCATGGAACACTGTGCGATACATGTTCGGTGAAATTCAATATGGCGGCCGTGTTACGGATGATCTCGACAAGATCTTGCTGAACACTTACTGCAAGGCATGGTTCGGTGAGCACATGTTCACTGACAAGTTCTCATTTTACAAGGGTAAGTCACGTGATGAAGTACCTATTATGACTTTATATCGTGCAGCATGGCGTAGTGGTTCGGTGAGTTGTTTTTATGACGACCATGATCGCAAGGTTGATGGTTCAATTCCACCCCAAACCTCGTTGTTGCGTCCTTGGATAAGATGCTTCACGATAAATATCTCTGCAAATTTAAGAAATCAGAAGTAAAACTCAAGCGAAAAACTCGGAACCAAAGACAAATCCTAAGCAAGTTTGGATTGGTCCTATGCGTAACGCCTCCGTCGCTTTCTTGTGACAGGACGATAAAAATGAAGAAATCGATTAATAACTGGAATATTTTGAATTGCAGAATACGTGATTCCCAAAGCGAAATCAATCCAAGAATATCACCATTACATTGATAATCTGCCTTTAGTGGACACCCCCGAGGTCTTCGGTCTACACACTAACGCTGACATCACATATCAGGTAATGACATTACAGCACAATTTGATTCAGTTTCGTCACAATTTTGACTCTTCTCGTGCAGACGAACATGGCAATTGACAGCTTAGGGACAATCGTGAGCATCCAACCGAAAGAGAGCAGCGGAGGAGAAGGAGAAACGCGAGAGTCCGTGGTGTGGAAGATGGCGAATGAGATGCTGGAGAAACTTCCGAATGATTTCCTCCCGCACGAGGTGAGATCCCAATGCCCGAATGTTCAGGGCTATAGAGAGCCAACTGGGGCCCAAGGCCGCATAAGAAAATGGGCCCAAGGTTTTTGTTTCTATAAATAGACTTAGCCTACCCTAATTTGCATCATTCAAATTGGGACATCTGCAACAATAAAGTCCGCGCTGGTTCCAGATTAAGGCTTGAACTCATTCGGTGTTGCAAAAGTGAAATCGAACAGGTAACACTTCCTCCTCGTGTGAAGAGTAAGCAACCGCGTTTTCGTAAAGAGAGGGACTTTTCAAGTACAAGGCCCAGGGATAAATAGCTCCTCCGGGGCTCCCTCTTTGCGAACCTGCGAATGTTTGCTCTTCACACGAGTAGGAAGTGTTACTTGTTCAATTTCACTTTTGCAACACCGAATGAGTTCGAATCCACATCACACTTGCAACACTGAATAACTACAACTCGGCGTGATTAACAAACTCACAAATAATGAGTAGCAGCAGAAATGATTGATTTAATTTCTTCATCTTTATCCTCCTATCATGAGAAAGCGGCGGAGGCGCTATGCTTAGGACGAATCCAGACTCGCTTAGGAGTTGCCTTTGTTTCCAAGTTTTTCGGTTGAATTTTGCTTCTGACTTCTTTGATTTGCTGTTTGCCGGATTCACCAAGCAGAGATAATCATTGCGAAGCATCTTATCCAAGGACGCAACAACGAGACTAGGTTGGGAGTTGAACAATTAACCTTGCGATCATGGTCGTTGTAAAAACGACGCTCCGAACCACCGCCCCACGCTGCCGACAAAATGTGTAAATATATTTAGGTGAAAGCGAGATTGCAGAAGATGGGTTCGATTCAGCCCATGAACATCTTCCTCCGCCAAGAAATTGATCGGATGCAGAGAGTGATCACCCTTGTGAGAACGATGTTACAAGATCTCAAACTTGCTATCGACGGAACGATCATCATGAGCGACAATCTTCGCGATGCACTCGATCAAATGTATGACGCAAGAATACCCAAAGCTTGGCAGAAGGTAACAGAACTACTGAAAAGCCCCAATTATACACGTGATATTACGTCGAAGCTTTGACGAGTGGCGGGACCCATCTACGCGACTTAGCGCCTGGACAACACGGCTCCGAAGAAACATCGCAGCGGTGGCTAGCTGTTGGTGACTCTCTGTTCGATTTGACCAGCCTGGGAATCGAACCCAGGCCTACCGCGTCGATAGGGATGTGCTTAACCATTGTAAAAACAAAAAGCATTGATGTTAAAACGACACCGTTTCGAACTTTAAGGTCTCATCAGCGTATCGATGATAAATATCACCTGTGGTTCGCTTGAATCTAAGCATGCTTCTGACCTCGATGGAACAAAGTTTAATTCTTTTGAATTATAACTCGATTGATTGCAGATTTCTTGGGAGAGTTCTACCTTGGGTTTCTGGTTTACTGAGTTCTTGGAAAGACACGAGCAGTTTTACACCTGGTTGTTCGAAGGCAGACCCAATCAATTCTGGATGACTGGATTCTTTAACCCCCAGGTACCGCTTGCACGGATTCGCAGTTTTGCATGAACTTCCAAGGCGGATCTAGGGTGGGGGTAAGGGAGGAGGGGAATGTGGCTTGAGACCCCCTAAAACTTTTATTTTGACATGATATAGGATTTGTATCAGATTTGCGAAACTTCTAGACACCCAAAAGAGCAGGCTAAAACAAGCATTTTTGTTTCAAAGCCCCCATCCCTCCTAAAAAAATTTTGCATCCACCCCTAGACTTGGTGGTGACGTTGATGATGTAACGCAAGCTGATTGGATAATGAGTTGTCGATTTGAAAACACCCCTTACGTCATGAATTATATAACAGGGATTCCTTACCGCAATGAGACAAGAAGTGACGCGTGCACACTCCCACAAAGGATGGGCGCTCGATGGCGTGCGACTCTATAATGACATCACTAAGTTGCTGAAAGAAGACATTACGTCACCACCACCTGCTGACGTCGGTAAGTCAATTTGATTTCTGAATAAGCTGTAAATTTCAAAACCAGCCGGTTAGCTCAGTTGTTACGCGCATCGCTATCGGTGCGGGAGGTCTGGGGTTCGTTTCCCAGGCCGGTCAAATCGGGCACAGTCTCGCCACTAATGATATGTTTCTTCGGAGCTGTGTTGGTTAGACACTAAGCCGTGGAGATGGATCCCGCTACTCGTTACACGCTTCGGCGTAAATACTGCGAGTATGATGAAGAGCTGATTTTTTAATTTATAATTTCAACCTGTTCTTGTGGGCCGCAGTGATAGACCTAATTACCCGCATTTAACAGGTTTTTTCCCGGGACACCTCTGGACCCGTTTTATTTAGAGCCGATTGATGATGTTTTCATGATAAGTGCGTTCAGGTGGAGTGTATGTGTACGGCTTGTTCTTGGAAGGAGCTGGATGGGATAAAAAACAAATGAAATTGATCGAATCCCAACCGAAAGTGATTCACACACCGATGCCTGTGGTTCACGTCTACGCCATCAACATCAATCAACCCAAAGATGATAGGAAACTGCAGGGAATGCAGCTCTATCAATGTCCAGTGTATAAGAAACCGCGGAGAACAGGTTCGAAACCCTGATTGGTTAAGAAACGTTGTTTTATTGTTTCGTATTAAAAATTGAAATTTGTAAAATAAAAAAATTTACATTTACTGAGGCCAAAAGCGAATTCAAGATCTCGCAAAAATTTCCGAAAATGTAAATGAAGTCGAGTATCAGAAGCATGACTGCTGCGGGAAGCAAACTTTGGTCTCTGGTTCGATCCATGAACCAAGTGTTTGATGGATCTGCCCTAGGCTCGACTCATGAGCCAAGTGTTTTGTGGATCTGCCCTAGGTTCGATTCATGAACCAAGTGTATCGTGGATCTGTCCTAGAAGTGTTTAACTGTTTATTGCATAAACGGCACCAGGACGCTCGAGTGCCGCATGCCCAATCATGCAAGCAGCTGCCATGAACTGCCAACTCGAACTAAAAGCGTAATACCTGACTCGTTGATGCAACATATACTGATCTATGCATTTTTGTTAAAGCAAGGCTCCACTTTCTCTGGTAGAGAGCTCGATAACTGTCAACCTTAGCTTGTTTTATAAAATAAAATCACTGCAGTCTGTTTCGCCGTTGTCGGCTCTTCAGGTGATATAAAGCCGACATTGGTGAAAGGAGCTGTACTGGTTTTATAATTTTATTGATGCATTTTTTGTTTCAGATTTAACCTTCATCTTTTCCCTCCTCCTACGGACAACTCCACATCCCGACCACTGGGTGCTCAGAGGAGTCGCTATCTTGTGCGACACCAAGTGATCACTTTTTAAAGTTGTGACATTGATTGTTCATAAAATCCATAGATTTGTATTTAGTTGCGAGAAATTCGGGTTGTATGCTATTTTAGATTTTTGCACCAGATGATGATTGTAGAATCGTATACTTTTGCAGTTTAAATTTTTTTGTTTCAAGATTACAAATACAATGTAGAGTAGCCCTCATTGTTCGAATAATCATTTGTAATAAACTAGTTTTAATCAACTCCGGTGCAGTATATTCGAAAAACCTGATTGCCAGCAACACGATTTACTTCTCATTCTACAAATCAACAATTCGTAATCTCGACATTTCTAAGCATATTTAATCACAGGATTAGCAATTCAGAAAAAAAGAATTAGAAAAATTTCTGTATTTTGTTTTGCGAGTGTTTTTCGCACTACAGCAGCCAATCTGACATGGTTACACTTGCATAACGATCATATAATCTCAAATTCAAAGATGAAAACACTAACAAGAGAAATGGGAATCGGACCAGGAACTAACAACGGCAATCATAATGTTTTCATAAGTTTGTTGAGGAAATTAAAAATCACAAGATACGATGAAACATGCATATTGCAATTTATTGCATAGATGAAATTGGTGAAGCATTAAAAAACATTACACAAAAAGTTGCAACTAAATAATTTCACATATCCTCTTCACCCATTCCTGAGGCTGTTCCAGCATAATAAAATGTCCGGCTTTCTTCATGGTACTCACTTGTGCAGTGGGAACAAATGAAGCAAAAAATTCTGGGATTGTTGTCGGGCTGACGGCATCCGAATCCCCCCAAATGAACCGTACATCGAGGTCGAAATGAGCCAAAGCTTCGAACCAACGGAACTCAAAATGGGCCCGATCCCACAAATAGTAAATAGTTTTGTCGCTTATCGCTGCTCCTCCTTTGAACCCGATCAGCTCAATAATGGCGTCAACATCCCGATTCCTCTCCTCCACCGCAACATCCGGACCCCAAATCGAATACAATTGTTTCCTAGCGAACGCGCGGGAGATGCCCAGCCTGTTACCAACTTTAGAAAAATATGGGCCCAAATAAACGTTGTGGAGCAGAGTCTGTCCAATCCGAAAGTTAATCAGAGAATATTTCATTCCTCCGTTTGTAAAGGTGACACTCAGAAAAAAATCATCGAAATAACTGGGAAGCAGTCCTGGAAAACACATGGTTTACAGAAAGATGTTGCGGCTTCATCATGCAGATACAAAATAGTCAACTCTATTTAAATCATGTGCTGTAAGTGCTTCCCACTACCCGTGGCCTTTCTGCATCGTTGCTAAATTTTTAACGTCATAATCACTTTGTTTTAATTTATGACATCAAAAAATTTATCACGATTCAGAATAGCAATGTGCGTTTGGAAGCACTTAAACCATGCATCAGCAATATTGTAACATTAACGCAAGTTTTGCTCGTAAATCATGTCTTGAACAGGAATATTTTTGTGGTATAAGTTCTTTCTTAAATAGAAGCCGCCCTCGAATAGAAGCCGCCCTTGAGTAGAAGCCGCCCTCGAACAGAAGCCGCTCTTGAATAGAAACCACCTTCGAATAGAAGCCGCCCTCAAATAAAAGCCGCCTTCGAATAGAAGCCGCTCTTGAACAGAAGCCGCAACAGACAAAAAGGTTTCTTCACTGATACGAGAAAACAAGGCAATCGAATCTAACGACATGCAACAACAACTCAAACATTGTATGTTTTATTTTAACAGCTCAGATGGCCGATTGGTAGGAGCGTCCGCCACGGGAGGTGTACACTTGGGTTTGGTTCCAAGTTGGGTCAAACCAATGACTTTATAATTGGTATTCACTGCTTTCCTGTTTGGCGTTCAGCATTAAAGGCACAGAGTGGAGAACAAACGGCAAGTCTACTTGTTGTGTCGTTGCAAAAGGCACTTAGTGGGATGCCCCCATCTTGGTGTTGTGGACAGACGGCCGGCAACTATTAAGCGAGCTCGTAATGCGCTTTCTCGTGATAGGAGAATAAATATGCAACTAAGTACGCACCATCAATGATCATTTTCATCATTATCAATAATGCTGAATCATTCAAGTATTTTTGTTGCAACCTGGTAATTAACACTTCGCCCAGTTGGTTTTGTTGAGTATTTTGCACAGACGTGACAGGAACATCAGTGGTTGGCGGTAAGGGTCTAGGGGAGCATGTGATGACGTACCTATGAGTGTTTCACAAGAGACGAAAGAACTGCGACTGATCAGGGGTTTATGGTAAAATAATTCGAATGCTCACTGGACATAATTTGAAGACGAAAACGTTCATACAAAAAAATTGAAGCTGCTCATGAATAGAAAGCGCACAAAATGTTAAAAAATAGTAGCCATGGCTTCTATTCAAGAAAATGTGGTAATTTTCATGTTTTACACAAACATTTCACAAACAACCAGTTGTGATTATTTACCAATTAGAGCACCAGAGTTTGTACACAGATTAACACTTTGATGGTTCGATAGCACCATAACGCAGTGATCTCTGCTAACCTCGATAACGTCGGGCCAAGATTTCTGTGAGAATAGTATCTCCCATATCATGCGCCACCAAGTGTGCATTTTTGATGCCAGCTTGCTGCCAAGCCGTAAGACAATTATCTGCAGCCTCAGCGATGGAATACGTGAAATTTTTTGACGGTTTGTCAGAAAATCCAAAGCCAAGATGGTCGTGGACGAACACATTGCCTCGTTCAAGAAGTTCTTCAATGACCTGAAAAGCTACTAAATTATAGCAGGAATCTGATGAGCAGGTAACTGCTTAATGAGATTTCCACCGTTACCATAAACAGATGGCTAAAAACTGCAAGAACTGGTCCAAACAAGCTCTTATATTAACCCTCGGCGAATGAATATACAAAATATAACTAAAAGCAATATTCCACATATGCTTCTGGCTGCGACTTCATAGTTTCTACATGAAAAGATTGGGCTCATCACAAGAATCAACACAACACAAATTTGTTGATATTATCAGCTTGTTCCACCTTGTACTTGCAAGCATCGTTCCATCCAAGGCGCAAAATTTGAGAAAAATGAGAAATTTTGGGCAAAAATTTTCTTCAAGCTTGCCAACTGGAATGGCGACTTTTGGCTGAATTTAAATCAAAATGTCAAAAATTGGATCGAACTTTCTTTAACCCCCAACACCTACGGGCAAATTTTTTATTAAAATTTGATTTTGGGCCAATTTGCACTTGCTAAAAACTCAGAGGGAACAGTGCTTGCAACCAAAATTCTGCGTACCTTGTGATATTCAAAACTAGATGAAGGATAACCGTGGATAATCACAAACGTCGGAGCGTTCACTTTCAATTTGCACTCTTTGTGAATGAAAAATAATTCATATTGTCCAATCTTCATGTAACCACCTATTTTATGCCAGGATTGAATACTTGCAGGAAGCTTTGTGATGTCATCACTTACTGGAGGGTCAGGAATAATTAGCGGAGCAAAAAGGAGCGAAATCAAGAAAATTAGAACAGGAATGATCACCTTCATATCGTAAAAGCTTTCAAATGAATTAACAAAATCTGCCTGTACCAGGGTACAGACAGACAAGTGAATAAGATTGTTAAACAAGCTCAAGACAGGCTTTGCAATAGAGGCAGGTATATAAGCTTTCATATCAGTACAAGGGTCGACCCCAGCTCCCCGACCCCAACCCCCCTGACCTCAAACTCTTCCGATCCCCGACCTCAACCCCCCGACCTGCCGCGTGGCGAATCTTCCATGAGGCCAATCCTCTGGCAACCATAGTAGTATATAGTGTCTTTAATTTCCACACTGTCAAGTGTCAACACAATAAAAGTAAATAAGAGTAGGGGAATAAAAGGTTGCCAGTAACTTCGCCACATGGTAACTTCGCCACAGTAACTTCGCCAAATGGTAACTTCGCCACACTTTCATACATCAAAAATTTACGTTGCCTACACCGAAACAAGACTGTAAATTCCCAGTTGCCGTAAAAATTTTATCAGGCTTTTTGAGTTAACTTCATTAAGGTAACATCGTCACATGGTAACTTCGCCACATAATCGAAACGTGGGGTAAGATGTGGGAAGAGGTGTGGGAGAGTGCATGGAGTAAATAAGGAAGTGTGTTGCGGTGTAGGGGGAGGTCAGGGGAGCTGTGGGAAGAAATATGGGGGGTGTGGGGGGAGGTAAGGAAAGATGTGTGGGGAGGGTGTGGGAGAGTGTATGGGGTGGGTGGGGAAATGTGTAGGCGTGTGGGGAAAGGATGTGGGGAGAGGAATGGAGGAGATGTAGGGAAACGTATTGAGGTATGGAGCCTCAACACACTTTTAATTCCCCACATCTCCCTACCCTCACCTTTCCCCTTACCTCCCCCACACCCCATCACACTTTCCTACACCTCCTCTCATACCTCTTCCCACATCTCCCCTTCCTCCCCCCACACCCCAACACATTTTCCTACTATCCCTACATCATCCTTCACTTTCTCAAAGTGTGGCAAAGTTACTATGTGACAAAGTTTCTGTGGCAAAGTTACTGTGGCGAAGTTACCATGTGGCAAAGTTACTGGCAACCGAATAAAACGTGGCACAGGAAAAGGGAAGAAGCAACAAAACGATTAACGTTATGGCATGCAGGTAGCTGGGTAGGAGAAGAGGAGTTAACACAATACAGGAGTGGGCATAGTTGCAACACCCAGGCTCAATGACCGAGTGATTACAGTTCTGCCTCTGATTCAATAGGTCGCAGGTTCTAATCTAGTCAGAGCCTGTCTGTCGATTGGTAGGCCTAATAACCGTGATATAGCTATAATAGGATTGACTAGAATTGTCACTGTATCAGCGTTTTGCAAGCTTAGTGGCCTACCACTACCAATACCATTTCTTATAGTACAGCGGGACAGCGCTGTTTTGGGCTATTAGCCCTCATCAGCCGCCCTCAGGTAAGATACCCATACATTCATCATACAGAACGACCGATAGGCCAGGAATGGCATTGCTTTTTAGTTACCGGTACCATTTCTTTTGTTTACAACATGATAACCTTAGACAGCTAATTCTCCTTGTTACTAAGAAATTTTTGTTACAGCTGCTATACCGGTACTTTCCTAAATCCTTAAAGCCAGTAAATTCTCCCTACTAGCATCTAAAGATCGAATCTTTTTTCATTTTAAGGCATTTAATATTCGTAAATCACTCTAGAAAAAAGAACTGCCCTTTCAGCCTTTCCCTATTAAACTTTAAAGAGGTATCAGTACCGATAATGCATGCAAATTGCGATTCAATTGACAACACAACGGTTATAGGTAACAATTCATCACTCTGACGTTACAATGGCCAATATGGATTTCCTTTAAGGTTTCATAGCTAAATACTTGAGCTCGCAATGTGATGAGGCCATGAGCGCAGCAAAAACTAACCTACGCATGGGGGCTTTATATAAGCTTTAATTGTAGATTTGAAAACAGTAATTGCAGTGTTGTTTCGAAAACAATCGGGAAATTTTTTACAAGGGGCCAAGACGAGGGAAATAGTTCCCCCCCCTTTCCCCCTGGCTACGCCACTAACTATCATACCCGAGGTAGGCACATGTCTTGGAATTGTATGCATTGATATAAGCTTAATTGTACAAACGTTTGTAAAACATACTGTACGTGACTGAAACCAAAACAATTAAGCTCTACACGATTCGAGTGCTATGGATTGTTGACGTTTAAAACAACTGAATTTTATCACTGAACAGGGCCCCCCAAGTTCAAATTTTACCAACGCACCCCTGATCTGAGCTGTTTGTTATCTCGGCATAGTTCGCACGTGAACTGCTCCCTTTTGAAAAATCCAGAAAAATCATTCTTGTGATTTGATTTAGGCCTACAAAAAAACTTCGTCCAACACATTGAAAACATAGCCTACCTCAACATTTATCGGCGATAATTTATCGATTACCGATATCGCTTTCAGAAATTGAGGTTTGGCATTCCGATAAATTTGCAGTTTTGCACAAGGGTGCGGAGTTGCCAGATTTTTGGTGGTTTGTAGCCCAAATCCACTTAAAGGCCCACTGCACCCAAATTCATCGATAGTTGTAAATATGTATTTCACATATTTAAACATTTTCGCGAAAACGAGAAAACTGGTAAAATATCGTTAAATTCGTGACGTCATTGGGTACCAACAACCAAGAGATAATGCGACTTCTAAAAGCTTTCGCACAGCGAGAGCTTTCGTTGCGAAAGCTCTCGCTGTGCGAAAGCTTTTAGAAGTCGCATTTTTTCTTGGTGAGTTTACACATGTTGTTGTTGTTGCTGTTTCACAGAACACGATAAAATTTTTCGTACGTACAATGACGTAGGCTACGAAACAGTAGAAGGTTATGACGTAATCTACGTCACTTTGCGCGGCATTCTTGAATACAATCGACAGGTACTTCGCAAAACAACCGGTAGAAAGCAAAATTATTTGGGTTTGAATTGTGAGGAAGATATTTTCGTCGACTGCTTACGTCAAAAATCTTATGAAATTTTATATGACAACAAATCGGACTAAAATCGCATTTAGTGTAAACAGACTTTCAAAAGTAACAAATTGCCATAAAAAGTAGCCCAAAGTATTTTTTTAATGAAACAATTAAACGCACGTGCTCCACTTAACATCTCAGATGGCCGAGTGGTAACAGCGTCCACGTCTGGAGCTGTAGACTCGGGTTTGATTCCGAGTCAGGTCAAACCAATGACTTTAAAATTGGTATTCACAGCTTCCCTGCTTGACGTTCAACATTGAAGGGACAGTGTGGAGAACAAACGGCAAGTTTATGTATTGTGCCGTTAGAAACGGCACTTAGCGGAATTCCCCCATGTTGATGTGGTAGACAGATGGCTGGCAACTCCAAAGCGAGCTCGTTGGCCCATAGCGCTTTGATCGCTTTCTCATGATAAGAGGATAAATATGCAACTAAATACAAAACAACTAAATGCTTACAAATAACTATATCTGAAACAAAAAGAGAAGTAAATTACATCATCTCCAGCTTATGGGCTGACTAATTTAACGGCAAGGAAGTGAAGAGATGCAGCATCACTGCAAATTTGAAATATTATTATTTACTACATGTGTATTTTAAATACACTATTAAATTACACCACTAAAAAATGATCCTCTTACGACGTCTCACTAATATTGAGCATCCTAAAAATAACAATCAACTAATAATTATCTAAATGTATTAATTATTAAGCAAAAGATTATCCTTTATCTTGTTTTCGGAAAACCAAAGAAAAGAATCTACCGTATTCGAAGAAAAGTTATTCATAAAAGCAAGTTAACTCTGGAATCAAAATTAGCGCAAAACAAAAAAATAGCAAGCTGCTTTAAAAAAGTAGCCCAAAAAGGCGCAAGTATTAAAATCAGGAGCAAGAACGCTTCAAACTTAGCCCAATTTGCGACTTTTAGCCCAATCTGGTAACACTGCAAGGGTGAAGGAAGTAGAGATGAGCATGGATCGGATTCGGAGCCGGATTGAGCCGTTTTTCTGTTGGAGGCGGATTATCGGAACTGTAGCTTATTGTTGAATTGGATCGGACCTGGAGTCCGGACTGACACTCTATAGATTAGGCTACATCACACCTCCTTTTGAAAAACACTTAAAAACGACTTTGCAGCATACAGACCAACCGAGTAGCTGCAGCATACAGACCAACCGAGTAGCTGCAGTATACAGACCAACCGAGTAGCTGCAGTATACAGACCAACCGAGTAGCTGCAGTATACAGACCAACCGAGTAGCTGCAGTATACAGACCAACCGAGTAGCTGCAGTATACAGACCAACCGAGTAGCTGCAGTATACAGACCAACCGAGTAGCTGCAGTATACAGACCAACCGAGTAGCTGCAGTATACAGACCAACCGAGTAGCTGCAGTATACAGACCAACCGAGTAGCTGCAGTATACAGACCAACCGAGTAGCTGCAGTATACAGACCAACCGAGTAGCTGCAGTATACAGACCAACCGAGTAGCTGCAGTATACAGACCAACCGAGTAGCTGCAGTATACAGACCAACCGAGTAGCTGCAGTATACAGACCAACCGAGTAGCTGCAGTATACAGACCAACCGAGTAGCTGCAGTATACTGACCAACCGAGTAGCTGCAGTATACAGACCAACCGAGTAGCTGCAGTATACAGACCAACCGAGTAGCTGCAGTATACAGACCAACCGAGTAGCTGCAGTATACAGACCAACCGAGTAGCTGCAGTATACAGATCAACCGAGTAGCTGCAGTATACAGACCAACCGAGTAGCTGCAGTATACAGACCAACCGAGTAGCTGCAGCATACAGACCAACCGAGTAGCTGCAGCATACAGACCAACCGAGTAGCTGCAGCATACAGACCAACCGAGTAGCTGCAGCATACAGACCAACCGAGTAGCTGCAGTATACAGACCAACCGAGTAGCTGCAGTATACAGACCAACCGAGTAGCTGCAGTATACAGACCAACCGAGTAGCTGCAGTATACAGACCAACCGAGTAGCTGCAGTATACAGACCAACCGAGTAGCTGCAGTATACAGACCAACCGAGTAGCTGCAGTATACAGACCAACCGAGTAGCTGCAGTATACAGACCAACCGAGTAGCTGCAGTATACAGACCAACCGAGTAGCTGCAGTATACAGACCAACCGAGTAGCTGCAGTATACAGACCAGCCGAGTAGCTGCAGTATACAGACCAACCGAGTAGCTGCAGTACGTTGAATTTAAATCGAAGAGGCTGCTGTGTGAAAATGTGATCACGAACAAGCAACTAGAAATTTTTGTCGAGTGTTTTTAAGAGCTCAGATGGCCGAGTGGTATGGAGCGTCTGTCTCTTGAGCTGTAGACTCGGGTTTGATTCTGAGTCGGGTCAAACCAATGACTTTAAAATTGGTATTCACAGCTTCCCTGCTAGACGCTCAGCATTGAAGGGACAGTGTGGAGAACAAGCCGGCAAGTTTACTTGTTGTGCCGTTGGGAAAGGCACTTAGCGGGATTAGTCGGCAGCGTGGCGTAGTGGTTCGGAGCGTCGTTTTTACAATGACCATGATCGCAAGGTTGGTGGTTCACCTCCCAACCTAGTCTCGCTGTTGCGTCCTTGGATAAGATGCTTCACGATGATTATCTCTGCTTGGTGGAATCTGGCGAGCAGCAAATTAAAGAAGTCAGAAGAAAATTCAACCGGAAAACTTGGAAACAAAGGCAACTTTTAAGCGAGTCTGGATTCGTCCTACGCATAGCGCCTCAGTCGCTTTTTCGTGATAGGAGGATAAAGATGAAGAAATCAATCAATCGATTCCCCCACCTTGGTGTGGTAGACAGATGGCTGGCAACTCCTAAGCGAGCTCGTATAGCGCATTGATCGCTTTCTCGTGATAGGAGGATAAATATGCAACTAAATATCGTTACTGCTACACCAATCAGCGGATTAGGCTACTAAATCCGTCATGTGGACGTACATATACTAGCAAATTCACGCGGAAACAGCAGCATGTCCAATGTTACTTTTTGCATCTTGTGTAGAAAAATTCTGCTTTTTGCCTATATACCGAGTATCGTATCTTGCAAAACAAATTTGGACTTGTCGCTGGTGTGCTACTAGTACGCCTTGATGGCAGAAACTGCGCTGCCGGTACATTGCAATAAAAAAATTGAGCAGCACTGATTTATAGGCCGTACTTATAAGTTTGATTTTCAGAGCTCAAACTACGTTTTATTTTGACATTTTGGATCAGAACGTCGCTATCGGTGCGGGAAGTCTGGGGTTCAATTCCCGGATTGGTCAAATCGGACACAGTATCGCTAACCGACGTTTCCTCGAAGGTTATGCAGCGGAGACGGGCCCCGCACTCGTTACACACTTTGGCGTAATAGCGCAAGTGTAGTGAAGATTTGATTGTTTTGAAATGTAAGCATCATACCAACCACATATGACAATACCTAAGAAAACAATGCAAAAAGAAAGTTGTTTTAACAGACTGTCAAGCCTAGTGGCACATAAATTGATTTATGCCCGCATAATGTACAATAACATGAAAGAAGAGTTCTGCACGTACGGCATCGGCCGATGCCGGACGTATGGTCAGTTGGTCACCCTATCACTGACACTTACCTGACTATAGCTATCACTAAGATGGCCATCTCTAGAATGTTTTTGCCCCCTTACATTTTTTTCTGCGGACGCCCATGGTAGCGATGTAACTGCAGATGTAACGTATGGCAGCAAAGAGACGAGTGGACCTTTCGGTCATCTAGTCAGCTGCCACCCTTTAGTCGATCAGAAAGTTTTCTAGCATCAATCTGCAATTGAAATTATCGAAATCAACCAATCAGAGTCAACAAGCACATGCTCATTGCCCTACTCCCTCCCCCGCGCGCGGGCCCTGATTACTTGAGAGCTGCATTTTTGTGGAAAATTTCTCACGAAGTGGTTGCTCAGGAGGACGCACGCCCCCAGCCCCCCTGGATACGTCCGTCCACAAACCTCTGTTGTTGAAGCGAACTCACATTTTTATCTAATTAATTTCTACATTGTTCAATTTATTTGACTTCGCACGAAATTCAAGCTCAATAATGTTTAGTTCAGAATCCAACTGATTTTTGTCGCTTTTTTGAAATACAGTCTATCAAGATACAGCAGAACAAAATCACAATGAAATATTACAAGGCGGTTCGTGCAAACGATCCGAGCTTCAATGCAATGTTTGCAGAGAACAATCCGTTGAAATCAAGATTGTAGCAACTTCAATCAACGTGGGAGCACTTCTTGTCACAACCACAAACTCCGAACACCAGAAACGCATGAGCACTCCAGTAGTCCAAGCATGGCCCATCAATCGCACGACCCATCCCGCCATCCATCTCTCCACCGCTCCAGAACTTTGGAACAATCAAACAGGGGCTTCCCCAGTTTTTTATTGACAATATTATGTTGAACACAAAACCACGTTGATAATGACGTTGCACTTTCTACGTCAGGAGGGCTGCGCTTCAAACTGAAAAATTCAAAACAAAATTGAAACGTTGACCTGAAGCGCAATTTCTACGTTGTAAATTGATTTTCTTCCACTTTCCATCAGGGATGTGGAAGCGGTATATTTGCAAACAGCTTCCACTTCCGCACCTATCGCTTCCGCTTCCAAAAAAATTCACCGAAATTTCGCCCGTAAAATACGATCAGTGCGTTGGTAGCCGATGGCGTAAACCGCAGCTTTTTTTCCAACACGTTGAAAGCTCTTAATCAAGCTTTAGCAAGCGTTTCTTTAAAGATAATAATTTGCAAAAAGCAAACAAAAGTG
Source organism: Trididemnum miniatum (assembly GCA_964006365.1). Classification (NCBI taxonomy): domain Eukaryota; kingdom Metazoa; phylum Chordata; class Ascidiacea; order Aplousobranchia; family Didemnidae; genus Trididemnum; species Trididemnum miniatum. The sequence goes on from OZ023241.1 coordinate 554,186, forward strand.
TAAAGGAATGATTGAGTCACAATCCTGGGAGTCTTTTACAACAACTTTGCTACGAAACTTACTCCTTTCATTAGGAAAATGTTGATACACAGCACTCAGTGGCATGGCAAAATTTTTAAAGGGTGAGAGGGAGCATAATTTCCACATTGTGTTCAAGCGTATTTTTTTCAGCAAAACTAATTTGAAGCTCATTGAAAAACAAGAAAGGTTTTGGGGGGTCCGGGGGCATGCTTCCCGGAAAATTTGTGAAAACGTACATGATCTAATAGCTATTTTAGTGCTTTTTGAATAATTTTTAGCTAAATTTTGTTTTAATTTTTTGACCCTAATTCTGAGTGCTTCGCCAAGTATGATGCATTTTGTTCGAGCATTTTCGATTTATGCGTGCTTAAGGCGTAAGGCTTATTGCTATCGAGGAGGCTCGAAATTATGAAAAAATTGTATACATCAAAAACATTTTCCAAAACGGCTGGTGGGAGGAGGCATACCCCTCATCCTACCCCCTAGGTCCGCCCCTGGCAATAAGCTATAGAAACCACCGAAAGAGTCTGGCATATTTCAGTCACTTGGCACCATTAATTTTGTTAATTTTTTACTAAAAGACAAAGTCAAGAGGAGACAACAGGGGGGGGGGGGGGGGGGAGGGGAGGAGGGCACAACGCTCCCCTTAACACGCTCCTGACTGTATTCCATCTATTTCGTGACATGATTATAATTGGAAAAGAATCAAGTATTGCTTTCAGCGCTATCTGAAAATTAAGCGAAGAGTAATAGCCTATGGTGAGATTTGGCATCCATGTGAAGCTAGCATTGCAAAATAATGTCTAATAAACTGAGTAAAATATAATATACTAATAAGTTATTTAAAGTATGCTTTTTTGAATGATGTGGAAGCGGAAGCGGCATATTTTTCACGCTTCCGCTTCCATCAAAATATGACCGCTTCCACCGCTTCCGCTTCCACATCCCTGCTTTCCATTGGGAGAAAGCGACAGAACCCCGCTAAGCACCTTTTCGAACGGCACAATATGCAAATTTACCAGCTTTTTCTCTGCATCGAGATGTAAATATTACTTTTTTCTCGCGAATCAAGGCTCAACACCAGAGCTAGCTTGCAGTCTTCATACTGTACTATTCGACCGAAAAATAAAAAATTCTGCACGAAGTTCTTTGCCAAAATAGTTTTTATTTTGTAGGAAACAACCAGATAATTAGATGGAGCTGCAACCCAAGAACATGGATTGAGTAAGACATCAAGCAAAATCCTACGAAGACTAATGTGCAACGAACCATTGTGAATACGATGTTTGATTTTTTCGCCATTTTTGAATTGAAACACGTTCGGGGTCGTTTTTTTCTGAGTTTTCGACACTGATCACACGCGTAATTTTTCGTTAATGACGTCATGACGTATCTCGAAAGCCGCGTACGCTAGAAAGCTGGGAGTGGTGTCAAAATGCGCAGAAGGGTCGGTTTCCTATACCTTTGCTAGAGACTGAAACCGCGTATTTGCATCAGAAAAACATTCATTTAATAAAAACTAAATTTAAGCATTATTAGTATTGTTTCATAGCACAAGAGCTTTATCTTACAAATTATCTTCGGTATTTTGTTGTTGGGCAATAATATTCCGTTATGAAATAACCGAAAAATATATAGAAGCACCTGATAAACACAATAAGTTGTTAAAATGTTAACGGCGTAGTGCAGATTGCGAGGTCTAAGATAGTGGGGCAGTTGAAGTAGTTTCGGTATGGATCAGAACTGGCAGTAAAACGATCAGATGCTGAAAAGAATAAATTACCTCTTAACATAGATGTAATCAATCACCACTAATATTTGCGCAAGTCT
>OZ023241.1:556236-611422 GCA_964006365.1 Trididemnum miniatum
CACATTTTTATCTAATTAATTTCTACATTGTTCAATTTATTTGACTTCGCACGAAATTCAAGCTCAATAATGTTTAGTTCAGAATCCAACTGATTTTTGTCGCTTTTTTGAAATACAGTCTATCAAGATACAGCAGAACAAAATCACAATGAAATATTACAAGGCGGTTCGTGCAAACGATCCGAGCTTCAATGCAATGTTTGCAGAGAACAATCCGTTGAAATCAAGATTGTAGCAACTTCAATCAACGTGGGAGCACTTCTTGTCACAACCACAAACTCCGAACACCAGAAACGCATGAGCACTCCAGTAGTCCAAGCATGGCCCATCAATCGCACGACCCATCCCGCCATCCATCTCTCCACCGCTCCAGAACTTTGGAACAATCAAACAGGGGCTTCCCCAGTTTTTTATTGACAATATTATGTTGAACACAAAACCACGTTGATAATGACGTTGCACTTTCTACGTCAGGAGGGCTGCGCTTCAAACTGAAAAATTCAAAACAAAATTGAAACGTTGACCTGAAGCGCAATTTCTACGTTGTAAATTGATTTTCTTCCACTTTCCATCAGGGATGTGGAAGCGGTATATTTGCAAACAGCTTCCACTTCCGCACCTATCGCTTCCGCTTCCAAAAAAACTCACCGAAATTTTGCCCGTAAAATACGATCAGTGCGTTGGTAGCCGATAGCGTAAACCGTAGCTTTTTTTCCAACACGTTGAAAGCTCTTGATCAAGCTTTAGCAAGCGTTTCTTTAAAGATAATAATTTGCAAAAAGCAAACAAAAGTGTAAAGGAATGATTGAGTCACAATCCTGGGAGTCTTTTACAACAACTTTGCTACGAAACTTACTCCTTTCATTAGGAAAATGTTGATACACAGCACTCAGTGGCATGGCAAGAATTCTTAAAGGGTGAGAGGAGGCATAATTTCCACATTGTGTTCAAGCGTATTTTTTTCAGCAAAACTAATTTGAAGGTCATTGAAAAACAAGAAAGGTTTTGAGGGGTCCGGGGGCATGCTTCCCGGAAAATTTGTGAGAACGTACATGATCTAATGGCTATTTTAGTGCTTTTTGAATAATTTTCAGCTAAATTTTGTTTTAATTTTTTGACTCTAATTCTGAGTGCTTCGCCAAGTATGATGCATTTTGTTCGCGCATTTTCGATTTATGCGTGCTTACGGCGTAAGGCTTATTGCTATCGAGGAGGCTCGAAATTATAAAAAAATTGTATACATCAAAAACATTTTCCAAAACGGCTGGTGGGAGGAGGCATACCCCTCATCCTACCCCCTAGGTCCGCCCCTGGCAATAAGCTACAGAAACCACCGAAAGAGTCTGGCATATTTCAGTCACTTGGCATTATTAATTTTGTTAATTTTTTACTAAAAGACAAAGTCAAGAGAAGAGAACCGAGGGGGGGGGAGGGGAGCACAACGCTTCTCTTAATACGCTCCTGACAGCACTCCATCTATTTCGTGACATGATTATAATTCGAAAAGAATCAAGTATTGCTTTTAGCGCTATCTGAAAATTAAGCGAAGAGTAATAGCCTATGGTGAGATTTGGCATCCATGTGAAGCTAGCATTGCAAAATAATGTCTAATAAACTGAGTAAAATATAATATACTAATAAGTTATTTACAGTATGCTTTTTTGAATGATGTGGAAGCGGAAAGCGGCATATTTTTCACGCTTCCGCTTCCATCAAAATATGACCGCTTCCACCGCTTCCACATCCCTGCTTTTCATTGCGAGGAAAGCGACAGAACCCCGTTAAGCACCTTTTCGAACGCCACAATATGCAAATTTACCAGCTTTTTCTCTGCATCGAGATGTAAATATTACTTTTTTCTCGCGAATCAAGGCTCAACACCAGAGCTAGCTTGCAGTCTTCATACTGTACTATTCGACCGAAAAATGAAAAATTCTGCACGAAGTTCTTTGCCAAAATAGTTTTTATTTTGTAGGAAACAACCAGATAATTAGATGGGAAGCTGCAACCCAAGAACATGCATTGAGTAAGACATAAAGCAAAATCCTACGTAGACTAATGCGCAACGAACCATTGTGAATACGATGTTTGATTTTTTCGCCATTTTTGAATTGAAACACGTTCGGGGTCGCATCTGATAGAGTTTTCGACACTGATCACACGCGTAATTTTTCGTTAATGACGTCATGACGTATCTCGAGAGTCGCGTACGCTAGAAAGCTGGGAGTGGTGTCAAAATGCGCAGAAGATTCGGTTTCCTATACCTTTGCTAGAGACTGAAACCGCGTATTTGCATCAGAAAAACAGTTATTTAATAAAGACTAAGTTTAAGCATTATTAGTATTGTTTCGTAGCACAAGAGCTTTATCTTACAAATTATCTTCGGTATTTTGTTGTTGGGTAATAATATTCCGTTATGAAATAACCGAAAAATATATAGAAGCACCTGATAAACACAATAAGTTGTTAAAATGTTAACGGCGTAATGCAGATGGCGAGGTCTAAGATAGTGGGGCAGTTGAAGTAGTTTCGGTATGGATCAGAAACTGGCAGTAAAACGATCAGATGCTGAAAAGAATAAATTACCTCTTGACATAGATGTAATCAATCACCACTAATATTTGCGCAAGTCTCACAGCAAATGCAAGCCGGAATTTTTGAATAAAATGCGTGGTTTCAACGACTTAATTAAAATAGTCAATGATGTCATCTATATTTGGCAAGGTGCAAGATTGCCAATTATCAGCTACAATAGAACTCAAACAAAATCGAAAGGTTTGGTGGCAAAATTTGAACGAGCAAAGAAAAGGGCAAAAAGCAGTAGAAAAGGGGCCGAAGGGATCGAAAGATTGGTGGGACACATTCTTTGACGTATGCAAAAGTGCGAGATCCCAGAAAATCCGATAATATTCAGTGGCATGGTTACGTGCTGCTGTTCATGGGATCACCTAATTCCACAAGAGGAGATAACATTTTTGGAAGATCAGAGAACTTTGAGGAAAATAATTCTAACTTTTCAAAAAGACGTTGTTCAAGGAAAATGATTGTAACTTTTCAAACGTCTTTTTGAAAAGTTAGAATTATTTTCCTCAAAGTTCTCTGATCTTCCAAAAATGTTATCTCCTCTTGTGGAATTAGGTGATCCCATGAACAACAGCACGTAACCATGCCACTGAATATTATCGGATTTTCTGGGATCTCGCACTTTTGCATACGTCAACAAATGTGTCCCACCAATCTTTCGATCCCTTCGGCCCTTTTCTACTGCTTTTTGCCCTTTTCTTTGCTCGTTCAAATTTTTGCCACCAAACCTTTCGATTTTGTTTGAGTTCTATTGTAGCTGATAATTGGCAATCTTGCACCTTGCCAAATATAGATGACATCATTGACTATTTTATTTAAGTCGTTGAAACCACGCATTTTATTCAAAAAATTTTATCCGGCCTCCTCCATTAAATAGGCACAACTCCGGATAAAGGCATTATCATCATCATCAGGCTTGCATTCGGTGTGAGACTTGCGCAAATATTAGTGGTGATTGATTACATCTATGTCAAGAGGTAATTTATTCTTTTCAGCATCTGATCGTTTTACTGCCAGTTTCTGATCCATACCGAAATTACTTCAACTGCCCCACTATCTTAGACCTCGCAATCTGCATTACGCCGTTAACATTTTAACAACTTATTGTGTTTATCAGGTGCTTCTATATATTTTTCGGTTATTTCATAACGGAATATTATTGCCCAACTACAAAATACCAAAGGTAATTTGTAAGATAAAAAGCTCTTGTGCTATGAAACAATACTAATAATGCTTAAATTTGTTTTTATCAAATGACTGTTTTTCTGATGCAAATTTCAGTCTTTAGCAAAGTATAGGAAACCGACCCTTCTGCGCATTTTGACACCACTCCCAGCTTTCTAGCGTACGCGGCTTTCGAAATACACATAATTAGCTAAAATGCACTATGACGTAACTTCAAACACGAGCTGAAACCTCTTAATGACGTCATTAACAAAAATTTCGCGTGTGATCAGTGTCGAAAACTCAAAAAAAAACGACCCCGAACGTGTTTTAATTCAAAAATGGCGAAAAAATCAAACACCCTATTGTAAAAGCTCCTGCCGGGTAGCCCAGCTGCTACGCACGTAGCTATCGAGAGCATCTGTCTCTGGGGGCTGCTAACGTAAGTTTGACTCCGAGTCGGATTAATGACTTAAAAATTAATATTCACAGCTTCCCTGCTTGACGCTCAGCATTAAAGGGACAGTGTGGAGAACAAACCGGCAAGTTTACTTGCTTGTGTCGTTGGAAAGGCACTTCGCGAGATTCTTCCATCTCACAGTGGCAGTCCGTCAAAACTCCTGAACGAGCTAGCTAGACATTTTCTGAAGCTGTGCTCTTCACAGATCTAACATCTATGTCCAGGAACTAAATCCAGAAAGAGCAAAACCAGTTTTTACAAACTCATGCGTAAACAACAAACAAAACAAAAAATACAAACTTTTTTCTGAAATCTTTGGCACAATATTCACACGGATAAAACTTTGAAAATAATTTTATGAATTCGCTCATTTCCAACTTCTGCCGCTCACTCGGTTTATCAGGGTAGTATGCTGCCATCGTGTGGAGAAGCGACCACGTGCTACGACCCAACTCCGAAATACTCATCGGACATTCCACATTCCTGTTGTCTTCTTCAATTTCCTGAATAACGATAAGAAGCTGACAAATAGCAAACACATTGTTCTGCCAAGTATAATAAAAACTGTAAAAACATAACTTACAAAGTAGGAATTGGTAAAACTAAACACAACCAAGTAAAAATAATAAAAATCCAATCTTCATTATACTCGCAGTATTACGTCAAAGCGTGTAACGAGTGGCGGGTCCCAAACACTTTTGGTGGGCAATGCTATGTCCTAACATCACAACTTTACTCTGTCTCTGCAATATAATTCACAGAAACCTGAAATTCGCATTTTGGGCGAAGTTCAAATATCATTGTAAAACTTTTCCCACCGAGTGTAAATAAAAAAAAATTCGTCATTGATTTAAAAAAATTCGCCATTGATTTGGGGATAATAAAGGGTGGGATAATCTGCAATAAATTTCACTGGTGTGACGTAATTGGATTAGCAGAAATCAATTAAAACAAAAATTAGCTTTTCCGGGGTAAAGTCACAACATTTTACTACACGGCAACCAACCAGTATTATATCGTCATTGAAATTTAACATTTAATTAAGAGCAAGCAACATGCAACGCATCAAATAACAAAGTGACACAGTCATCAACGAGTTCATGGCGGAGATTTACACAAAAAAATTATGATGAAAACTGTGACCAATCAAACTGAAAGCACTGTTGAAACCCAAATACAAAGAAATACAACCGGTAGCATCGCTAGATCAAGAAGGTGTTTAGGAACAGCATAAAAAAATATCTGCTGCCAAGTGAAAACATTCATAAAATATTACAATATGACTGAGTAGGCCTAGAGTAGATAGTCACCCCGCGGGCTTTAGTTCACTAGTTCACGAATGATGTTTAATGTTTTTTCTTGCGCTTATTTTTTTCTCGCGTGGATAAGATCAAATAAACATTATATGCTTCTTACTTATTACAAGTGCGTAAAAAAAGTTAGCTTGCCTTTTACAGCACGTACAAGCTCTTCAATTTCACTTTTTTGACACACTGCTCGTAATATCAGTGATCTGTGTAATGTCTAATTCTATTTTTGATTATATTATGTGCTTATATAGAAACTGTATAGCAAGACCTCAGGGCGACAAGTAATCTTGCAGCAAACGATTGCACAAAACATCAATAGTAAGCTAGTCATATTCATTAAGTGAAATACCAATAGTAACTAGTCCACCAGTATATCAGTGTCCGGCAGTGCTTTAATTTGAAAATTTTGAGAGCTACCTTTTCCAAAAACGAAATTACTATGAAAAATATTTAATAATTTTCTGTCTAACAAACTCATCTTGCTACACAAACTTCAATCTAAAGCAAAAAGTTAGTGAAAAAATTATATAACTAAACGATAGAAAACCCAATTCAGACCCATTGAAGCAGTGGGTCTTAGAAAAGAAAACGCTAAGGGCGCAAAAATACAATCTCCACTTTGCATTTTGTGCCCTCAGTGGTTTCTGTTCAAAGACCCACTGCTTCAATGGGTCTGAATTAGGTTTATCCATTTTATTTACGTTCTAATGTAGCTTCCTTTTTTGATAATTTGATTTTCAGAAATCGCTGGACTTGAAGACCCTTCGTCCCTTTGCGATTTCCTGTCACATCACCAATCTTTTATGCTCATTGTTAAATTGTTTGGTGTTGTTATTGTGATTTTGACTAAATAACAATGTGATTGATTGAATTACTTTAACAGGCAGAGTCAAGCTAAATTCACACAATACAAAAGAGAATCCCCCTCACCTTACTTGATGAATTTTTTTTCACCCAACTTGTGAAATCATAACACGCCCGGCAAGCTTTTCTTCCCCGAGAGTTGTACTGTTCTTCGAACGAGCCTCTTTCAAAACTATCATAATTTTGTCGGCGATTTGCCATTAAGTATTGTACTATGCATGAACAAATCAAAAACTTGTACACCTACACCAATGTATGGTCTTTTTCTAGTAATGCAATCTACACATGTTAATTGGATAAGGTTTCTAGTGTAGTATGGCAGCCCACCAGCAGGTATGAAGGTAGTCTACTTGCTGTAACTCAGAACTATTTGAATACCTGAATAGTTAACAGATCAAAGAGCTCGTGAATCAGTGAATGGCAAGATTTGACATACCTCTCAGACTCCAAAACAGTTCAGATATCAGAGTGGTAAGAGTGGCCGCATTTGGAGCTGTAGACACGGGTTTGATTTCAATTCTAATCAAACCAATGACTTTAAAATTGGTATTTAAACAGCTTTCCTGCTTGATGCTTAGCATTAATGGGACAGTGTGGAGAACAAGTCGGCAAATTTACTTTTTGTACCACTGGAAAAGGCACTTAATGAGATTCTCCCATCTTGGTGTGGAAAACAGGTGGTAAGCAACTCCTAAGTGAACTTGTCATAGCACTTTGATCGCTTTCCCGTGATAGGAAGATAAATATGCAACCAAATACAAACGTTAGGACATAACATTGCACAAGTATGAGGATATGCACGAGATAAGGAAAAATCATGGAATGATGAGCAACAAGCAAGGTAGTTGTGAACATTGAAACGTAGAGGGGCAACTGGGCAATTAAATCGTACATTCCAGATTACAAAGCACAATAAAATTGAAAACATATATTTACTCAGCATGATGTTATGGCAATAACGACAGATGCGTTTTGCATCAATTGATGCTCCTCAGTATTGTGTAATCGCAAACACAATAAAACCAAAGCAAAAATAAATGATTAACATACACTGCACAAACCAAATATACTGTTGCATTGACAGCTGTAGTTACCATTCCAGAACCCTTCACACCACAACAATAGTATTTCAACCCCAAATTATACGGGTTCTACTGAACACCGCAAAGGATGACACAGAACCTCAAATTAATGTATTAATCACCACAAAGCACAACATTGCTGCGTATCGGTACTTGAGAAGCTGACTAGAGTACCGCAATCTGGGAAGTTCAACAATAAATCAGTAAGTCTAGCTGCCAAATCTGATAAAAGATTTTAGACTAGGCCTAAAAATGAGGTGAGGTGACTACCAGAAATCTGGAATTGCCCAAAGAAGTGTCTAGAGCACCCGGAGCCTTTCACAGAAACAAACAAGCAGTATAATGCAGCGCAGGAAAACCAGTCCCATGTGACAGCAACGTCATTACAGAAACAAACAAGCAGTCTGGTGCAGCAGCCTTTTGATTATGGAAATTAGGCCAATGCTCTATACACTGCCATTGCCTAAACAGAAACAGTGAAATGAGTCAGGGTTCAAAGCATTGCTATTGCGATGGCCATGATTGCAAGGTTGATGGGTTCAGAGCATCATTTTTGAGATGGTCATGATGCAAGGTTGACGACCCCAAGCTTCATTGTTGTGTTCTTGGATAAGATGCTTCGCGAGAATTATCTCTGCTTGGTGAAGTTGGTGGAATCTAACAAGCACACAGCAGCAAATTGAAGAAGTCAGAAGCGAAATACAAGCAAAAAACTTGGAAAATAGTGCAATTCCTACGCCAGTCTGGGTTCACAGGTTCATCTTATGCATAGCACCTCCATCGCTTTCTTGTGACAGGAGGATAAAAATGAAGAAATCAAATGAAGTCAGTTTATATCCTCCCAATAACCATCACCTATGATCACACCCATAGGTTAGGGTGATACAGGCGCCCCGACCAACTTCAAAAAAGCTGTACTTTTTTTGTTGGTGAGGTGCATCCTAAAAACGATCCCTGTGAAGTTTGAAAATATTTGATGCAAGTTTGGGGGTGGCAGCAAACCCCCGAAAGTTCACCGGGGGCCAATTTTTGGAAAAATGTTGTAACTCAAAAACCGCTGGGCCTAGAAAGCCCATTTTACATTCAAATGATGCGAAATAGCCATGTTTCTATCTGCTGTAGGAGAACATTTTGTAGTAAATCTCAAAATTTTCGAGTTATTTTCAAAAAACTACATTGTACCTTGATCGGCTTAGAGAAAAATTTTTTTGTATTTGCTGATATGTTTGATTAAGGGTAGTCAAAAATATTGTCAAAAGTCCCAAAAATATGCTTTGTAGCATATTTTTAGAATGAATAGCAAGTTTAAACCAAGTTTTTAGGCACTAGCGCAACGTCAAGTAAGAATTAGTCACCCTTACTGATACGTTGTAATAGTTAAAATTGTGTTAGTTTTCAATAGTGAGCAATTTCTTTGTAGTTGCCCAGTTATTATCGCAGCTGGGTCCATTGTGATGTAATCCTGCATGACCATTTGACAATGTTTAGAAAATGATACCGGTAATACAGTAGCAGCAAAATTAAACGCAAATAGCAATGGTTGAGCATGAAGGTCAGTCAAGTTTCTGAGTAGCTATTGCCAGCTACAAAGGAAAACTTTTGCTAGTTATTTTGACAAAAAGGTACATGCCTTGAAAAGTCAAATAAGCTACCACAGTAAAGACAGTAAGTTGACGAAAACGGTATCAAAATCCAGTGCATTAATGCATATATTTTAAATAAATTGGTGGTTTGCAGGTATCTAGCTGATATTTAGTTCACCTGCATTATAATAGATTGAAAGTAGCATGTCTAAATTGACAGATCCTCGTTTATTCTTGCTGGATACTAATCCTACAGAAGCAGATAAACAGATACAAGGATCAAGACTGCCTACAACTCGACAAGTGCTGCTATGCTTCCTTTCTCATCATGCTTCAAAAAAGAAGCGAGATGCAGCTAATGACACTGTGAAGGCAGTGTTGCCGTTGTATCGGAAGGCAAGGATTGAACCCAAGAAGAACAGGTGCAGGATATGATAAGCCCAGTTTTCTCGTACTCCCGAAAGAGTCAACTGCTGATCTAGAAAGATTTGTTGGCACAGATAGTTTTTTGTTTTTCAAAATTTTGAAATTGGACACTGCTTTCTTGCATACTCCTGTGTCAGAGAGGCCTAAAGATCAATCGTATCTTTCAGCAATGGGAGTTGTTAGACATCTTTGTGTGGTCAATGACTCCGCAGAACGGGGTGTCAAGTTATGCCATGACTTTTTACATATGTCAGCGCAAAAAAGTCGACTTCAAAGCATATTACAAGTTGTTAAAAACAACAGAAAAGCAGTTTCCAACCAACGCAAACGGAAGATTGAATCAAAAACTTGGTTTATAAAATTGTGATGCAGTTCTACAGTGTCGGTATATTTAAGTCTACTTCTCAGTGCATTCTCAATTTGTTGGTAATTTTTGTATGCTTTGTGGTTGTGCAAAATATACCATGTCATGTGCAATCCGGTATGAAGAAGAATTTAACAGCTGTCTGAACCAAGTTAAAGAAAGTATTCATTATCCGACTCAAAAATTGCGAATAAATTTAGCCTTCAATAGACGTAAAATGTAGTTTTTTGAAAATAACTTGATAACCGTGAGATTTACTACAAAATGTTTTCTTACAGCAGATAGAAACATGGTCATTCTGCATCATTTGAATATAAAATGGGCTTTCTAGGCCCAGCGGTTTTTGAGTTACAACATTTTTCCAAAAATTGACCCCCGGTGAACTTTCAGGGATCTGCTGCCACCCACAAACTTGCGTCAAATATTTTCAAACTTCACAGGGATCGTTTTTAGGATGAACCTCACCACCAAAAAAAGGTCAGGCATTCTTAGTCAATTTTTTCAAAATTATGGGGCGCCTGCATCACCCTACCATAGGTGTCAATTTTTTCTTGAAAAAGGCAAATAGTAAGGGGGCGAGAGTTTTTTTACAAACTTTGTTTTTCATGTGTCAGGTGTCTCAGAAAAAATAAACCACTTTTCGTGAAGCAGTTTCTTGATGATTATTAACTCCAAATTATTTAAATTCCATACACCAGGGGTGGGCAATAGCTGCAATACTGTTCATACGAAGGGCTGCATTTGAAAAAAATTTGAAAAGTTTTGAAGCCAAGACATCTGCAGACGTCCTGTTTTACCACTAAGATCGGTGAAGAGCAAAAAAAAGATCTACACGGCTGCAGATGTCCTTTTTTTCACTGACATTCAGCTTGGAGCTTATTAGAAAAAAAAACAAGTCTGCAACTTGATTCACGATAATTTACATTTCTGTAAGTGCAGCAATCAGCATCAAAGAAGTGTATCAACCATTTTGATACGCAGCAATCAAGAAGCGTATCAAAATGGTTGCGTGGGCTGCACTTTGCCTACCCTTGCTATACACAGTAATCCAAGTACTGGTATATTATTCAGACTTTTATATATCTAAAAAATTGGTTGCCAATTATCAGATTATGCGAGTATTACCAAATTAAAAATGATACCATATATGATTTAAAAAATTTCAGTATCACTGTATCATAAGCAAAGAGTGGTTTATTTCACTCTATGCTCAATGTGACCTCCATATACTCCCACAACTAAACAAAGGTGTTCGTTCCAAAAAGAAACGCTCTTGTATGAAATGTTGTGTGGTTTTATGGCGCTTTAAACTCAGAACTACCGAGGTCCTTTAGCGCCAGGACTAAATTTTGTCAAGAATTTACGGACGTATTTTTATTCTCTGTTCATTTCATTCTCCGCGCTACACTTAATTGCTGAGCGTTTAGCAAGTGTAACAGCAGATACCAGTTTCAAAGTCTTTGGTTTGACCCGACTGAAAATAGAACCCAGTCTTCTGTAGCATCTTTCTTCTACAGATACTATGTTTATTTCGAATATTTACAGGCTTATGACGTCACAAAGCACATGCAACAAAGCGCTTATTAGACAGTTAGACCTTTGCTAACATAAATTTCCTCCGATACTAAATGTTTTGAAATATCATTTTTAATTTGGCAATACTAGCGTAACTTGCAACCAAATTATTACGGTACATATTGCGTAAAAATGTAAAGAATAAATATACAGATATACTTATATTATTGCTACTGTGCATAGAATTTTCAATAATTTTGAGTTTATGCAGTTATAGGCCTAATCACTTCAATTTTTATGGGATGCACGATATAATAAGGTGCAGTTAGCGCAAAAATCAATTAATTGTATCATAAAAAATATACAGGTGAAATAACAAAAAAATTATTAAAATTTCCAAAATTTTCACCGTCATATTAAAGTGAGTACCGGAATGTGCGAAGTTATTTGTGCTCAAAACGAGTGAACACGAGTCTACCTGTCTACCCCCAGTCGGGTCCTACTAACAGGGCATGTAATGGAATGGAAGACAATTTTTCCATATTATGGAAGACGATTTTTCTTTTTTACTCGCTAGTATTGACAGAAATAATTTAGCCGTAATCACCTAGACGAAAACATTCCAAAATAACACCAGTCCAATATTTGTAATAATCCTAAAATCTTATTAAAGGAATTCTAACATTGTAAAACAGATGAGTGTAGCGTTAGCACTGAGCACTACATAAAAAAACAGTCTCAAAAATATACAAAAAATAAAAAGGAAGCGTCTATTTCACCGGAAATTCCGGTTACCGAAGTTCGAAAATCGTGGTTTGCGGAACCGGTAACATCCCCTAACGGTTCTCCTACTGTGAGAGTCGCACTACAGGAACCGAAAACGGTTACGCAACTACGATTTTTCAAACTTCGGTAACTGGAATTTTCGGTGAAATAGACACTTTGAAAAAAAACAGGTCAAGTAGAACAAAATTGAATAAAGCAAACAATATTTTGTATGACATTTCTAAAACTAAAACAAATTTTAACACCCTATGCATACCGGTACTCAAAATCCTAAAATATTCAAAACTGCCACAGAAATGGTTGCCAGTAACTTCGCCACATGGTAACTTCGCCACAGTAACTTCGCCACATGGTAACTTCGCCACACTTTCATACATCAAAAATTTACATTGCCTACACCGAAACAAGACTTTAAATTCCCGGTTGCCGTAAAAATTTTATCGGGCTTTTCGAGTTACTTGGTAACTTCGCCACATAATCGAAACTGTAGGGTAAGATGTGGGGAGAGAGGTGTGGGAGAGTGCATGGGGTGAATAAGGAAGTGTGTTGGGGTGTAGGGGGAGGTCAGGGGAGCTGCGGGAAGAGATATGGGGGTGTGGGGGGGGAGATGTAGGGAAATGTGTTGGGGTGTGGGGGAGGTAAGGAAAGATGTGTGGGGAGTGGAGAAGCGTGGGGAGGGTGTGGGAGAGTGTATGGGGTGAGTGGGGAAGTGTGTTGGCGTGTGGGGAGGGTAATGGGGAAAATGTAGGAAAATGTGTTGAGGTGTGGGGCCCCAACACACTTTTAATTCCCCACATCTCCCTAGCCTCACCTTTCCCTACATCTCCCCTTACCTCCCCCACACCCCATCACACTTTCCTACACCTCCTTTCATACCTCTTCCCACATCCCTTCTTCCTCCCCCCACACCCCAACACATTTTCCTACTATCCCCACATCTCCCTTCACCTTCTCAAAGTGTGGCGAAGTTACCAAGTGACGAAGTTTGTGTGGCGAAGTTACTGTGGCGAAGTTACCATGTGGCGAAGTTACTGGCAACCACAGAAATCATCCTAAACAATGGCAAGAAACTAAATTCATTACTGATTAAATGAGCAGATACACCACCAATAGACAAAATATAGAAAAACAGGTTGTGTTATCCCAAAAAGTATCCAAAGATTATAAGTACTTACAAAAATCTACAACAATTCGATAAGAGATCCATGTAGATCAGTATTGCTGGCACTGGAAAGTTCAGCAGGAGCATTGTCATGATACATACTCTCATTGAATTTTCTTAACATGCAATCACTTGGTTGAAATCACAGTTATGTGACCGTAACATTTGCCTCTTTAGTTTATTTTATTGCTTCGTCACGCTCTCGTACAATCGGGGAAGCGTGAAGGAATAATAAAATAAACCAAAGAGACAAATGTTACAGTCACGTAACCTTAGCCTCTGCCTTTAATAAACAAACACACTGGTAAGCCTACCGGTCACTTTGCCAGTTTTTTGACTTACATTCTTCTGAGAATAACTTCATTTAATCATTTCCTTCCCCTCCCACTTCTACTTCTGCAATTGTCCCGCCATCTACCTGGTAGGCCTATATACCATGTTTCAATCTATGATTCTATGAATCTACCATGGTTCATGCTTGGTTAGCGCTCAGCAGCCTCAAACAGTGTTGCCATTATCATGTTTCAATTAAATTTTAGTGTTGCTATTTATTATTCATTTCAACGCAATTATGTTTAGACCAACATCCAAACATCTGAGAAAAGATAAAAACTGCAAGCAAAAAATACATTTTACATTTACTCAAAGAATCAAATTTTTTCCAAATTATACGCAAGGTTTTAGCAGAAAACAAGCCCAAATTCGCGGGAAAAACGCAAGGTTGGCAACACTGGCAGTCGGCAAGGAATGCATGCCTTGCATGCATGGAGAATACGCCCCGGTTGGAGATTATGATTTCAAGTCTTTGGTCGTTCTTTGCGGTGTTTAGCAACTAATGTAAAGTCCGTTGTCGTTCTTTGCAGTGTTTTCAGTTCTTTGTTGTTCTTTATGTTCGAGACTATGATTCCAAGTCCTTTGTCGTTTTTTGCGGTGTTTAGTAACTAATTTAAAGTCCGTTGTCGTTCTTTGCAGTGTTTTCAGTTCTTTGTTGTTCTTTGTCGTTCGTTGCGGTGTTTAGTAGGACCGACCCCCAGTCTTCTGATGCTCAGAAAAAAACTCGGACGGAATAGGGTTTAAATTGATGTTTCAATGTACCAGTAGCATCGTCGCTGAACACACACTGATACTGTGATAGTTTTCTTTTTGCCATTAAACTGTAAAACAGCGTGAGCGTAACATTGTGACAAAACATCCCCACCATTTTGTGTTGTTGTAGGCTATTTTGGAACTGTTTTAGCTACTGCGCATGCATTTAACTTTTAACATATGCATCAAAACACCGCAGGGGCCAGACATATGTCGCCCCTTGTGGTGTTAGACCCGAGGGGGCACTGCCCCCACCACATTGACGCCTATGATCATACCCAGAAGTGGGCACAATTTTGTTAATCGTTAATAATAAAGCGAACCTTTTCATTAGGCAGACGCTATTTGTACGGACCCGTACAAATAGCGTCTGAAGTTGTACCAGTATGTATCGTACCTACGTGAGAGTCGAATAACCAATACAGCATAGACAATGAGGGTCCAAGACGAGTGTGGGTTTATAAGCGCCATTATTTGCTAGATTAGATTGCCACGACCAATCTTCCCTCCAAGTTTTTATTCAGTGCAAATTTGCACAAATACAAATTTGGATGAGAAATCTGCCAAAAGATTTTAAGGTTTAAAGAAAGTTTGATATAATTTTTGCCCCAAAGTTGAGTTTCCAGACTGCCAGAGTACCCGTATAATACATTTATTTTGCACCAAAATATGGAACACTCACTGTAGATTCAAATTCGGCCAAAAACCACTATTGCTGTTGACAAGCTTAAAAAACAATTGGATTCTCACTTTCTCAAATTTCGCACCTTAGACAGAACTTGCCCAGTAGCGGTAGCCGATCCAGCAACTCATCCCAAAAAGAAATCCGGCCCGCCCAAAGCACAGCTGTGTACTTATCAATCAATCAATACGTTTATTCGTGCTGAAATGAAGCAATCACGTTATAGTAAAATGACACTGAGCATAGGCGCGGGAAGTAGGGTGCCAGGGGGGGCTCAAGCCCCCCCTGAACTTTTTTTAGCCCCCCCTGAACCATTTGAGCCCCCCCTGACAATTGAAAAAATTATGCACTGAGTGCGACGGTATTAATGCTCGCAACGTACATACGTAATGAAGCAAATATTTCTTAAAGTGCTTTTAACCAACGAAGAATCACCATTCTTTTAAAAATCAGTTAGTTATTATTCACTAGGTCAACGTAATATTTGGTAAAATTTTCAATTTTTGAATTTTATTTTTAACCGTGTTTTATATCAGCGTTTGCAAATCTTTGCAGCAGTCATGGACGATGGACCAGTAAAAGTATAATGGCTGCCAATTCTTGTAGCTGCCAAACACTTTACGCCAAACTACTCTGAATGCTCGAATGAAAGTCGCTACTGATCATGGGAATTACGTAAATCGTAAACGAAAATACGGTGAAGTGCAAAAAAACGGTCCTCAATCCTTCAGATGTTCCGAATTCCACCAAAATTTTTGTGAAGAGCTAAAAAAAGGTCTTCATGGCCCGGACGCGTTACATGAACTGGAAATGTTGGTGGCCAACCTGATTTGTGCACATGCCAAATTAACCCGGGATCGACAGCCAAGCATCCAAAGATCGACCGGTACATCGCGATCGACTGGTTGGGCACCCCTAATCAAGCTTATATGAGCTGGTGCAAGTTCTCTTCTGGTTGAGTTTTTTAATGGTTTTGAATTTTTTCTACCAACCCAATGAAGCGGCTAAATCACTACTAAACTGGCACCGATGATCAGTAGGCTACTCGATTTGAGGGGGATGCCATCCCCCCTGAAAACAACACCATCCCCCCATAAAACATTTTAGCGTAAACCAATTCTTACAACTATAATGACCATTTCTTTTTAGGTCTGCGTGAAAAGTTGTAGCCTACCACCCCCCATAAGTGTTTTCACAACTCGAGCACTGCCGATGATTGTTACTAAAATTGAGCTAGTACGCCTACCTAAATACCTATATCTACACATCTCATTATGTTAAAAAATGGTTCAGTGCTTTATTTTGATTGTGTGTTTTTTGTTATTTTTAAACCTCAATGGGGCATTGTTTGTTGCATGTAACTCTGATCAGCAAAGCGAAAGTTAGATCGGACAAATTTTGTTTGCCTACTTTTTGGTTTTGTGATTGAGGTATTTGCATTTTACAAATACATGAGTAGTGATTCGAGCATGGTTAGAAAAGCCTAATGGTAGTAAGCAATCTTGTTTTCCACGATAAAAAATTATCCTGAAAAAGTTCCGGTCACTTGAGCGGGCATGCAATTGATGTCTATCAAAATAGGTCTGCTGAGTGTCCTGCTCATAAAAACGTGCGTTCGAAAAAAGGGGGGTCTGGGGGGCTTCGCCCCCCAGACGTTGACACGATCTTACTATTTTGAGCCCCCCCTGTCCAAAAAACGTTCCCGCGCCACTGACACTGAGAATACAGCACCAGGAGTTCTAATGGATACAGTTCTCTATGGTACTTATACTAGTTCTAATAGTAATAATGGATACACTCTGCCCAAAGTCCATTGTTTTGTGAACCTTCAACCACATCTAAAAGAAAAATGAAAGTTGAAAGGGATTTCAAAAATTGGTAGTGGCTGATCGTTAGCGGCCCAATTAGCGGGTTTTTTAGCGGCCCACGCCATCTCTAGTGTCCGCCTGTTAGATCGGAGTCTGTTTTTTGAAACTCCGCTCCAATCTTTTTTCAAACGAGAAGCTAAATAAATACGCGAAAAATCATTTTCAACAGAATAGCTACAGCGACTTCAGCATAATGCGCTGACAAAAAATCAAAACCTATGAGGGCACTGATCCCCTGCCCAGCGAGTGGGAGTCCATCACACTAACCCCTACACCACTTCACCGTTGCCATGAAATCGTAAAATTTTTGCACTTACACTTTCTTTACGCATCACGTGACTCTCAAAAACGCTGTAGCGGCCTTGTTGAAAATGATTTTTCGCGTATTTACTGTAGCTTCTCGTTTTTTTTTTCAAACGCACCAGCTCCGCATCCTATGGGGTGAAAGAAAAATCAAAACTCCTGCTCCGATTGACTCCTATCCCTCAAGTCCACAATTATGACTTCACTGCATTTCAACCTAGTCTAAATGCTAGAGATGGCAAGGGCCGCTAAGCGACCCGCCAACGAGCCGTTAACCGGTTTTTTTACTGGTCCGCTGACGGTCCAATTCTATCTTTGCTTATCACTGGGCCGCTAACGAGCCGCTAACACTTTTTGAGATCCCTTTGAGTTTCATTATTTTGATTAAAGGTTCGTAAAAAGAATGGGCTTTGGGCGGGCTGGGCTTTATTTTTAGCATGAGTTGCCTGGCCGGTTACGGTTATCTGGGCTAGAGGTTCCGGGCGTGGGCGGTTCGGGCCTCAAAAAAGTCAATCCGAGTCATCTCTACTAAATGCCTTGAGTGGTCGAAGAAATCAGTTAATCCGGCTTCGGATCTAGCCTACTTTTGACTTTAAAGTAAACTCCGACTAAAATCCGGCTCAGATGAAATTTGTTCGACTCCAGGTCCACATTTGGCTTCTGGACACCTTTGCCTGGTTGTACGTCCGGATCCTTCCACCTACCACTAATAAACAGGCTCAGGTGTCCGTGGTCGTGTGGTCTCTGCGCCTGAGATGAGCGGACTGTGATATTTTCGACTCCAGTTCAAATCCGCCTTTTCAATCAATCAATTCAACTTTTATTCCCGTACGCTAAAAACATTAAAATACATTTGAGCACTAAAATGAATCAATATTGGTACGGAAGACGGAACCTGCAGCAAAACGGATTAGCGTTGAGGCATACGCCAGTCGAAACTGATTGGACATGGCTGCATGACCGGAAGCATCACATTTACACACACAAAATATAAAAGACTTTTGGCAAGAAAAACTCAAGCCGTATGTGGCTCTGAAACAATAAGCTGGTTCGCTTGTTACAACCACGGATGTGGAAGCTGGAAGCTGGAAACGCGAAAAATACGCCACTTCCGCTTCCACATCGTTCAAAAAAACATACTGTAAATAACTTATTAGTATATTATATTTTACTCAGTTTATTAGACATTATTTTGCAATGCTAGCTGCGCATGGGTGCCAAATCTCACCATAGGCTATTACTCTTCGCTTAATTTTTTCTTTTAGTTTTTTCAAGTTTTAAAATGCGCTAAAAGCAATACAGTCAAACCTCGGTTTTCGAACGCTTCGGTTCTTGACCAAATCGGTTTTCGAACAATAAATTCGGGATTTTTACCTTTCAGACTTCGAACATAAATTCGGATCACGACCAAACCAAGCGAACGCAAACAGACTAATTGCCTGCTCCCATCGCTTTAACACAATGTTTCATTATCAATTTCTGCAATAGTACTGTACAGTATCTTAACCTTTAATGTTTTCGACGTTTTCAAAATAAAAGATACGAAATGTTTACTTTACAGTATGTTTTTTGTATCATCTTAACTAGGAAATGCTTTATTAAAATAAAGCACAATCTATTTCTACCCATTTTTATTTATGGTATACATTATAGAGTACAGTTTATGGTGTAAAATACTAAAAAAATACTTTACAAAAGTTGTTTTCTAGACTTGGAACGGATTAAAACTATTTACATTAATTCTAATGTAAAAAATTGTTTCGGTTTTCGAACAAATCGCTTTTCGAACAGCCTTCTGGAACGGATTATGTTCGAAAACCGAGGTTTGACTGTACTTGATTCTTTTCCAATTATAATCATGTCACAAAATAGATGGAATACAGTCAGGAGCGTATTAAGGGGAGCGTTGTGCCATCCTCCCCCCTCCCCCCAGTTCTCTCCTCTTGACTTTGTCTTTCAGTAAAAAATTAACAAAATAAGTGGTGCCATGTGACTGAAATGCGCCAGACTCTTTCGGTGGTTTCTGTAGCTTATTGCCAGGGGCGGACCTAGGGGGTAGGATGAGGGGTATGCCTCCTCCCACCAGCCGATTTGGAAATGTTTTTGATGTATACAATTGTTTCATAATTTCGAGCCTCCTCGATAGCAATAAGCCTTACGCCTTAAGCACGCATAAATCGAAAATGCTCGAACAAAATGCATCATACTTGGCGAAGCACTCAGAATTAGGGTCAAAAAATTAAAACAAAATTTGGCTGAAGATTATTCAAACAGCACTAAAATAGCCATTAGATCATGTACGTTTTCACAAATTTTCCGGGAAGCATGCCCCCGGACCCCCCAAAACCTTTCTTGTTTTTCAATGAGCTTCAAATTAGTTTTGCTGAAAAAAATACGCTTGAACACAATGTGGAAATTATGCTCCCTCTCACCCTTTAAAAATTTTGCCATGCCACTGAGTGCTGTGTATCAACATTTTCCTAATGAAAGGAGTAAGTTTCGTAGCAAAGTTGTTGTAAAAGACTCCCAGGATTGTGACTCAATCATTCCTTTACACTTTTGTTTGCTTTTTGCAAATTATTATCTTTAAAGAAACGTTTGCTAAAGCTTGATCAAGAACTTTCAGCGTGTTGAAAAAAAAAAGCTGCGGTTTACGCTATCGGCTACCAACGCACTGGTCGTATTTTACTGGCAAAATTTCGGTGAATTTTTTTGGAAGCGGAAGCGCTGGAAGCGATAGGTGCGGAAGCGGAAGCTGTTTACAAATATACCGCTTCTAAATCCGTGGTTATAACCCACGGTCCTACTCGACTGCTAAAATTCCCACAAGCGCTTGATTATTAGATCTAATTATTTAAAATTATTTACCGGTACCGATATTGCGTTTTCTAACGTCGTGGTATTTTCAATCATTTAAACCTAGTCAAATATTCCTGGCTTCAGTGGCGTAGCCAGAGGAAGGGGCCGCTGCCCCTCCCCCCTTTAGGCGTGCTCAATCTAAAGATAAACTATGCTTAAAACATTTTCATAAAATAGACTACCGCGAAATCTGTTGACACATAGGCCTAATTTGCCCCATCCTAAATTTTTCGCCACTACCTAACTCCGTAACAGAGGTGCCCAGGAGGAGACGCGTAGAACGGATTTTATCGAAGTCGGAGTTTATTTTAACGTTAAATTAGGCGTCGGAGTCAGATTGACCTATTTATTTGGCCACTTAAATCGTTTTCGTGAAAATAAACTGAAGTCATGTTTGTGAACGTGAGAAACAGAATTAGAAACTGGAGGAGAAGTTCGGATGTCTGGTCTTCACTGAAGAGGGAGTCCTAGTTTGTTCGTTTGGAGCAGTTACTGTAGTTGAAGTCGCAAAAAACGGACTCCGGACGCTTCTGCGTCGCTGGAGCGTGCTCAACACATAGCCTACGTACAAAAATAATAGTTGTGATAAACACATAAAAAATATGCCTTTGCTAACATAAAAGTTACGCATCAATGACTAAATACTTAATATTCTACTTATTCGGGCTAAATACGGAACCATCTATGACGTCACGAAGTATGAATCCTAATTCCTGATCGGCCCTGCTGGTAGACCGG
Organism: Trididemnum miniatum; assembly: GCA_964006365.1. Classification (NCBI taxonomy): domain Eukaryota; kingdom Metazoa; phylum Chordata; class Ascidiacea; order Aplousobranchia; family Didemnidae; genus Trididemnum; species Trididemnum miniatum. The sequence goes on from OZ023241.1 coordinate 577,072, forward strand.
CCAAAAATATATGTTTGTAATTGGGAACTTCTGGAAGGTCAGGGTCATGAATTTCTGGCAACTGAGGGTCTTAAACTTCTGGCAATTCAGGGACAGGGTCATGAACTTCTGGCAACTCAGGGTCATGAGCTTCTGGCAACTGAGAGTCTAACCAAAACAAAATTTAGGAAGGGCAGAAATCAAAAAATGTTTAAGTTTATAGTTAGAATTTTAGAGCAGTTATAAGTTTAAAAAAGTGGAAATGCGACTAGTAGGTCTGCTCATTGAACAACATGAACTGCTTAAGAATAGTTCCGATTAGTTAATAGCTTATGGTTCCTAAGAATAGTTCCTAATTAGCGATGATGTATTAGAGAAGTTTAGTTAGTTAGTTAGTCGCATATTATTTATCCTCCTATCACGAGAAAGCGATGAAAGCGCTCTACTAGCTCGCATAGGAGTTGCCAGTCATCTGTCTACCGCACCAAGATAGGGAAATCCCGCTAAGTGCCTTTCCCAACGGCACAACAAGCAAACTTGCCGGCTTGTTCTCCACACTGTCCCTTTAATGCTGAGCGTCAAGTAGGGAAGCTGTGAATACCAATTTTAAAATCATTGGTTTGACCCGACTCGGTTATTAACGTTGACAGTTGTTAACGTTGATAGCGAATTTTGTGCTTGATTCCCGGCAAGAACACATGAATACAAGCGCGTGAACACGCACACAACATTCTAAAGTATGACTCAGGACAATGAATTCAAAATGCATAGATGAAAACATAACAAGCCCGCATCAAAACAAAATCGCAAGCTCCATGAACATCAGAAAATACAAATCTGCGCAACAATAATGAGATTGCAAAACAAGGATGGAGCTAGTGTTTCCTCCCAGAAAGTCGGGATGGAAAACTTCCCGGGAAATTTGGGGTTATGAAATTTCCCGTGTTCCGGGAAATTTATGTCGAGATTCCGAGAATTTTTTTTAATTAACAAGGATTTCAGTGATAGTCTCCTGATATCTATCATTCCGACATAGAAAATGCGTTGCTACAAAATTAATATTTCTTTTTTTTGCTCACCAAAAATTATTTTTCAAAACTCGCAAAAGTTTTAAGACAAAATGCTTGTGAGATCAAAATTTTTTCTCAATTTATCGAAAAAATTGAAAAACTCAAGCTAATTTTGTCGAAACAACATAATCAAATGCTAAAAATGAGATCTGAAATGCTGAAAACCAGAAAAAACGGCAAAACAAACAAGCTTGGAAAAAATTTCCAGGGAATTTCGCGAATCCTGAGGATTTTCGGGATCCCGAAAATCTACCGGACATCCCGAAAATTTCTTCGGGATCCCGGGAAGTTGAAAATCCGGGAAAAAGGGAATCCCTAGATAGAGCGGAGTAAAAAATTGAAGTAGATAAAATAATTCGCAAAGTATGAAGCAAAAAACTTGGGGGATAAGGTAGGGGTTAAGGGGTGAGATAAGGGACAGCACTTGAGGTTAAAAATAACACTTGGATAATTTTGATCAAAAGTGCTTTGAGGATAATCTTTTCTGCCTTTTAACATTATTTTTCTCGAAATAAACGCCGAAAAAATGCACACGCTTTTACGCAATTCAAAATTAAAAATTCAAATCTTCATTATACCCGCGGTATTATGTCAAAGCGTGTAACGAGTGGCAAGATCCATCTCCGCGACTTAGCGCCTGGACAACACAGCTCCGAAGAAACATCGCAGCGATGGCGAATGGTTGGCGACACTGCGTACGATTTTACAGCAGCCCGGGAATCGTGCCCGAGGTTCCCGTACCGATAGCAAAACATTTCGCATAAAATTTAATCACCATCGCCTTCAAACCTTGCCATGTTCACGTGATCTTGAGATCGATCCTCACCCAGTGCATTCTTTGGGATTATTTTCAATGAACTCACTCACTAACGATTTGACTGTTTTCTTTCCATTATTTTTCCTCAACTTTTCACAAAATCCGATTGTTTCTTCTTCAACATTCAACTCCGGAAACCGCTCCCTTGTCATATTTATCATTTTTTTATCACTCATGCTTTCGTCCTCCCTCCAGCGGAAGTATTTACGATACTCATCATCATTCGAATTCAAATATTTTAAATATTTGGCCAGTTCTTTAGGTGTTTCGTAATCCTCAGCAAATATAAACGAATCAAGGGGGGCCACCTCCAAGATGTCGTTTTTTGTGGGGCCCCACACAATGGGGACGACACCATTACCTAGAGCGTTGTCCCAAAACTTTTCAGTGATGTAATCTTTACAGTGAAGTCCGTTCTCAAATGCAAAATAAAATTTATATTTTCGGATAGTTTCTCTCATCAACTCCGGATTAGATCGGGATACTTGATTAGGATTGGAGAAACATTCACCAAATCCGTCAAAATCTATCCCAGCTTGGCGGAGTTGTTTCGCGTAATTCATCCGTAGTCTAGCTCCATGAGTATAGTTGCATTTGCTCACCATCCACACCTGCAAGAAAGAAACACGACAGCGTGACGTAATGGATGACGTCACGAATACGTCAGAGTGTAGCAAGTAATAATGGAAACACGAAGTCAGCAGTCACGCGCAAAAACAGAACTCTTGTGAATAATTCTCACCGCTAGGTTTTGATTTTTTTGCTTTGATTTGATGATGTCATCCACCACCCTTTTCCCCTTCGTCACTGATCTGATGACGTCACCACGGTAACCATAGAAAGTATGTAGGTCAGAGTCTCTTCTGTACGTCCAGGTCCAGTTGAAGAAACCATCAAAAGCGGACCATCTGATAGTTTTGTGCTGGACCAGCAGCACGGCTGGGTTCTCGGCAGACCACCACACAAAAGTTTGGTTAGGATTTCTAAAAAACTCACCAAAACCGTCAGGATGGTTGCAACTTGCAACAGTAAAATGAGCCTAATGTTCGAACCAGGGTTAGAATTGTTTTTTTGATTGTCAGGGTCATGCAGCCGTGCCTAGTATTCTTGACGGACATGCTTCAACGATTACCCGTTTTGCTGCGTGTGTCCTTTTCCGTGCTTTGCCAATAATTACTGAACTGATATGAATGTGTGTTTCAAACGTTTTGAAGTGCGAAAATAAAAACAAATTGATTAATTGGTTGAGAGTTGTATCAATATAGTGCCGGTGCTAGGCTAACTGAGGTCCCCCCCGGAAAACTTCACGTAGGGCCCCCTTTATCCGCAAGCAAAATCCTAAGCGACGGTAAAGTTATTATTATTATTAGAAGGTTTTAGGGCACTTTACCACCATTAAACTTTTTAGCGCCAGGACTGATGTACTGCACCTTGTAAACATAGGCATATATAAAACACGAACTAGACCCACGCTGCACAATATACACAACGCAAATGCAAGTGAAATAACGCCATAAACTCAGAAAAAATTCAATTAAAAAAAAAAAACATACTATGTTTGGTGAAGGCCTGCACCAAAAAATAAATAAAAATAGAGACAAATAAATAATAATTAATGCTCACCCTCGGAAAAAAAATATTGAAAATAAACACGAAATTAAAGCAGAATTGTTACACGCAATGCATATTCATATCCGACGTTAAACCATTAATATAGAAAAGTTGCACGTCACGTTACACTGTAATGTGAAAGAGTTTTCAAGAAAGAATAAAAATGGTTACACTGTTGCGGAAAAACAAAAATTCAAAAAAAAGAGAATAGAAATGTAGCCAACAGTGGCGTAGCCAGAAATTTTAAAAGGGGGGCAAAATTTTCACGTTTTTTAGGCGTTTTTTTGCGGCACAACAAATCTAAAGCTGATAGAGAAACAAAAGCTCTAGGGGGTCCGGGGGCACGCTTCCCTGGAAAAAATTTGAAAATTTACAGGCTGTAATGGCTATTTTAGTGCTTTTTTTAATAACTTTCTCGAAAACTTTATTTAAAATTTTTAACCCTAATTCTGAGTGCTTCGCCACGTATAATGCACCATGTTCGCACATTTTCGATTAGGCGCGCTTAAGGCGTAGGGCTTATTGCTATCAAAGAAGTTTGAAATTATGGAAAAATTGTGTAGGTCCTGCATCAAAAACAATTTTGAAAATGGCTGGTGAGAGAATGCATACTCCTTACCCTACCCCCCTGCATCCGCCCCCAGTGGTATAAAGTAACGAAATACTTTTTCTTGAGCAGATTACTTGAGTAGTTTTTTTGGTAACGAGTAGGCTACTTTTTTGAGTAGTTTTTTTTGACTACTTTTACGTTTACTTAAGTACTTTTAGTATAAAGTAACACTACTTGGGTAGTTTTTATTTTAGAAAAGTGCAAAGTAGTCCTTAAGTTACTAGTCTTAGTAGTCTCACTTGAAATCCCTCGTTGCACCTAAAATCTTTCGTAGCAAAGTTACGTCGCTTGCAATGTCACTGTTGTCTAAAATTACTACAAGATCGCAGCCGCATGACCGCAAGTTAATGCTTAATAGGCCTATGATTACAATAATATAGCCCTATTCATTCCATAAACCTGAAGGCCTAGCACTAAAACTATCGTATTTCTCTTTCAACCCTAACCTTAATTTCAACCTAAAATCTTAAATAAAATCATTTGAATATGTATCAATTTGTTTTGGCTTTATTATTTGCGATTAAAATTGAAGTGTTATTTGAAAAAAGCAGATTTCCGCTTCTGAGTTAATGCTTATTTATCCATATCATGTTTATCCTTCTTTGCGATAGAGGCGCTATAACGAGCTAGCTTAGGAGTTTCGAGCCACATGTCTGCCGCTCCGAGATGGGGAAATCTCGCTAAGTGTGGTTCTGAACGGCACAACAAATGAACTTGCCGCTTGTTCTTCACGCTGTCGCTTTGATGCTAAGCGTCAAGCAGGGAAGCTATAAATACCAGCTTTTAATTCATTGGTTTAACTCTACTCTGAATCGAACCCCGAGTCTATCCTTCTAGAAGCAGACGCTTTATCCACTCGACAATCTGAGCGGTGATAATTTCTTTTGCATTACCATTTAGTCACCTTCAGAGCAAGTCATCATCGGCAAGTGTGCCAGCGCCATGGCCTAGTAAAGGTAAAGGTACGGGACAGCGGGTGCAAGCACACATTGTTTAGGCCATTTTCAATTGTCGGCCCATTACAATTTTCAATCACGAATGATTGATCGCTGTTAAGGGACATAACATGACGAACAACACATACACAAAACCCTTCGCACTTCCGCTTGTGCCGAGCGCCTGGCGCGAAAGCTGCGAATACTATTTGTAAAGTTTTTAGTATGACCCGACTGGGAATAAAACCCCAGTCTACCGGCTACCAAGTGGACGCTCTTAACCGATACACCAAGCGCCGGTCAAGTGGTTAAGAGCGTTCGCCTTGGAAGCTGGTAGGCTGGATTCTATTCTCAGTCGGGTCAAACCAAAGACTTTGAAACTGATATCTGCTGTTACACTTGCTAAACGCTCAGCAATTAAGTGTAGCGCGGAGATTGAAATAAACAGAGAATAAAAATGCGTCAGCGAATTCTTGACAAAATTTAGCCCTGGCGCTAAAAGACCTTAGTAGATATAAAGCGCCATAAAACCACACAACATTTCATTTCATTTGCAGTTGACACTTTAACGATTGAAAACGCTTTACTTTTCCTTGAGTGGTTTTTAAATGACTAATTTTTTACTTTTACTGAAGTGCTTTTTTCAGTTTATACTTTCTACTTTACTGCAAGTAGTTTTGTCGTCAGTAACAATACTTTCACGTAAGTACATTTTAAAATATTTGTTACACCACTGTCCGCCCCTAGCCATAAGCTTCATGCAGAAGCCATCAAAAAAGTCTAGCATATTTCAGTCACTTGTCACCATTGATTTTGTTCTTTTTCCTAAAAGGCAGAGTCAAAGGGGGGGGCATGACCCAATGGCTCCCCTCTAAATGCGCTCCAGGTAGCCACTGTAGTTAAGTCCGCGTTAAAGTAAAGCACTAGTTGTTGTTAAAAAGTTGGAAAGACACCGTGTTGTTTTTGGATCAGACAAGATCTGTGTTGTATATTTTTCATGTCACAAAAAGCCGATAACTCCTAAGCGAGCTCATGTTGGCCTATGGCTTGGGCTGCTTCCTCGTAAAACAAGCAAAAAAGTGCCGTAATAATTAAAAGGACTGTTATTGCTAATGTAAAATCAAGTAATGGCGCACAAATTTGGTCCTACTAAACACTGCAAAGAACGACAAAGGACCTTCAATTGATCTACTAAACACCGCAAAGAACAACAAAGGACTTGGAACCATACCATAACAAAGAACGACAAAGAACTTTAAGTTAGGGTTAGAATTTTAGGGTCCTTTGTCGTCCTTTGCGGTGTTTCAGACCTTTGCGGTGTCTAGTAGGACCCCACAAAATCGACCTTAAAATTTCTGTCCGAGGCCAGCAGTTTTGAAGCATGGAAAGCTCACAAATGGTCAAGTGGATAAAGCGTCAGCCTCTGAGTCTGTAGACTTGAGTTTGAATCCGAGTCGAGTCAAACAAATGACTTTAACATTAGTATTCACAGCTTACAGCTAAAGAGAAGTTGAATTATCTGAACATAACAACAAACAGTGACGTAATTATCTGAACATAACAACAAACAGTGACGTAGCGAGAAATTTTGAAAAGGGAGGGAAGCAACTGCAATAATCCATCAAAAAAGAGTCTGCTATATTCCAGTAAAGGTAAAGGTACGGGACAGCGGGTGCAAGCACACATTGTTTAGGCCATTTTCAATTGTCGGCCCATTACAATTTTCAATCACGAATGATTGAACGCTGTTAAGGGACATAACATGACGAACAACACATACACAAAACCCTTCGCACTTCCGCTTGTGCCGAGCGCCTGGCGCGAAAGCTGCGAATACTATTTGTAAAGTTTTTAGTATGACCCGACTGGGAATAAAACCCCAGTCTACCGGCTACCAAGTGGACGCTCTTAACCGATACACCAAGCGCCGGTCAAGTGGTTAAGAGCGTTCGCCTTGGAAGCTGGTAGGCTGGATTCTATTCTCAGTCGGGTCAAACCAAAGACTTTGAAACTGATATCTGCTGTTACACTTGCTAAACGCTCAGCAATTAAGTGTAGCGCGGAGATTGAAATAAACAGAGAATAAAAATGCGTCAGCGAATTCTTGACAAAATTTAGCCCTGGCGCTAAAAGACCTTAGTAGATATAAAGCGCCATAAAACCACACAACATTTCATTTCATTTGCAGTTGACACTTTAACGATTGAAAACGCTTTACTTTTCCTTGAGTGGTTTTTAAATGACTAATTTTTTACTTTTACTGAAGTGCTTTTTTCAGTTTATACTTTCTACTTTACTGCAAGTAGTTTTGTCGTCAGTAACAATACTTTCACGTAAGTACATTTTAAAATATTTGTTACACCACTGTCCGCCCCTAGCCATAAGCTTCATGCAGAAGCCATCAAAAAAGTCTAGCATATTTCAGTCACTTGTCACCATTGATTTTGTTCTTTTTCCTAAAAGGCAGAGTCAAAGGGGGGGGCATGACCCAATGGCTCCCCTCTAAATGCGCTCCAGGTAGCCACTGTAGTTAAGTCCGCGTTAAAGTAAAGCACTAGTTGTTGTTAAAAAGTTGGAAAGACACCGTGTTGTTTTTGGATCAGACAAGATCTGTGTTGTATATTTTTCATGTCACAAAAAGCCGATAACTCCTAAGCGAGCTCATGTTGGCCTATGGCTTGGGCTGCTTCCTCGTAAAACAAGCAAAAAAGTGCCGTAATAATTAAAAGGACTGTTATTGCTAATGTAAAATCAAGTAATGGCGCACAAATTTGGTCCTACTAAACACTGCAAAGAACGACAAAGGACCTTCAATTGATCTACTAAACACCGCAAAGAACAACAAAGGACTTGGAACCATACCATAACAAAGAACGACAAAGAACTTTAAGTTAGGGTTAGAATTTTAGGGTCCTTTGTCGTCCTTTGCGGTGTTTCAGACCTTTGCGGTGTCTAGTAGGACCCCACAAAATCGACCTTAAAATTTCTGTCCGAGGCCAGCAGTTTTGAAGCATGGAAAGCTCACAAATGGTCAAGTGGATAAAGCGTCAGCCTCTGAGTCTGTAGACTTGAGTTTGAATCCGAGTCGAGTCAAACAAATGACTTTAACATTAGTATTCACAGCTTACAGCTAAAGAGAAGTTGAATTATCTGAACATAACAACAAACAGTGACGTAATTATCTGAACATAACAACAAACAGTGACGTAGCGAGAAATTTTGAAAAGGGAGGGAAGCAACTGCAATAATCCATCAAAAAAGAGTCTGCTATATTCCAGTAAAGGTAAAGGTACGGGACAGCGGGTGCAAGCACACATTGTTTAGGCCATTTTCAATTGTCGGCCCATTACAATTTTCAATCACGAATGATTGAACGCTGTTAAGGGACATAACATGACGAACAACACATACACAAAACCCTTCGCACTTCCGCTTGTGCCGAGCGCCTGGCGCGAAAGCTGCGAATACTATTTGTAAAGTTTTTAGTATGACCCGACTGGGAATAAAACCCCAGTCTACCGGCTACCAAGTGGACGCTCTTAACCGATACACCAAGCGCCGGTGTGTATATTCCAGTAACACAGCAACATTTGATCTTTTTATTAAAAGGCAATGGGGGGCATGGCATAGTACCCACCCCGATCAATACGCTCCTGGCAACAATGCTGAAATGAGAACCGAAACCAAATCTACGTGGTCTGGTCTTGGTGCAACCGTCAAATTTTTCAAACTAAAAAAGTATTCTTATTTTGATGTAAGCCTACTCTTCTACGGAAGTTTTATGGCCCCACACAATTACGCTGCTTCTATTTTTATCCAGAGATCTTCGCATTGCTCAACCGTCAAAATTCAAGAGCCACGTGATAAGATTAATATATCGATTATTTTTATTAGGAGTGCGTGGTAACATTTTGTTTCGCATTGTGTTGCAATTCTTCGTTACCGAAAAAGTTTTTGCGTTTTTTTGCTTCCTGCCAGCGCGTAATTGCTGATTGCTTTTCCCGTTTTCGACCGAAAAATCAAACAACAGCTATTGAGTTTGCGAAAAGCTGAAAATGCTGTAACTTGCAGAAGTTTTGTGTTGTGAACCATTAGAGTAGCTGGTGTAAAGGGTTTGCGCAGGAATTCAGCTATGAAGGTAAGAACAAGTTAAACAGCTAGTAACAGGATTTTAAAAAGCATTGCGATGAAGTGCTGAAAAGTAATTTAAAAGGAAAAACTGCAACTTGCTCACTTTGTCGAGTAAGAATAGAGGCCTGCCACAAAGTATGATAAACTTTTCGCTGATATGTTGCCTTGTCGGGGTGGGCACTGCTGACTTATGGGGAGTACAAGGCATATGTGGTTGACACATTTTAGCTTAATGCTCTGGCGGAGTATATTGTAACACGCAAGGTTGAGAAAGAAGAGTTCAAACACTTTGTTTTTCCAGTTCCTATTCGAGTTCTGCAAAACAGATCGAGTTCATCAAGTTCAAGTTCACAGCCCAGATTCAGGCCCAGGTAAAAGCGAGGACTGAAAAATTCCGCGCATGACGTTCTTGACCGGGCTGTGGGGAGGAAAAGTCGGTGAGTTCACGTATTGTGCGGTTTGGAAAAGCCATTCCGCTATACTTCCCCATCGTTAAGTTCCAGACAGGTAGTCGGCCCATGGCGCCACTTGTTAGAGCGTCTCGGTCGCTTTTTCGCTGAAAGTGAACAGAGGAACTTCATTTAACGAACTTGGCCTTGCAAACACTGCTCCCAGTGACTCAACGTCGTTGTAGGGTTCTTCTATGTTTGTAACTATGTGGGGCTTCATGCGTTAAGGCGCCGATTAAGATGAGCTCTGCAAATTCTTGTATCTTTAGAGAACTTGAAAGAACGACACGCAATGATTATAGCGTATCTACAAATAACGCAAATGCAGAAACTTTTGATGCAGTTTTGTTTTTTAAAAAACTGCCCTTGATGCCTTATTGAGTAGCTAACAACTTTTTTGTTTGCCTATTCTAATGTTTCACCATTAAAACATATTTTTGAAGCCAAACTTGGAATCACAGAAAAGTCCAAATGATATTGCAAAAAGTTTTAACTCTTGACCTGAGAAGTTCATGAGAAATTACAAACTTAAAATTGATTTGAACTCAAAAATTTTAATACTTTAAAAAATTTAAAACTTGAAACGTAAAAATTAATATACCTAAAAAACTAAAAAAGCTTAAAATTTAAACTTATAAATAATCTAAAATTTAAACTTATAATTAAATTTAAAGTAAAAAATTTTGAATTGACTAAAAATCTTCAAATTAAAACTAATAAACGTTCAAACTAAAAAACTTAAACCGTAAACTTGAAAAATTAAAACTTGAAAATTTACACTTAAAAATTTAAAAAAACTTAAAAATTTAAAAATGTGATTTAAAATCTTAAACAATCTTAAAAGCTTGATATTCAAAACTTTCCATTTCAAAAACCAGATCGAAAAAGTAATACAATTGCTTCAAGAAAATTTTTCGTCTTTATCATATCATTGGGTTGACCATCATCACTGCATGTGGTTCTTTTTGTACAGTTCTCTAATGATACGAGAGTTTGCAGAGCTATCTGGATTCGCGCTTTGACGCATTAAGCCGCACATTGTTACAAACAAAGAAGAACGCTGCAACGATGTTGAGTCGCTCAGAGCATTGTTGGCAAGGCCAAGTTTGTTAGATGGAGTTCCTCTGTTCACTTTCAGCGAAAAAGCGTCCGAGACGCTCTAACAAGTGGCACTATGGGCCGACTACCTGTCTGCAACTTCGCGATGTGAAAGTCTCGTTAAGTGCCTTTCCAAACCGCACAATACGTGAATTTCCAGCTTTTTCTCCACACAGTATCTCTAACTACGTCATACGCGCAACTGCGAACGCTGATTTTTGAGTTATTGGTTTAATCTGGCTTGGCAACAGAGGACGAGTAAGCTTAACTCAGCAAGGAAGTAAACACTATGAAAGACAAGATTTTGTTTCATTTATTGGCGCGAGGACATAGGCAGCTGAAACTTATCTGTGTGTTACAATATTCGCCGTAGAAGCAAAGCTAAGATAATTTTATGATGAAGCAATAGATCGGAAGTAAAACTTTATCAAAAGACCACAACAATTTCAAGTTATTTTGGGTACAATTATTTTTTACTACCGCATTCATTTGCGTTGCTTTTTCACTTAGGGGCAAGGCAAAACAACTTGCCAGGCGCACCGTGCTTACTCGGTAGAGGTTTAGCACCCCTGTGTGCCTCTTTGAGATGCGTGCATAGTTTATTTGTGAGTGCTGCAACTAACCAACCTCCAAGAGCCGGACCACGTCCGAGCAGCTTTTTTGTGTTCCAGAGTTTATTTCAGAGGTTTCAATGTTTAAGTGATTAGCTTAGTTTTGCTAAACGCTGAAGGATGTAATAAGCCTCCCGCAAACCTCACAACTTCCCATTCCGGCCCCAGCCGTGTTGGAGACCGGCAGGTGAACCTCATCGGCGGGGACCACTGGAGAGTCCTATCTAACGCTACCGAGGTTCACCGCTTGGCGGTGTCGAGAGTTCCAGACGCCATCCCCGAGAGGTTTGCAGGATGTGCTCCGTTACAAGCTGATTCAACACTTCTCATGAAGAATCTACGTTTTGTAAAGTCCATATGTCACTCAATCATATCTTACAAGGAATCAATTCGTTCAACGCGTCAAAAGTCAACTAACCACAAGCATGAAATTTTTGGACAACACTGGTGTTGCAAATCAAGGATCTACTGAGCTATGAGCTTCAAGTAGAAGCCGGAAGTACAAATTCGACCTTTAACAGTGCTTTTCTACCCCCACGAGTTTCTTGGATCAACATTCTAACAGTGGGACAACTTTTGAGTTGCACAACTGAAGATCTGCAAAGTTAAGCTTTCGGGAAAAGTCGGAAATAATCGGATCTCACCGTGCAAATTGTTTCAGTCAGCAACCTACATCAACCAATCAGCTGAAGCACCGCTCAGTCGTGTCCTGCCGCCACTTTAAAGCGTCAGCAGCAGTCGATTGAATGAAGAAAATTGCGATGACGCTTACAACTTCTCTGGCAAGCCAGAAGTGTTTCAACAAGTAGTGTTTCAACGTCAATCGCTTTGTTACAATCGCAGTTTCGGAGGGATTTGCAGTTCAAACTCTTCCAATATTTTCACAGGTATTTACTGTATTCGTAATTTACGTTTTTGCTTCTGGAACAAGCAGGCAAACTAGTGCTACTCTACATTAAAACTTCAACGACGCAATTAAGGAGAGTGAGGAGTTTGCATCGCCCGAATTGCGTCGAGTGCAAATCTGCTCCAGCGTTGGATTGAATCCATCACATTGGGTCTGCGTCCCACGCCCACGCGCTTCTCTGCTAGGCCGTATTTGAATCTCCGGTTGTGTTGGTTGAAAGTGGGCTTGCAACTGTTTTCAATGTTTGTTCAGAGTGAAGCCATCCATCAAAAGCGGACTCGAGGGGCATTCCATCTTTGACCTGCCCAAGGGACTCCCCATCGGTGGTTTTGCATTGTGGAAGGTCGCAGGTATTTTTCACCTTTGGACCGAGGTTTTGATTTGCACAGAAGACATCGCTATTGACGATGGGGGCCTCGGGTTCGATCCCCGGGTTGGCAAAATCGGACGCAGTGTCGACAGCGATCCCCACCGCCAGATCGTTTCTCCGGACCTGTGTTGTTCAGGCGCTAAGCCGCAGAGATGGGCCCCACCACTTGTTACACGCTTTGGTGTTATATCGCGAGTAAAACGGAAGATTTGATTTTGATTTGTGTGCGAGTTAGAGGTCGTTTAAAACTTGTTTTTTACGTACAGCGCAGGCATCCATGAAAATACGACTTCAGTGCCATTTCGAATTTAGCCTGCCCAAGTAAGTGGTCACTAGAGTTGGGTTCACGTCGGGAATGAACATAGCAGGTATCTATTTATGATTAGCTACTTGATGAAGCAATGCGCCTCCTGATTTTAATCGATCAGTCGGTAAATTCTTGAGCGCCCGAGAGGGAAGCAGGCTTGTTTTTTTAAAAGGCAATAGATAATGTTATGCGCTCGATCGTAGCGTGCATCATTATTTTTAATGATGTGTTTATCAGCTTAATTGCCTCTGCAGTATAAAAGAACAACTAGTTGTATATTAGATCTCCCTACGCTGGGACTAGTTAGGCCCAAGATTTTCTCAAACTTGGCCAGAATCTGCCCCAAAAAGTGCGACTAGTCTTATAATTCTGAAATGATCTGTAGCCTGCATGTCGCATTTTTTTTGCCAAAGTCGGTGAATTTTATTTTTCGTAAGAAATCTCGAAAAAGAAACAATATGTGAAAACAATTTTTCAACGTAAAATTGATTTTTATTCAAATTTAAAAATTTTAACGTAAAAAACTTAAACTGATATGTTTACTTTAAAAAATTAATTTCTTAAAAATGTAAATAAAACTTAAAATTTTAACGTTGAAATAATTAAAATATATTAAAAACTTCAACTTAAATTTGAACATATAAATTTCTTTGAGAAATTAAACTCCTAAAAATATAAAAAAAAATTGAAAATGTTTCCTTTTAATAATTAAAACATATGAAAATCTCAAAACTTAAAATTTTAAAGCTTAAAATTCCAAAATTGAAAAAATTGGGAAAGTAGTACTTAATACAAATATAAAAACACTATAATTGACACCGTCAGGTTTCATTTTATTTTCCTTTCATTCATTGAAACCTTCAAGTTTCATTTTAATTTTTTAAAAGTGTCTGCCGTTTTTATTTTGACGGGTCAAGTTTTTCACAAAAATTTTCGAAGGCCTGCAATTTTTTTCAATGGAGGCAACCTCAAAACCGTTGCAACGGTTTGAGCAAGAATTTTTGTGCATATTTTGGGAAATTTTGTGTTTTTTGCGTGCGTGTTTTGCGATGTGTTTTAGAGCAGAGCAGCTAGTGGGGGTCACGGTAGATTAGTTAGTTAGGGGGGAGAGGTGACAAGTACCTTCACGTGGTCTCTCCTGTCAGTAGCATATAGAGATCTCGGCTATATGCGAAGCGAAACTTGTCTGAGAATGTTTGAGTCAAAAAATATTCAGTGATTCTTTAATTCGGTGGTTTTCAGTCTTTCTAGTGCAGCGGAACCCCAATGAAATATTCCAGAGACTCGATGAACTCCTGTGTTTTAATTTGACTTTTAAGTTACTTGAGCCCCGCTCTAAATTGCAAACTGACCAAACCCCGGTTAAAAACTACTGCCTTAATATCAACACCTTTTTAAATATTTTGCTTCCTTACACATAAACAACCAGTTAATGCACAGAATTTAAACTTGCTTACTAATGCGTGCTTCGGACTGCAAAATATTTTGTAACCGCTAGATAACGCTACAGGGTGAATTTTCATGTTCAGGTCGATTTGTCTTTTGTGTTTGTAGATATGAATGTGGAGGATTGAATTCTATCTAGGCTATTCAAGCAAGTAGGAATAACGATACGTTGCTATGTTGTTATTTACGTTATTTCGTGTGATACGGTACGAATTTTTACATGTTGAATAGAAAATTCAACAGATTGAGGGAGAATGCGAAGTGAGCTTGCGTTCTCCAAGTCGACGGCACGGCGGTATATATGCCGAATGTGATCGGCTGCAGCTGTGAATCGAACCCGTCACATATAATCTGTCACTAGCGCGCTGTACTGCCAGGCCTTGTCGCTCAGATTTACCAACTTTCTGTTTCGACATTTCAACACACTTAGCAAAGAGATTTGCAGCAACAAACAATGATAGGCACGATATATCTTTCTGAACTAAAGCGGTAACGAATCGATAATTTCAAAAATCCCTGGACGATGCTGATAATCGATAAATCTCAAAATTTTCTTGCGATATCGATAATCGATAAATTATCGCCGATAAATTTTGCGAAAATTTTCAATGTGTTTGACGAAGTTAATTTTGTAAGTCAAATTGCAAAAATGTTTTTCTACGTTTTTCTAGAAAAGAGAGCAGTATACCGACTCTGCAGTTCACCGATTCTGCAGTTCACGGGCTCTGCAGTTCACCGACTCTGCAGTTCACCGATTCTGCAGTTCACGGGCTCTGCAGTTCACCGATTCTGCAGTTCACGGGCTCTGCAGTTCACCGATTCTGCAGTTCACCGATTCTGCAGTTCACGGACTCTGCAGTTCACCGATTCTGCAGTTCACGGACTCTGCAGTTCACGGACTCTGCAGTTCACGGATTCTGCAGTTCACCAACTCTGCAGTTCACGGGCTCTGCAGTTCACGGACTCTGCAGTTCACCAACTCTGCAGTTCACGGGCTCTGCAGTTCACGGACTCTGCCTTGGAATTAAAGGAATCGAAGAGAGATTTTTGCCGAGTATTTTTTCGCAGCACCAACTGCTAACTTTGAACACTGTGTGTATAAAGAATCGTTTATCGCGATAATTAATCGGCGATAACAAAATATATTGCAAAAGCGATATATCGGTAATCGATAAATCAAAACTATTTTGAGCGAGAACGATAATTGATAATAATAAATTATCGCCGATAAATTTACTTGATGATTGCCCATCTCTTGCAACAAAAGCATAATAGGCCCACTTTTAACGTCCACTGAAAATTTCTGAAACATTACCGCTGGAAAAAAAGGGCAACCCACAGCCAGCCATTGATGAACTCTTTTTAGGTCTAGCGGCCAATTTCCGTACAGTACCGGCTCCGAAACGATTGGCTAGTTATTTGGCTGACCCCAGTGATGATCTATCCACGACGACCGCTCCAGCGTTCAACAACAGTCGTCTCTCAAACAGCAAATTAATGCTATAGGTCAGGGGTTTTTAACGGGGGTAAATTTACCCAACCGGGCAGTGGCGTAGCCAGCTTTTGTTGAAAGGGGTGGCAAGGCTGCGGTGAAGGGGAGCAGATTTTTGACAGAAATTAGAAATGCTTACCCTGGAAAAATGACTTTCTGGTTTTGACGTAATTTGGCTGTATTGTAACCACTGTTAGCCAATGTTCTCATTTTCATTTATACTTTCACACAGTTTTACCGTTTTAATTCTGCTTCAACCAATTTTTCATGGTAAATATTGGTCTAATCCAAGCAGTGGTTCTTAACCTTTTGTAGTACAAGGACCCCTAAAACATTTGGTTGAAAGCTATAGACCCCTCTGGGTTGGTAAAACAAACAGACTGCAATATCTTATGCACATGTAACAGCGCCATTGACCGTTTAAGCGAATCCCTTGGAGTATCTTTGTGAACCCCTAAGGGGAGGGCATAGCAATCCCCCCAAAAATACACTAATTGGCCTACAGCGTACAATCTTTAGGCCGGTTCTATTTCACACTGATTTGCTACGCTGGAAAAATGTTTGAGAATACCGATTTATATTTACCGCACATTTTAATCAATTGAAAACCTTCGTACAGCAAGGGGTACCACTGTACTCAGAGATGGGCATTTATCGAGATAATAAATTATTACCAAATATCGTTATCGCAATATATTCTGTTATCGCCGATAAATTATCGCGATAAACAATTCTTCATGCACACAGTGTTTAAACTTCAAAGTTGGTGAGTTGGCGCTATAGAAAAAATACACGGTGTCCATTAAGTTTTGTTGCAATTTTTAAAAAATCTCTTTTTGTTTTGTTGAATGCGACGTGAACTGCTCTTTTTTGAAAAATAAAAAAAAACATTTTTGCAATTTGACTTGCACAAAAAAAAAACAACTGTCAAACACATTGAAAATTTATCGGCGATAATTTATCGATTACCGATATCGCTTTAAGAAATTGAGATTTATCGGTATCGCCCTGGGCTTTCTTGAAATTATCGTTATCGCTTTAGTACAGAAAGGTTTATCGAGCCCATCACTGACTGTAGGCCTACCTAAAGACGTAGATTTAAGACAGAGGTAAGTTTAAGTTTAGACTGTATAACAAATCCTAAAAAGCTCGATGGCCTAACAGTTACAGTTTCTCGCTCTGATTCAATAAGTACCATAGATCGGGACAGCGCTGTTTCGGGCTATCAGCCCTCATCAGCCGCGCTCGGGTAAAGGTACACTCGTGCTTTGAAATGCTCGACCTTGATCAGCCAAACACCCCTCCAGATTTGTATACCCAAGCAGTTACAGTTTCTGGCTCTGATTCATAAAGTCTCGCGTTTTAATCTTGTCTGAGCCTGTCTCACGATTGGTAGGCCTAATGACCGTGAAATAGCTATAATAGGATTGACTAGAAATGTCAGCATTTTGCTGGTAAGCTTAATGGCCTACCACTAGCAATACCATTTCTTATGTTTATATTTCTGTTACAGCTGCTATATCTTTCTAAATCCTTAAAACCAATTAATTCTCACTATACTAGCATTTTAAGATCGACCCTTTTTTCATTTTAAAGCTTTTAATATTCCTAAATCACTCTAGAAAAACAAACTGCCCTTTCGGCCTTTCCCTATTAAACTTTTCAGAAGGTAATGTCACAGTGTGCTTATAGTTCTTACAGAGGACCCACTTAACAAAAAAGCATTGCTACGCATGTGCACAAAAATGCAGCAAATGCTGTGATGTAGTAATTGCTTTTTAAAGAAGTTCATCTGTTCTATTGCCGTATTGTTTCCGTTTCCAAAATTTGCTGTTTTTATTTTTTGTTTTTAAAATTGGCAAGGAGGCATTGCAGATTGTTTTACTGCGTAGAAGAAAAAAAAAAAAGTGACAAGCAGTTTATAGTTTAATAAATACAATAAAATTGCTCGCCATTATTATTTCTCAGTATAGGAATGGGCAACACGATTTAACTCTCAACTCTGACTTTCGTTTCGGACACTGAGCATAGAGAGTGGTTCCACTGTTAGTAATAATGGATACACCGTGGTAATGCATGCAAATTGCGATTCGATTGATTGACAACACAACGGTTATAGGTTACAATTCATCACTCTGACGTTACAATGACCAATATGCGTTATCCTTCAAGGTTTCAAAACTAAAAATACTCGGGCCCGTAATGTGATGAGGCCATGACCGCAGCAAAAACTAGCCTACGCGTGGGGGCTTAGTATTAGCTTTACTTCCTCCGTAGGTTGGAAAAGAGAATTGTAGTGTTATTTCGAAAACAATCGGGAAATTTTATACGTGGGGGCAAGAGGGGGGCAGAAATCCAATTAAGGAGGGCAATTGTCCCCCCTGGCTATTACACACAAATGCAGCCTGGTTACGTCATAATGCTGATTTGCTCACCTGTACCAGAGCCAGGGCATATCATCCGAATGGATTGTTGTGAAATGAAATATGACTACTTGGGCCTCCTTGATGCGGTTGCGGTCATGGGTTACCCCACACACCCCATCATAGAGGGTTCCTTCTGCTGGTACATAAGCTTTTTCGCGCCATGGGAAACCCCAATAAAGCACGAGAATTTGCGGTTTTATAAATGTATCTTTTGCAGAAATCCGTGAAGAAAAAAGACGGACTCTTGGGTCAAAATGGACGAATTTTCCGTTGATGTAGTAGATTACGAAAAGAGCAAGGACTCCCGTGATTATCACACCAGTAAAAATCCTCTTAATAGCCGACAAACGGAGTTTCTTCATGGAAACGTTATACAGGCGCACCGCAGATATTCAAAATAAACCGTTTTTCTTTGCGCTATATTTCTGCAAAATATAAAAGCTGCTTATGAATCACAATCGTTTAGTCTTTGGTAATTGTTACGTTGACTTTTATTTCGCGAATCGAAACGTCATTGCACAGGGCGGAAGCAAATGACCGCTGACTTACCACAGCAGTTGCCAAGAGCGTATCCAGAAATTTCTCAAGAGGCATACTCGCAATTGCACGGGGATGGGGGGGGATGTATCTCCCCTTGTATTTTTCACGGAAGTGGAAAACTTCTCATACAATGTATAGTAAGCCAATCTAACCAAGACGCAGAGTGCTAATTATACGCATAGTGTAGTAGAGCGAGTCTGTTCTGTCGGCAGCATTTTTGGTTAATACGTCGAGTATTACCAATGAATAGCCTATACTGCCCTTTGTTATGTCAGATAATTAATTTTTATTGGCACATTGTTGTGACAATTAGAGAAAAATTCGTGATTTAGTGATTGAAAAGTTTAGAGAAAGTGTGTGAATTACGGTAATATGCAGCAGAAGGAATGGGCTAAAGTCCACTAAACCGATAACTGGTAATGCTAGCCATTCACACCTAAAAATCTTTCGTTTGATCTGTAAAAAATTATTTTACACGAATGCGATTGGATTGATATAACCAATTTATATGAAAATTCAGACCTGTGAATTTTACGTACCGGTACCTAAATTTCGCTCCCGATTCGGGGGAGGGAGAAATTCACATGCAATGGCGACTCCTCCAACGTTTAATCTAACCTCAACCGTAATTATGTCTTCAAGCGTACGCTGAAGTACGAAAACTGCGCAACCTCAAGCGCAAAGCCTTCAAAACACAAGGCGTTCTTACGTTGGAAACTTGAAAGTTAAAATCATAGCTCTCTTATTGCTATTTCGGAATCGTACGGCATGGTGCTACAGAAACCGTCATTCAGTTAAATTCAGCAAAACTAATAAATTCATAATGATATCATTAAGAATTATAAGCCTACTAAATGTAGGACGATGTCAGGCCGATAGCGATGCAATTAGTCCACCCATAGGTCCATTTGCTATACTAGAGGTACAATTACAGATAACAAATACAGGTACAATCAGTTTTGAACAATGGTGTGAAGTAACGAAATACTTTTACTTGAGTAGTTTTTTTCGGTAACGAGTACTTTTTTGCGTAATTTTTTTTTGGCGTTACTTTTACGTTTACTTGAGTACTTTTAGTATAAAGTGACTCTACTTGGGTAGTTTTTATTTTAGAAAAGTAGAAGTAGTTTACTATTGTGGCATTTGAATTACAGTCTCGCCTTGAAATCCCTCGTTGCGCCTAAAATCTGTATTTACACTCCAATTCTCCATTATTCAACTCCATAACACTCGGTCTCGTCATCGCCATGGAAACTTCACTCGACAAGAATTACGCTGTCGCCTTTGATACTAAACGTCATGCAGGGAAGCTATAAATACCAATTTTTAAGTCATTGGTTTAAACCAACTCTGAATCAAACCCCGAGTCTACCGTTCCAGAAGCAGACGCTCTATCCAATCGGCCATCTGGGCGGTAATAATTTATTTCTTAGGTTCACCATTTCGCCACCTTCAAAGCAACTCCATCATCACCGCATCGGCAAGTGTGTAGATGACACTTTAACGTTTGAAAACGCTATACGAGTACTTTTACTTGAGTAGTTTTTAAATGACTACTTTTTTACTTTTACTTAAGTGCTTTTTTCAGTCAATACTTTCTACTTTACTTCGAGTAGTTTTGCCGTCAGTAACAATACTCTTACTTAAGTACTGTTTCAAAATACTTTTTACACCACTGGTTTTGAACAGCTAATTTACATCCCCCTTAATATCGAAAAATGACCAATTTTGCTAAATCATCCCCCTAATACCGAACCGCACAGCTTAGCACCTGAACCACACAACTCCGAAAAAACGCCGCAGCGGTGGCGAGCCATTGGCGCAGTCACCCTGTCCACATGTTCAATAATAGCGGGCTTCAGAGCCGCGATTCTGGTCTGTGGTTTCTGCATCACAATCAATTTCTTCATGTCGTAGTTAAAAAAAAGTGATTATGACGTCAAGAAATTGATTATGATGGAGAAACTAGAACCAAGAACCGTGGACGTTATGCCCACGGAAACTGGACATGTGGACAGGGTGAGTGTGTTTGGTTGAACCTGCCCGAGGAACAAACCACGACTTCCTGCTCGGACAGTGATAACAACTGAGCAGACCGGCGAAGTATTCGTGCCCTCATTCCTCTATCTCAACTAGCCACTATGCACAAAATCTAACTGCCTCGGCAAAGCATCGAACTGGAACCTTTATTTCTTCCACGTTTATTTCATCTTCGCGGGTTGATCTGTGCTGTTGTAAGTTTGCTTACCTCGTTTATATTTTATCAAACACAACGATATCGCGAGTTGAAAAGCACTTTTTTGTTGATCTATTGTTTTGCTTTTCATTCAGTTGAATGGAAAGTCACGTGATATATTGTAAAAGCTTCGTCATAAAAGCGCGCAGCTCATCGCGGCGACTTCGAATTAAAGATTGGCATTGATTAACATCGTCACGGTTGACAGCAGTCCACTTTTAACTGTTATTTTCTGTCTTACTCTTCGAATTCATTCCTGCAAAAATTAAGAAACGAAATTGAAGCATAATTGCACGTATAAATACGAACAATTTCGTAAATCATGTGAAGAAATTTTTTCATTTAAACCAGAGATAAGCCCTTATATGCATACAGTTACTTAAAATTGCAGTGACACTGTGTTCCCCTTTTCACTGTGATATTGGCGCTATTATTACCTCTGCTTGCGATAATTACAACTGTTTACGTGAATGATAGTTTTCTTATGCTGTAAGAAAACTGTCAGAAGCTGCAGACTCGACGACCGTGCCAATTTCACCTGGGATTGGACTAAGGTCATTTCGCAGCTGCTCACAGGATGGACGATACTGCCTTGTTGTGAAAATTAAAATGTTTATAATTTTTTTTTCTTTGTGTTGCGTCTTTCCAATCAAAAATAAATGCACTCTCTCTCTCTCATAAAAAAATCAAAATTACTACTCGCGGTATTGCACAGAAGCACGTGGAGTGGCGGCCGGTGGGATCCATCTCCGCGGCTTAGTCCTTGGGCAACACAGCTCCGAAGAAACATCGCAGCGGTGGTGAGGCGGTGGCGACACCGTGCCGATTTGACCGGCCCGGGAATCGTACCGCAGACCTTCCATGTGCATCAGAGATGCAAACCGGTCGGGTCACCGATCGTGTCGAGATTCTTCGACCGGCCAAATTCGCCTTTTCTGCTACTAAAATACACCGAATATTAGCCTTGGCTACCGGTACTGGTATGTATTTTTAAATAAAACAGCTTTACGAAAAACGGCATTAACAAATCACACTTTCTGAAAAAAAACGTTTGTTGTCTGTTTTCGACAGTGAGACCTGCATACTTATTAGAGTAGTTGATTGTGATGCTATTGTGGTGTCATTACATTACCGTAGGCCTACCGCTCCATCGTAGCCTATAGGCTTTAACTTCTTTCCATGTGCGCGGGCCGGTCGGACTGTGACGTAACAGCCCGGACTGGTAGTGGCGTTTGATAAAGGGCAGGCTGTCCACTCTCATTTTCTTATTTTTTCGTGCTTCTTCATTTTTTTTTTGATTTTTTAATTAGTTGTCATTTTTTTTTCACTTTTTTGCGGGCGTGATGACCTCTTTTTTTTGCTCGTACATTAGAAACAGTAGAAGTATATTCAGCAGAAACAGTATGTAAATATGAAGTTTGCACTGGTAAAAAAAATACAATTACAATGCTCATGTAGGCTTGAAAAAAATGTCACCGGTATTAATTTAAAGTATTTACATTGCAAGAATGTTTACAGTAGTACACGCAGTAAATGCAGAGAGACAAATATACTCTGGTGATATCCAAGATCAAGAGGAAAAAAATTGGTACAGAATCAGTTTAAGTTTCGGGAAGATTTGCATCAAACCACAATCTCAGAGACTGTGGTCAAACTGTAATAAAGTATAAACTTCAACAAAAAAGACATCTTTATTTTCAGTTAAAAATGTTTTTTCAACAATCAAGGTCAAGGATACAAACTACCAACACGACAGCAAATTCGGACCTCATTTGATCTTGCGACCCTTCGTAGCGTCAGGGAAGGCGTCTTCAATAATAAAATGAGCAAGACACTTCAAATCAACAAATCAGATCTTCATTACAGCCGCGGTATCACGCCGAAGCGTGTAACGAGTGGCGGGATCCATCTCCGCGGCTAAGCGTCTTGAGCAACACAGAAACTTTGCAGCGGTGGCGAGCGGTTGGCAGCAGTGTCGGATTTGACCGAACAGAGAATCGAATTCCAGATCTCCCGCACGGGAAGCGATGTGTTGAACCACTCCGCCCGGTCCGCCGACTAGAAATTAGCGGTGAGTTCAAGTTTGATTGGTGGACACTGAAGTCTGGGATTGGCATCACTTTGCATCAAAGTTCCTCTTCAAGACGGACCTGATTTTTGATCTTCTAAACATCGCAATCCGCTTCTCGCAGCCTTGAAGCTCCTTTTTTTTTCATTTTTTTATCCTCAGTCCTCACAAGTTGTCATATTCTGGTAAATAGCAACGATTCTTCAATGGAAGGAATGTGTTCGCATAGAGAGAGAGAGAGATTTATTTCGCCATTCATTCACTACACGACATAACAAAATATAAAAAAGGAAAAAATTCCAGTAAACAAATGGCCAGGAAGCATCGACTAACCGCAAGGTTTTCGAATCAAGATGCTGGATATTCTATTCTACAACTGACAAACTCGCTTATGAAACCGCAGATTTCCGCGACTATCTCTTGAGTTTCGGCTTCCATCTATGAGTGGTACTTTCATTACTAGGATCTTAACTTTCGAAGTTACTGTTAGCGCTACACTTTGTGTAATGCGGAACTGTTTAAATCCGCTTTTGCTATTATCGTACTAATTTGGCAACCCTGTATGACGTAATTAGCTTTTTTCTTTGTTCTGTAAATTATGGAGTTTTCGAGGCCATGTGACAGAATTTGGAGCAGATGTTTCCTTTGTTTATTGTTTGTTAAAGCTAAGTTAGAGTGTTTGAGCTTAGTAATTGATTACCGAGGTAGGTGTAGGTTAAGGTTAGTGTGTGTATGTTGAATTTGAAATTATGAGGACTGAGGAGCCTGTAATTAAGACAGTTTGTCTGCTTACTGCTGGTAGGCCTAAGCCTATTATTTTTTCGGTTTTGTTTTTCAGTGAAGTGAGTAAGGTGTTTTAACGTAGTGTAACGTGTCATATCGTATGCTTGCTAACTCAATCGCCTACTACCTTGTTGGCCTAGCAATAGATTGATTCAAAATTAACTTATTGCTGAGTGGTTGGCAGTTGACATCCGCTGAACTTATGTCAGATAGGATCAGTGTTCTTGCCAATAACCGATACAACGTGTGTGTGTGTAGGTGAACGCAACAGTTACTTGATTTTGAAGTGATATCGATGTGCCTTTGCAAAGATACTTTATTTGCCTCATTGCAATGCTTTGCATCAGAGAGTCGAACCGAACCCTAACCGGAGTTTTATAAACCGGTTTTACGCCATTTTTGCCGAACCTTAACCAAACCGTATTTTTCAAAATCGCAAAGAGCGAACCGGAACTGAACCGAATAATGTGAGAACTTGCGAACCTTAACCGAACTGATTGAAAAAGCCGCTCACTCCGTAAGGTCACACACGTCACTTTGAAGGCAGCTTATATTAAAGAAATATAGGTTTTGTACAGCACTACAAGCAGAACATTGGCCCGTCAATGTGAAGATATGTTTCTTCATCAAGGTATAGGCTGCCGGTGTCCGAGCATAGTAATAATTTTGAAATTTTGGCCCTTGCTTCATCTGCGATTGTTGTAGCATCACAGCCAAGGGTGGAAACTCAAACCTAAACCGAAACCTTAAAACCCGGTTTTGAAGGGAATTTTGGAAACCCAAACTGAAACTGACTCCTACTTATCCAAATTTTTGAAAACCTAAAGCTGAACCAAAACCGTTTTTTTTTTGAAACGTCAAAACCGAAACTGAAACTAAAACCTATTCAAAATTTTCTAAGAGGTTGGGTTATAAAAATTGTCATCACCGTCATTACCAGCACAGTTTTTTTAACGCTGAGCGTCACATAGAGAAGCTGTGAATAGTAATTTTTGAGTCTTTGGTTTCACCGTACTCGGAATCATACCCAAGTCGACTACTTCTGAAGCAATTGCTCTCCTCACTCGGTTATCTGAGCTGTTACTTATCATCGTGATAAAACAACAATGCCAAGAAGTAGAGAATTTAAATAATTCGTATTAAAAATATAACAGCTTTCTTGGATGAAACTTAAACCGAAAGTGAAACCCAGAAACCGAAACTGTGCGTGAGCGAAACTGAAACTGGAGCCTATTTTGCAACAGCTGTGAAACCAAAGCAAAACTGAAACCTGACATCTGGGTTTCAACACACCAAATCTGAAACTGACACCCTAACGCCAAGTAGCCAGGTTTCCACCCTTGATCACAGCAAAGGCTCACTGTCCTAACGTTGCTCAATTACAAAATGTGATTGTTGCGTCACAATATTGTTTACCGCTCTTGCACAACCTCAATTATGAAAAGCGTTGGCCCTTGGACGGTGTTCATGGATGTTGGTAAGGTGAGAACAACAACTACTGTAGTAGCAGTAGATAAAATAAATGAATAAATAACTGAAGTTCTTTTCAAAATATTGTGAACAGAAAAGTCAACAGTTGAACTTAGGGAGACTGCGAAGGGAGCTTGTGCTTTCTGAGTCAGCAGCCACCCGGTATATTTATGTCAAATGCGATCGACTCCAGCAGGGAATCGAACCCGTCACGTAGGATCTGTCACCTGCGCGCGGTACCGTTAGGACACGTATACTATACTTAGCGGTGAGTTTTTGTGGTATAGGCGACATACTATAATTGTAATATAGCTTCCGCTCTTCACTTACGAAAGTATGAATCTCTGCCTTGCGCAACCACGTCATAAGTAACAACATTGAGGTTGAAATCCGGCTAAGTGTTTCAACCCCCCCCCCCCCCCCCCCATTGAAAATTCCTGCCTACGCCACTGTCCGCAGATGTTCAATATTCTGCCCAAAATCAAATGCAGAGCTGAGAAAAAAGGTCATCACGTCCGCAGATGACCAATTTTCCACTCAAAATCGAGTGAAGAGCAAAAAAAAAGTCATCGCGTCCGCAGGCCGTGGTTTGAACTAAAACTTCCCAAAATTTTTCGTGTAAGAATGATTTGACATGTTTTCGCTATTCATAATGCCGAAAAGGAGGACATTTCAGCATTTTTAGCGTCCTCGGAGGACAAACTATTTTTTGTTAAAAAGAAGGACATGTCCTCCAAAAGAAGGACGTATGGTAAGCCTATTACGTTGGCCTGTCAATGCGAAGAAAAATTGCTTTGTACGTTTTATTTTTTAAATTGTGTCACTAGAATTATACCATTTTTACTACGAAGCTGGAGCGAAACTTTATAAACCGGTTTTGAAATATTTTTTACTGGAGCGAACCCAAACCGGAGCGTTTCGATTTATCTGAATCTTAACCGGAACTGAACCGAAATTTGAAACCGCTGTTGGACCCAAACCGAACCTGAACCGGAAAAATTAAACGGTTCCACTCCCTGCTTTGCATAGTTGCAATACTTTGTACGGTAACAATGCCTAATTATTCACTGCATAATTATTCATAACTGATCATATACACTTACCGCTATAATGGACTACTGTATAGTATGTATTCGATTTGGAACTAATAGTCTCTGGATCTCTACAGTTAGTTCTCTGTACGATTGCGTTGGACGATAGCTCCATAAGATGATTGTTTACTATTCGCTCCAGTTTATATTGTCGTTCTTTGTTATGGTATGATTCCAAGTCCTTTGTCGTTCTTTGCGGTGATTAGTAGATCAATTTGAAGTCCATTGTCGTGCTTTGCGGTGTTTAGTAAGTCCTTTGTCGTCCTTTGTCATTATTAAAAAGTTTTCGGACAACGCTCTAGGTAATGGTGTCGTCCCCATTGTGTGGGGCCCTACAAAAAACGACATCTTGGAGGTGGCCCCCCCTTGATTCGTTTATGTTTGCTGAGGATTACGAAACACCTAAAAAATTGGCCGAATATTTAAAATATTTGAATTCGAATGATGATGAGTATCGTAAATACTTCCGCTGGAGGGAGAACGGAAGCATGAGCGATAAAAAAATGATAAATATGACAAGGGAGCGGTTTCCGGAGTTGAATGTTGAAGAAGAAACGATCGGATTTTGTGAAAAGTTGAGGAAAAATAATGGAAAGAAAACAGTCAAATCGTTAGTGAGTGAGTTCATTCAAAATAATCCCAAAGAATGCATCGGGTGAGAATCGAACCTACGATTTTGCGATTGCGTTGAACTGGGTGAGGTCAACTTGAATGCCTCCGTATCTTCATTAAGAGAACTTGCGAGTGATTTCCTCGTAGGAATTTACCGAACTTCAGGTTTTCGAAACTCCGAGCATGTGACATTCCTGGAGATTGAATCTTGGAATTCTCGCGAGATACTTCAGATTTTTCTTTCTCGTTTAGCGCTTCGATCTTCAAGCAAAGAATTCGTAACAGAATTTAATGCTGTTCAAGAATGCGACACAATTCATTGAAATTCAAAAAATATCAAATCTTCATTATACCCGCGATATTACGCTGAAGCGTGTAACTTGTAGCGGATCCATCTTCGCTGTGTAGCGCCTGAACAACACAGCTCCGAAGAAACGTCGCTGTGATGGCGACACTGTGCCCGATTTCCCCGCCCGGGAATCGAACCCCATTCCTCTTGCACTGGTAGCGGGGTTTGTAATCAGGCAATTTTGCGTCCTGATACAAGCTATCGATGTCTCTTGTAACTGCTCAAGTCCTGATGATGATCGCAGCATAGGTTGTCAAAACGTTAAGTTTCGATGAAATCTTTCTACTTTATTCATGATTCATTCCTTATCATCCCGACAGGTCGCGGTGAAAGAATTCACAAACTAAACCCGGATCTCTCATTATGACGTCACTTGACACCGATCGACGACTTGTTCGCTGTGACGTCACAATAAAATCGTCTTACGGTTTGAAGCACCTTGATCACGTGACTCGTTCGGTTAAATATTAAACAATAGCGAGCTCGGTGACGTAACAATACAATGGCCCGCACTTGCGAGCAAACTAGTTAGGTTGCGATGATGACGAATGGCGTCAGTGCAGTCGAAATATCGCTCAAGAATTTCATTATTATCGAACATGAAATGACAAGAAAAATTTTGGAACAGAAAGTGTTTCCAAATTTGTCGACAATGTGTTAAAATCATAGAAAAGTTAAAGCAAAGGAAAAATGGCAACCTGTAGTTTGTCGAGTCAAAACGTCAAAGTAGATTGTGATAGCTGAGCAAGGTAGCGACAACAACAATGGCGAAATCGCATTGATGAACGTAGACCTCTAATCAAGCCAATGGTGTTCAACCGGGGTTCCGCCAGAACAGTCCAGGCCTACAGGGTTGCGCAAGTTTACAATTTAGAGCTGGGTTCAAGTAAATTTAGTAAGTTAAATTAATGCACATGGCTTCTGCTAGTTTCTGGAGTGTTGGGATTCTGCTCCACCATGCAGTTGAAAACCACGGGTCTTAACTGATAGAATGGTCGCGAGAAATGAGCCAAGTAACTCTTGCTCGGACAGGGTCTTGTGCTTCTTTACTTGTAAATCCATTCCTAATAGAAAGAAGAGGGAGCGATAATTATTAACACACGAGAGCGCGACACCCGCATTATTACGTGATCATATTCTCATGAGATACATACGTCATCATAAGCTCGTTCCAAATCGTTCGATGAATAAATGCAACGGCGATTATGACGTAGCAGCTCGATGAGAGGTTAACGTGACAAAATGGTAGCAGTTTGCAGGTATCGAACTTAGGTTGTGAGGTTAGTTAACATGTGTCACAAGTGCTCTCAAGCTAGTAGAAGAGCTGCGACACGTTGAGACAGAAGCAGTGACAAGCAGCAAGGTGTAGGAAGTGCTTGTATCAAATATGATAATCATTACGTGTGAAGCATAACACATTTTGATTACGTCATAGAGCAATGATGTCATAAAGAGACGTAGTGATATAGAATGGACCACGTGACTGGATATAACCTTCATGATTGGTCGCTTGAAAGTGACCCGCACATTTTTGATGACTTTAAGTTAGGTAAGTTGATGCGACCTCGCGGGGAATCAAACCTGAAACTTCAACTAGGTGTCTTGCAGATGACGTCACTCCCACCACTTTAATCGATGATGGATACAGGTCACGTGACAACAATCTCTTAACTCAAGCCAGTCATTCTTCCTTCGACAGTAACGTTATTGATGACAATGAACTGGATGACATCATCAACGACGTCATAGACAATGACGAAACTTCGACGAGTGAGAATATCGAGTTGAATCCTTTCGACGGACTTCCCTACTCCACTCTGTATTACGAGCTCATGGAAGAACGACGCGAACTTCCAGTGTGGAAAGCCAAGGATGATTTCGTGTTGGCGGTGGAGGACGGCCCGGTCGTGCTGGTGTCCGGGAGGTCAGGGAGCGGAAAAAGCACTCAGGTGAGTGTCCGGATAGCCTTTCTTCGAACATCCCTTAATCCGGATCGTGTGTGGCAAACTTGCAAAGTTTAGCAAACTCATTCGCGTTCAGTCCTAGCAAAGTCTCAAAGAAACAGGACAAAATTCATTTAATGTGTTTTATGGCAGATTCCTCAATGGTGTGTCCATTTCGCCAAGGAGACGGAGTTCAGATCAGGGACAGTGTTGTGCGCCCAGCCATCCCCCCATTCCGCCATGTCTCTTGCCATACAGGTAGCCTCCTTGTCTTAAAATAAACTTTGGCAAAATGACCGTCTTATTTTTTAGGTTGCTCGGGAAATGGATCTCACTGAAGTCGGGGAAGAAGTGGGTTACAGAATCCCCCAAAACAATTGCACTTCAGAACACACGATACTGACGTAAGGACTTTTGTTCAGCCGCAAATTTTAGTTTGGCGCAAGTGAATGAGCGCAGATTCAGAGTTGCATTGTCAGACTTCGATTAAATGTTGCTGTGAAAATGGAGCGCAAACAGACATGCTTTGCTTTGACTATGGGAAATATCTCATCGGCCTTGCTATACACCAGGGCGGCGAACTCGAAAGAACTCAATCATTTTGCCGAACTCAAACTTGAACTTGAAAAAATATTTTTCTGAACTCGAACTTGAACTCGCATAAAACTGTTCGAGTTCACTAGAAGGATATTTAAATTGTTGAAAATAAATAAAAGATCACTACGAAATATAAGCTTAGTTTGTTGTTCAAGTAGTCCAAATCCGAGTAAGTTGAAGCTACGATTTTACCAAAAGAAAAGCTGCATGTCGTTTATTTGTCCATGTCATTGCGACCTATATTTCTATCTTTTTAATTGCATGAGCACCGGCGGTGAAAAAGTTGTCGCGATTGTGGATATTTATCTGCCTGAACTCGAACTTAAACTCGAAAAAGCTTAGTTTTGTCAAACTCGTAAAAATTAAATTAGAGAACTCGAACTTGAACTCGGACTTTCTAAAAGAGGTTGAACTCGAACTTGAACTCGAACAAAATTCGATCGAGTTCGCAGCCCTGCTATACACACTTACCCAGCCAATCCAGGCTAGACGCATTCCAGAGTGTAGGGCTCTTGCTGTTGGTTATATTGCTTGTCCTAAATATCTCCACTTCGTTTTTTTCCAGACTTCTTTCGTTGCATTGTATTTGTTACACCGCTGATCCTAGACCTGGCAACATCTAACTTACCATGTTTCGATTTTGCAAATTAAGGCAGTGTTTTTCAACCTCTGTTGAGCCAAGGCACTTTTTTTCATTGAAATAATCACTAGGCACACCATCAAGAGAAAGTATTAAAAAATGAAACATTGTAGCCTATATTGACAATATAAAGTAATTCTCATCAAAGTGTCTTGAATAGGAATCAAATAAACACAAAGAAAAAGTGGTTAATAATCGTTCAAATTTCTACTTGTCTGAAACTGGGCCTGTTTGGATGAATGCAGAGCTGAAAATCCTGGCAGGAATCGAAGGAAGACGCACATGAAGCTCTTCCTCAACAATTCTCAGTCTTTGCTTTTAGTCGTTATTGCATGAAAAGCTCACCCCACACAAACGTGTCGTGGAAAATGAAAGCAATGTTTAAATAGTTTTGTTTGCCAGAATGGGAACTTCTTGGCAGTAGCCAACCAAAAACTGCTCACTTGACGCATCCATGCATCACTGATTCTCTTGTCTCGAACTCGAATTATAAAGCACTTAGCAACCTGCTGCCACCTACTGATGTAGAAAGAGTATTACGCGGTTACCATGCCGACCACTGGACAGCACAGACAGTCGACAACGACATATTACGTGCGGATAATAATTAATTTGTTTTCAAAAACTATTTTTAGACCAATGAGATAAAATTGAATAATTTCCCATGGCACACCAGACAGTATCTCACTGCTCACTATAGTGTGCCACGTCACAGTGATTGAAAAACACTGCAAGGTGCGATCACATTGTTTAAAACGTCTCAGTGTTAAAGGAGACATTTTTTATTTGTTTTGTTGTTACGTCATTATGCAACATTAGTGATGCAGTGATAAAATAAATAAAAAGTTGTGAATGAGAAGTGCCAGTGAGTGTAGTTGCGCGTTAATGTGCATTGTTCAGCATCAAGTAGAGCCTGGAGCAAACATCACATTGGCTCTTCCTCATTTCACCAGGTTCACCACGGATGAACTCCTCCTCCGGGAAATGGCTGACGATCCTCTCCTACATCGATACAACTTTGTAATAATCGACGAGGTGCAGAATCGAACCCTGGCCACGGACTTACTACTGGCGCTTTTCAAGTTAGTCATTGATGTTCCTGAACATTGTCTTTTTTTTCATTGCTGAGATGCGAAGTCGGGATAGAAGTTTACGCGACGACAAAATATGAATCGAGACAACTTCACGAAACTTGTCAAAATGCTACAAGCGATTCTTCTTCGTAATGCGACTTCGTCAAAATGCGACAAGCGATTCGTCACAATGCGACAAGCGATTTGTCATAATGCGACATGCGATTCGTCATAATGCGACAATCGATTTCAGATCGATTCAACACGCTCGCGATGAGTTGAAGATGGTCATAATGAGCCTCCCTCATGAAATGGACAAACTCGAGGATTTCTTCGAGGAAGTCCCCGTGCTTGACCTATTCTATCTCGAAGTCAACGGAAGTGACATTATAGAGGAAGGAAGTGACGAAATCGAGCGTGAACGTAGAAACGCGATCGAGATCGAGCGATTGAACGCCATTGACGTCATTTATCAACCAACAGATCAACAATTGATGAACGACGTCATCGTTGACCTTGTTGTGAAGATTCACTGCGACCAATCAATTTCGGGTGACGTCATGGTGTTCATGGCAACTAACCAGGTAAGTGATGCATGAATAGGTTACCCAGGCGGTGCGGTAACCGCGCAACAACGCTCCTCGTTATGTAACTACATTGCACCGCCCTTAGCACACGCTGTAGCTGCTTCTTCACCTCAAGTACTTGATCTAAAATATTTAGCAAAAATTCAACATTTTTTTTCTGATTACTTTTGATTTATCCCAAGGTCTTGATTAAGCCTAAACCTAAGGTAGATTCGAGTTCAACTGATTTATTGAAATTCTTTATATTGATTTATAAGCTTGAATCATTCTCTTAGCCTCATAGCTAGACCGGATAGACTACGATACAAGCCTTCATTGCTGAATCTCGTAAACTGCTCATTGTTTGAATTGCCTTGAATGGCTTCTTTGTTTCGTCACCGTTCGTTACTCCTCAGCACAATTTTAATGCAGAATATTTCGACTTTCAAGCTCAATCTCGCATTTCTTTATCATTACGTCATTACAGGATATCGAAGAAGTTTGTGAGCGCGTGTCGCGGGAAGTCGCGATGAAGACGTTGCATGGGACGGCAGGGGAGGCTCAGATTGTCCCCCTCCACCAGCAGATGGCGATAGGAGCACAGCAGGTGCGGTTTGTGTTGATTTATCTCCAAGAGAACGAACAAAAAACGTGTGAAGTTCGAGTTGTTGGAGAATCATTTGTGTGTCCAGCAAACTCATTTCATGCATAGAGTGTCCCGATGGTTTGACCGTGTGTGTTTTCGCCTGGATACGTCGTTGCATCCAGATAATATAATAAGCGTATGTCGGTCTGATGTGTCACCGAGTTTGATTGAATCCGATATTTTACACGTAATTAATTATTCCGTGGTAAAGTAGAAATAATGATAGCAAACTCTTACTGAGTTTTAAAAACGCTGTGATGTTTGCGCGTTGTTTCGCAGCGTTTGTTTATTTTTGTTTGTTTTCCAGGTTGTTTACGACAAGAAAAAAAGTGGATCTGATCCCCTCAAAAAACGCCAAATCATCATTTGCGACGAAATTGCTGAGTCACTCTTTTCCAAAAGCGGAATCGCGATTGTCATCGACTCCGGCGCAAAAATAGAAACAGTAAGTCTAAAGATAAACGCGCGACAAAATAAACGCACGACAGGGATCTTTATGACTTCATAAATACCTTGACTGTATAATAGTAGTGGATTGTCTCCCGTCATGACTTTCATTTTTCCTTAAAGAACAAATTAGGGAGCGCCCAGGTTCCCAAGTTTGGTAGGCTCTCGTTCAAGATAGACTCTTCTGCATCGATTCCATGATGATGATACGTCACTTAAATCCTCGAAGCGAGAATATCTTGCCTTCCCACGATGCACAACTAGAGTTACAGTCAGTGCATGAAGCAACGCAGTTTTGAAAGTAACGGGACGTAAGACTTAAAGACTAGGAGTATAGATGACAAGAAATCATCGCAAAAAATAGCAATGCAGGGAACAGAGTAGCAATCCACGACCGGTTTCGCTCTTATTTTGAGCTCGTCAGGTGAATATAGCCGGAAAATGGTGCAAAAATGGCACCGAAGTGAAGGGGTTTGAGAAAAAGTAAAAGATCGAGAATAACAAGCAATACAGCTCACCGTTTCCAGCGAACCGCATTAGTTGTTCGTTCGGAAAGTTTAAAGTGGAAACAGTAGGTTTCATAGAGAAAAAGGAAAGATTTTTTAAATACATCAGTTGCCAACGTAAGCGAAATGATGCCCATCAGGTAATTTGCAATTGTGATTGTCATCGAAATTGAATCCATTGTTTCGTCATCATCAAAGTAACAAATTGAGATTTAAATCAGAACCAAGAGAATTAATCCAGAATGACGGAAAACTCTTTTAAATATTCGGGTAAAACGTGAGAAAACTTCCGAGAAAGATCATTGCGCACTTTTCGATAATTCCATAATTCCTTAAATTCCATAATTCCTAATTCTTAATAATTCTTTGTAATTAATTAATAATTCTTTATAATTCTTAAATTCTATTATAATTAATAATTCTTAAATTCCTTAAATAAATTCCATAAATAAATAAATTCCTTGAATAAATAAATTCCATAATTATAATTCCATAATTCTTTTTCGATAATTCCATAAAAAGATC